>BSBM01002204.1:17782500-18140000 GCA_027924585.1 Larix kaempferi | reverse complement strand
ACTAGGGAGAAGGAAACACCTACTGGATTCTATCTCTCAGCCCACAACCCGTTCTGCTCTTTGTGCTTAGTCAAATGCTCATACAGAGATCTTCAGGGGTCTCACTCGACCCTCCCAACCTTGGCTAGTGACTTCTCAATCACCTACGAGTAGCAAAACTCTATGGGTAAGGTTCCTAGCTTGCCCAACCTCTTGCTCACGTACTGCCATTGGATTTCCCTTCCCAAAAACGTAGCTTTATCCTCCAATTCAGATTTTTGGGTTTAGCATATAGTCTAGTCATGGGCATGAACCACAATGGTAACTCTACGTAGTGTAGCAGCATGCATGAGAGAATGAGAATGGATTAATAATCAAAAGAGTGTTGACTCCAAGGATATGAGGTGAGGGTGAAAAGACATCTGACATGGCTTCTGGCCATAGAAGAAATAGGACAGCTAACAGCTGACATAACTGTCACAATCCCCATGCTCAATAACTACATGAAGTGACTTTTCCCACCAACCTCACATGTGCAATAAAATGATTGGAAAATGGTCAAAAAAGGAGATAATTGGCTTATTCTCATCACATGACATAATTTAGGGTGATTTCTAAGGTCAACACATGGCAGCATGGGATTGGGTTTCCCATAAGTCCCCTTCCTTTTCCCCTCTAGTGGAATCATAGCCCCTTTGGTTCTCTTTACACAGCCATCGTTGGACCGTTTTATTATTTATGCACATAATATTTACATATACTCTAAATCAGCATAAAATCCAACCAAACAATCCAAACATCATGCATGTCTATCCATTCACTAGTCGGGCCTTGGCCTTGAGCTCCGCACTAGGAATTCACACCAGCATATTTTCATCATTTAAATTTTAATGCAATGGGGTCAAAATCGGGATATTACACATTTGTATTATGTTTTGCTTTGTTCTAGATCCGAACCATTCGGACTAGGGAGATCGGTTAGTGTGCACACTAACGGATTCGTTTGGTAACAAAATTGGCGACCATACTGGGGATTGTGGTGGTGTTTCCACAATCGGTGGTGAAACAAAATCGGAAATAACATGCCCTAAAGAGGTCCCCCAAAACGAATTTGTTGGACCAAAAGCAATCACTATTAGGTCATCTGTGGGTCGAGTCAGTATCCAATCGACGGCACAAGGTTGACGTTCGAGTGATGAAAAGTAGTGTCATGTGAAGAAGGTTGTTCCACCAATAACGGTCTCGTAGGATCAGTGGTGGGTGGATTCACAGGAGGAGAAAAGCCTCCCCCTAGTTCATTAGTAGGGATCACTTCTCCGCGTGATCTAGTCGTGGTGGGTTGGTCCATATCTTCCCCTGTGTTCCTTTCTCCAATGAGAGGATATTCAGGTGGCAAGTTTTTTATTCTACGGGATCTTCTTAAGGGTTTTTTAGCCAGACCGGCTGATGAAAGTGTTCTCCTAATATTTTTCTAATGAAAAACACACTTCAAGCACTTCTTAAGTTAAAATCCTTAGAAATGCGTATGATAGGTTAGAGACATGTTCTGACGTCTTAAAATGTAGCTGCTCTCGTTATTTTCTTGCACTCCATCCAGGGGCTTGCATTTATTCCACGTACTAGTCGGTATATCAAACGACCTTTCACGTACCTTCGGGTATATAGAAAGGTACTTCATGTACTCGATGGTATATAGGAAGGCTCATGCCGCACGGTTGTGTATTAGACAACACTACTATGGATTTGAGCTCCCATGTACCTTGAGTATATCGGGAGACCCCACTAGGATCCTGAAACCATCTGAGTTAACCATTGGCTATCTTGGCATGTAAATAGACCGATAAAGGCACTCAGGGAGCTACTACGCATGTACTTCCAGATAGTCGGGTAATACGGTTAGGGGTACAGTCCTAATCCTCCCTAGTTAGTGCTCTTACCTTGTTATTCTCCATAGAATCCTCAACCCCTTCTATCTCATCCTATATATATAAGCCGCTTCTTCATAGTTGGGGGAGGAAGGATTAGAGTACCAAAACAATGGAGGAATTCCATTAGAACCCCTTCATCCATTGGAGGCTAGATTGGACTTTTGAGGCAAAGATCAATATGAAGAAATTGCAATGTCAAGGCGATGGTTGTAATATCCTCTCCTTTATTTTCATTAATGCAGTAAAATTCATGTTCTTTCCATAAAGATTTGTCTATTATATGTCTTTAGAACTCGCTTCCTTGACTACTTGTTTAGATCGATTTATATCACATATTGATTTCACGTTAGTTTCTTGTCATTTGTCTTATGTTGTTTGTAGCTAAGAGACCAAGATCTACATCAAACGAAGAGGAAAAACCATGGATGTAAGGTAAGCATTCTATACATCCTTTGTGATTGAATCAATCTAGGAAAGACATTTGTATTATGTTTTTCTTTGTTCTAGATCTGAACCATTCGGACTAGGGAGATCGGTTAGTATTTGCACTAATGGATTCATCCAGTAACAAGATTGGCGACCATATTGGGGATTGTGGTGGTGTTTCCACAATCAATGGTGAACCAAAATCGAAAATAACATGCCCTAAAGAGGTCCCCCAAAACGAAGTTGTTGGACCAAAAGCAATCACTATCGGGTCATCTTGGGGTCGAGTGAGTATCCAATCGACGGCACCAGGTTGACCTTCAAGTGAGTGATGAAACGTAGTGTCATGTGAAGAAGGATGTTCCACCAATAATGGTCTTGTAGGATCAGTGGTGGGTGGATTTACAGGAGGAGAAAATTTCCCCCCTCGTTCAATAGTAGGGATCGCTTCTTCGCGTGATCTAGTCGTGGTGGGTTGGTCCATATCTTCCCTTGTTTTCCTTTCTCTAATGAGAGGATATTTAGGTGGCAAATTTTGTATTCTACGAGATATTCTTAAGGGTAGTTTAGCAAGACCGGATGATGAAAGTCTTCCCCTAATATTTTTCTAATGAAAACACACTTCAAGCACTACTTAAGTTAAAATCCTTAAAAAATTGTGTAATAGGTTAGAGACTTGTTTCGACATCTTAAAACATAGCAACTGTCATTATTTTCCTACACTGCATCCTGAGGGCTTGTAGTTCTTCCACGTAATAGTCGGTATATCGAGTGACCTTTCATGTACCTTTGGGTATATATAAAGGTACCTAACGTACTCAATGGTATATAGGAAGGCTCATCTCGTACGGTTGTGCATTAGACAACACTACTACGGATTTGAGATCCCATGTATCTTGAGTATATCAGGATACCCCACTAGAATCCTGAAACCATATGAGTCAACAATTGGTTTTATTGGCATGGAAATACACCGATAACAACACTCAAGGAGTTACTACACACATACTGCCTGGTAGTCGGGTAATACAGTCCTAATCCTCCCTGGTTAGTTCTCTTCCCTTGGTCTTCTCCATAGAGTCATCAACCCCTTCTATCCATTTGGGCCTATATATACAAGCCTCTTATTCATAGTTGGGGGAGGAACGATTAGAGTACCAAAACGCTGGAGGAATTCCATTAGAACCCTTTCATCCATTGGAGGCTAGATTGGAATTTTGAGGCAAAGATCACAAGGAAGAAATTACGACGTCAGGGCGATGGTTGTAATCTCCTCTCCTTTATTTTCATTGATGCAGTAATATGCATGTTCTTTCCGTAAATATTTTTCTATTATATGTCTTGGGAACTCTCTTCCTTGATTGCTTGTTTAGATCAATTTATATCACATATTGCTTTCACGTTGGTTTCTTGTCGTTTGTCTTGTGTTGTTTGCAGCTAAGAAACCAAGATATACATCAAACGAAGAGGAAAAACCATGGATGTAAGGTAAGCATTATATACATCCTTTGTGATTGAATCAATTTAGGAAAGACACATGTATTGTGTTTTTCTTTGTTCTAGATTTGAACCATTCGGACTAGGGAGATCGACTAGTGTCCGCACTAACAGATTCATCCGGTAACAAAATTGGCGACTCCACTCGGGATGTGACTACTTCCATGTTAATGGAAACAATATTACCTCCCAACTCAACGGATAAATATTTTAGAATTCCGTGTGGTTGGAATCCACGTCCGTCAAATGCTTTCAGTGTGGTAGGGGAATGGTTCAGTTCGAGAGAGCCAATGGCTCTCCAGCATGACAACGACATTACTGAAGTAGATGCTCCTTCTTCTAAAACAATATGATGGATACTTTTCCCAATGAAATTGGTAATGATTTGAAATGCCAATTGGTGGGAAAGCCTCGGCTTGAAGAATTCCAATCTAAACATGATCGTATTAGAGGAATCGGGATCCACTGCTCTAATAGTAGATAGCAGAGTCTTACGTTGATTAGGACAGTTTTGTAAGAATCCTAAGGTTGACATAGCACATGGTTCCTAGGATAGATCTTCCACAATATTGTAGTTTTTAGTGACCCATGCATTGGGGTTGAAAATTGCTTTTCAAATTGTGCTTTTCGGCGGATGTAAAATTGCATCTGGTATAGGTTTGTCAATGGTCAAAGGACCTTGTGACGGTGGAGTAGTGGACACATATGTGGAGGGTTTGTCATTATTACCTCCATCAGATTCCTTATTAGGAACATAGTCGTATGTGCGTGTCCTGGTAGATAAGTTGACCGATTCACTACGCATCATGAGAACATGAGCGGTTGTGGATGGTTCTCCTTGAGGAGGAGTTGGTTGTTGAGGAACCATTTGTTGTTGTTGTGTGGGGAAGGGGTCAGTTAAAACTGTTGGTGTAGGGTTTCCTTTGAGGAACTTTTGGACTTCTTCACGATGTGGGCATTCTTTCGTGAAGTGGTCATCACCGCACAGTAAGCATGGATATTTATCCTTACGGCATGGTTTGGTGTCGGTAGGATCGAGTTTGTTCCTAGATTCCTGCTGGTTAGAAGTTTTTTGGATTTACCTTTGTTTTTATTCTTACCACTGGATTTATGAGATGAAGCAAATTGGACTGAATTCACCTCCACAATGGAAGCAGGACTAGGTGACCGGTTGGTGTTATTGCCAGCCTATGAAGAGGATGGGGTTGAACTGATGTGGTTCTATGATCCACTCAATTGAGTAGCAGGTTGGGTATGAACAAAACCAATGATGCCATTTCCATGTGATCCTGTAGGAGGTTTGGCAGGATCATATGTAGGGCGGGGGGCATTGGGGATTATGTCATATAACGTGCCAGATTGAGAATAGACTAAGTCTAAGTACTAGGCACACGAAATGGCTTGTTCTTCTGTAACAGCCTCGCCCATAGCGATGTCGTTGGCTATGATAGGTAACAATGACTCAGTAAACTAATCGGCCAATAACTGATCCAGAATAGGATATTTAATGAGTCGGGGTCTTCGCCTCCATTCGTGAATGTGATCCAAAATGTGAGTGCAGGTAGATTGCCAGAGGGAGGTTAAAAGATTCGTACCAGTTTCATAGCGGATCGAAAATTGGAAATGTGTAAGAAAATCCATGGCCAAGGATTGAAAATCGGCGAAAGAGTGAGGTGGTAACTCTATGTACCATTTGGTGGCGGTGGCGGTGACGGTTTGTTGGAATAACCTCAAATGCATGGAATCATCCATGAAGGAATTCGAAGAACGCCGCAAATGATATGTCATTACGTGGTTTTTGGTATCCTCGCCGGATTTTCCGTCAAACGTGGGTATGTCCAATGGCAGTTTTACGGGAATGGGTGGACAATTCATGCCATGTTGAATGGGATCATTCGTCAAACGTGATAGATCTGGCAGATCTCCACTAGCCAGATATCAATCTCTGCTTTGATAACTGCAGTCTTTCGAGGGTGGACTAGACGGAGTTTTTTCTGAATAGGTTTAGCGTTGGGATAAGTTTTCATTTCATGCACAACAATAACAGGATCAATCCCGAGCATTTCCTGGTAACTCCATGCAAATACGTTTTGGAATTGTTTGAACAAGGTCGTATATGTCTTGACTTCATAAGAAGAACAGGTTTGGCCAATGTGGATATGTTCCATGACGCTTGGTTTTGCCGAGATGTCAATGGTGGTGGTGGGCGTAATGTTTTCCAAATTCCCCTCGGTTACCGTATCATGTGTGAGAATAGGATTTTGATGGTTGGGAATGACATCCGATGAAACAATAGTTTGAATTGCATTATTGGTTATATCTAACGGCGGAAGGAAGGACGATCGATGGTGATTTTCTTCCCATGATCGATTCATTAGAGTGAAAAGTCTGGAGGAGATGATCGAATGATAGCGATGACAAGTTCCACCGAGATGGAAGAGAACTTGGGTTTGATGTCACCACGTGGTGCTCACCAGGTAGTTCGAACACCGATTGGATGGCCTCATAAGTGGCTTCAGCTGGGTTGAGAGGCATGTGATCTCCAATCAAATCAACTTCAATGATATCAGGAACAATCCAAGGGTCCTCCAAGTTGGAGGAGTATGGGATCATGGATGAGATCATGTTCACCGTGGAAACATGTGATGGCATATCAGATGTTGGAAAGAATCCCATTATGGATGAATCCTTTAGAATTCCTACCCCCACACTCTCGAATGTTTGTGAAGAGTGCCCTAAAAGAGGGACATTATCCGTAGGGTGAGATGTGGTTTCCGGTGTACAAAAATCTAAGTGGTCGATAATGAAAATCTTCCCATTGTGGGGAAATTGTACAATGCGGAAGACAGATGAGGCAACCGCAGTCATGGCATAGAACCAATTTCGACCAAGTAACAAGTTATAATCCAATGGGGCTGCAACTACTTCCACGCTAATGGAAATAGTCTTACCTCCCAGCTCAATGGCTAAAGATTGTAGAAGCCCGTGTGGTTGGAATCCACGTCCGTCAAATTCTTTCAATGTGGTATGGGAACGGTTCATTTCAGGAGATCCAATGGCTCTCCAGCAGGACAACGACATTACTGAAGTAGAGGTTCCTTCGTCTAAAACAGTATGATGGATACTTTTCCTAGTGAGATTGGTAATGATTTGAAATGCTAATTGGTGGGAAATCCTTGATGTGAAGCTAGTCATTGAGCTCTTACCAAACACTACGGTTGAGGAAGAGAGATTCTTATACTTAGCCAAACTCAATGAGACTTGCCGTGATGTTGCTCTATCCAATGAAGTGCATAATAAATGCATCAAATCCCAATATGATAAATCCATCCAACCCCGTATATTCAACGTGGGTGATTTGGTCTTGACATATGACCAAAAACACGATAATCTCGGGTCAA
This sequence comes from Larix kaempferi, assembly GCA_027924585.1. Lineage (NCBI taxonomy): Eukaryota > Viridiplantae > Streptophyta > Pinopsida > Pinales > Pinaceae > Larix > Larix kaempferi. The sequence continues at coordinate 18,132,769 of BSBM01002204.1, read as the reverse complement.
GAAAATTTGAGTCCATGTGGCAAGGTCCATACATCGTAAAACATGTATTGGAGAAAGGAGCTTATGAGTTGGTTGATTATGACGAAATACCTTTAGGGGAGCCTCGAAATGGGATCTACCTAAAACGGTACTATGATTAGGTTATCATGCATCAGTACTTTGTATATATTGTATATAATGTGTTTTGATTTGGTGTGACACTTTCATTTTAGTGTGTTAGGGTCTCATCTCGATTATCGCTTATACCATGCTTTGCCTAGATGTGTAAATGGAAACCTGTTATGGATTCACGGACGACGCTATCTGGAACACCCGGACCTCAAATCAGAAGCTTGGGTACTATATTCCCATGCTGGTGAACTAATCAACTCAGGGGGAACTTGCCTAGGTCTTGCAACAAATAACATCGCCGAATATCACGCAGTGATTGGATTGTTAACCGACGCATCTTCCCTTGGTGTGGACCACATTGTCATCTACCTGGATTCACAACTTGTGGTCTCCCATCTGAACCGAGTCTACACCATCTGTGACCCCACACTAATTCGCTTGTTCCAACAAGTATATCTCTTGGAAAGAGCGTTTGAGTTCATTCAATACAAACATATCCCAAGAGGTATGAACATGATTGCCGACTCATTGGCTAACTTTGTATTAGATTGGCAAATTACACACTTGTAAACATTTTATTAACGATGTAAAATTGGCACAACATGTAAATTGACCATTCATATATAAGCAAACATACGTAAGACCCCCAATCATCATAAAGACACATTGTATAAACCGCTAGATAATATTTTATATTAAGTCTAGCAAAATGTTTTACAAAAAGGTACTGGTACAAAAATATGAAGCCTGTGGCTTTCATTCGATCATATCTACAAAAATCTGAAGCTCGTAGCTTTCATTACATCATTGCATATACATGCTATCACTAATGGTGCTCATGGTAGCATATGGTGGCCCTAGCTGTAAGTTTTAAACCTTAACAGTGAAGTACAAACTTATACAATTCTTAAGCACTAACAGAAAATACACAATGGCACACACATTACACAGAGATTTTCACCTGGAAACCCTTAACCGGGAAAAAACCAGCAAAACTTAGAGCCGCACAGCTCCTTTTTCATTATATGTTTTATTTAACCATGTACAATACAATAAATGGTATTCCGCAGCATCTAAAACCCTAATTCGTTTACCCAAAATTAGGTTACAACCCTAATCCCTTTTACCGGGATTAGATAGAGTACAATGGGTCAAAAATCGCGAAAAAGCAAAAAGCAACCCAAAAAAAATTTGTGCTCCGCTCGGACTCCGGGGGCCTAACGGTCCGAAACGAAGGGGGTGGGACCTGTCGGGCTACCCCCCCCTCTAGTGCCGTAGGGATCGTGTTGTACACGCAGCGACCATGTGAAGAGATATAACATACCCAACATTCTCCCACTTGTTGTTCTCTTCACATACAGGAGAAATTTATGACTTCAACAATGCCCATGTTCTCTTTACACCAAGAGAACTTCTGAGTACTCACAGACTTTGTCAAAGAGTCTGCAACATTTACCAAAGTGTCAACCTTCTCCAGCAACACTTTGTTTTGTTCAACCATGTCTCTGACGAAATGGTACTGCACATCAATGTGCTTTGTCCTCGAGTGATAAGCAGGGTTCTTTGCCAGAAATATTGCACTTGAGCTATCACAGCCAATTTTTACTGCATTCTGAACAAAACCAATACCTGAACACAATCTTTGCAACCATACAGCTTCCTTACTTGCATGGGTAGCTGCCATGTATTCAGCTTCTGTAGTTGAGAGTGCAACTACAGCTTGTCTTCTACTCATCCAACTGATTGCTCCTCCAAATAGATTAAAAACGTAGCCACTTGTAGATCTTCTGTGATCAAGATCTCCAGCCCAGTCAGCATCAGCAAATCCTTGTATATCTATCTCTCTGTTTAGACCGGGTCTTCCTTGGTAACAGATTGCAAAATCTGTAGTGCCACGCAAATACCTGAAGACCCTTTTTACTGCAATACAATGTTCCTTTCCTGGTTTTGACATGTATCTACTCAAAACTCCCACTGCATGGGTTATATCTGGTCTAGTACAGACCATGGCATACATCAGACTGCCAACTGCACTAGCATAGGGAACATGAGACATGTCCTCTACCTCTTCTTGTGTAGTGGGACACTGTTCTACAGATAACCTTACACCTACAGGAATGGGCACCTTCACTGGTTTGCTTTCCTACATATTAAATCTCTTTAATATCGTTTCAACATATTTCCTCTGATTTAACCAGAGTTTCCTATTTTCACGATCTCTTTTTATTTCCATGCCCAAAATGAAATTTGCAGCACCAAGATCTTTCATGTCAAATTCAGATGACAGCTGAATCTTGACATCCTTGATGATTTCCTTGTTGTTTCCAATTAGCAACATATCATCAACATACAATATTACATAAATAAAATGATCACCAGTTAGCTTAAAATAAACACAGTGATCAGCTTTGCTTCTTGAGAAACCAAGTCCCAGTATATAAGTATCAAATTTTTGATACCACATTCTGGGAGATTGTTTCAATCCGTAGAGAGATTTTTTCAGCTTACAGACAAGCTCCTTTCTTCCTTTCACCACAAACCATTCTGGTTGCTTCATATAGATCTCTTCATTAAGATTTCCATGTAGGAAAGCCGTCTTTACATCCATCTATTCTACTTCAAGGTCAAAAGCAGCAGAAATAGATAGAAGAAATCTAATAGAAGTCAATTTTGCAACAGGCGAAAAAATCTCACCAAAATCGATGCCCTCAATTTGGGAGTAACCTTTCGCTACTAGTCGAGCCTTGTACTTCTCCACTTTACCTGCTGCATTTAACTTCTTCTTGAATACCCATTTGCTTCCAATAGGCTTTCTTCCTTCTGGCAACTCAACCAGATCCCATGCCTCATTTTTGTCCAAGGCATCCATTTCTTCTATCATGGCCTTCTTCCATAGTTTACTATCTTCTGAATCCATTGCCTCTTTAGCAGTTCTAGGATCATCATCAGTAATAGATAACACAAAATTAGAACGAAAATCAGGGGGACTGTACCTTTCAACTTGCCTTCTTTCTCGGTCAGATCTCCTCAATACCGGAGTCTGTGGATCCGCCTCTTCATCTGATTCAGACGATTCTGCCTCCTCATCTGATTCAGACGAATCTGGTTCCTCAAAAGAGTCACTTCTTTCATCCTTGATATCAAAGTGTAGCTTCTCTGAATCCTTTTCCTTTGGTACATCCTCAATCTTGGCAGTGCTTTCAACTTCTTTGAAGATCACATCTCGACTGTAAATTGTTTGCCTTTTTACTGGGTTCCACAGCTTGTAACCTTTCACTCCATCCTTGTAACCAATGAAGATACATTTTTCCGCTTTATTATCCAACTTGCTCCTTTTCTCCTTTGGAACATGTACAAAAGCATCACACCCAAAAACTCTGAGATGAGAGAGAGAGGGTTTCTTACCAGTCCAAACCTCATGAGGTGTCTTGTCAACCAACGCTGATGTGGGTGTCCTATTCACTAGGTAACACGCAGTGTCAACAGCTTCTGCCCAGAATTGTTGTGTTAGCCCTGCACCACTGAGCATACTCCTTGCCTTTTCCATCAATGTCCTGTTCATCCTTTCTGCAACCCCATTCTGTTGAGGTGTGTATGGAGTAGTCTTTTGCCTTGCTATTCCACACGTTTTACAGAACTCCTCAAATTCACTTTCATAGAATTCTCCGCCGTTATCTGTTCTGAGTACTTTTATTTTCTTCTCAGTTTGATTCTCTACAAGAGCCTTAAATTCTTTGAATCTATTAAAAACCTCAGATTTCTTACGCAGGAAATAAATCCAAGTTTTCCTTGAGAAATCATCTATAAATGAAACATAATACACAGATTTACCAAGTGATGGAACAAGCACAGGTCCAAAAACATCACTGTGTATTAACTCTAAGATTCCTTTAGCTCTTACAACACCAGATGAGAATCTTACCCGATTCTGTTTACCATATAAGCAATGTTCACAGAAATCAAAATCTAATGTGAAATCAGACATGCCTTCAGCCATACTTTTACCTTGTAATAGTCGAAGACCCTTCTCTCCAATATGTCCCAGCCTTCGATGCCATAGCGATGTCTTCTCAATAGAGACAGTAAGGACTCTGTCTCCTTCATTTTTACCCTCAGGAACAATAGTACTGTTACATCCATTTTTGAAGGTGCTTCCCAACAACTTGTATAGAGTTCCAATCCGAACTCCCCTCATCAGCACGAGTGATTCTCGAACCATCTTGCATGTGTTCTTTTCAAATAATGTTTTCACACCTGCATCATCCATTTTACTTACAAGTATAAGGTTTCTAGCCAGCTTTGGAATGTGCAGAACCCCGGGAAGAGTTTTAACCCTTCCATCTTTGAGCAGTAGCTTGATCTTTCCTTGACCTATGATTTTCGCCACCGAGTTGTCTCCCATAAATACATCTCCTCCATCATACTTTTCGTATTCAGAAAACCACTCCCTGTGAGGAGTCATATGATAAGACGCACCTGAGTCAATCAACCACGAATCATGCTCTGCATGTGTACTTGAAGATGCCAGATACACATCTCCTCCTTCCTCTGTAGATTCTTTCCCATCTGCGGATGGAGCATCATTAGGTCCTCTGCTTTTATCAGTATTTTTGGATTTACAATCCTTCTTGTAATGCCCAGCTTTACCGCACTTCCAGCATTTTCTTACAGAAGGTCCTGGAGATTTAGATCTCCCTCTAGATTTAGATCTACCACCTGAAGACTTATTTTTAGATCTGTCTCCAGGGAGACCTCTTACAAATAAGGCATCCTTGGCTGAACTATCTATGGATCTCTGCCTCATTTCCTCCGATAGTAGGGATGCAACCACATCATCGAAGTTTAGCGTGGTTGCATTACTCCCAATAGCTATAACCAGATTATCCCATGAATCTGGCAAAGAGCACAACAGACTAATACATTTTTCATCATTAGCAATTGTAATACCAACAGATGTCAACTGACTTACCAGAGTATTGAAGGCGTTTAGATGCTCTGACACAGAGTCTCCATCAGTCATCCTCAGAAGGTACAATTTCTTTCACAGAAATAACTTATTTACCAGGGACTTTGACTGATACAGACTTCCCAGTTTATCCCATAGCTTCTTTGCACTGTCTTCTCCAGATACATTCACCAATACCGAATCTGCAAGGCAAAGACGAATGGTGCTCCTTGCTTTTCTTTCCAGCTTTTCCCATTCTTCTTTTACCGCACCAGAGGGCATGGTACCTGGATCTACTGCGATCCATTTTTCTCTATCTACCAGAAGATCTTCCATCTTGAGCTTCCATAGCTCAAAGCTCTGACCATTAAATTTCTCAATCTCGAATCTAGAACTGCTCGCCATTCTTTAAAGAAAAAATAAATCACCGCTGCAAAGCTCCCACTGAAACCAGGTTTATCACAAATCCAAGATCGAGCCAAACCCTTGGAAACAAAGGCGTCCCTCTGAACCCAAAAAATGCTCTGATACCAAAATGTAAGTTTTAAACCTTGACAGTGAAGTACAAACTTATACGATTCTTAAGCACTAATAGAAAATACACAATGGCACACACATTACACAGATATTTTCACCTGGAAACCCTTAACCGGAAAAAAACCATCAAAACTTAGAGCCGCACGGCTCCTTTTTCATTATATGTTTTATTTAACCATGTACAATACAATAAATGGTATTCCGCAGCATCTAAAACCCTAATTCGTTTACCCGAAATTAGGTTACAACCCTAATCCATTTTACCGGGATTAGATAGAGTACAATGGGTCAAAAATCGTGAAAAAGCAAAAAGCAATCCAAAAAAATTTTGCGCTCCGCGCGGACTCCGGGGGCCTAACGGTCCGAAACGAAGGGGGTGGGCCCTGTTGGGCTACCCCCCCCCTCTAAACCCCCCCCTCTAGTGCCGTAGCGATCGTGTTGTACACGCAGCGACCGTGTGAAGAGATATAACATACCCAACACTAGCCACCCGGTGTAGTATTCGACCAAAATGACCCGAAACCCCAGTTGTCTGACACTGATAGTTCTATGGTAGGTCGTATGTAGAGATATATGGAATTCCTGTGGTCAACCACTGGAGTTTCTCCTAGAGCTTGTCGATCTGCCCCACGTCCTCTCGATGAAATGTTTCCATCTCACGGACTACCCCTCGCCTCTTAATAAGTGAGAACCCCATCGGTCTAGAAGGGCCAATATCTGTATCAGCAAGGTATAGGGTATCAGTACTACAAAAAAATAAGAAATCATAAAACACACAAAAATTGAAAAACAAGAAAAATATTCTTCTTACCAAGGTCACCCCACTGCTCTCCCTTGGGAAGCACTACATCCGAATCTCCACGAAAATCCACCCCAGCATACGCATAGTCCTCTACTATGAGGAGCTGGTTATGCAGCCACCTGAAGAAAGTAGATCCATAGGTGATCATCGGCCCACCACCGCCATGACGGGCCATCACCTCAGTCCATCGCTGCATACGTGGGTCTCGAGGGTGGAGATCATTGATCTCCACCTGTGGGCAGAGTAGGGGGGCCCTCTCCAAGAAGAAAGAGACTACGATCAACGAACCATAGCCAAACTGTTTCAAATGTGCCCACCTACATTTGGTCAACTGTTCCTTGAGGTTTGTGAGGAGCCCCTCACACCATTTGAACACTGTGGGTGCCATGCACTCGATGGCATAAATAATTTGGGCCCTGGTAGCCTGATGTGGGGCCCTGCTATGCGCTGCCCTTTCAATAGTGAACAAAACAGTCCTCAAAGGACGATCCCTCATGTTCTTGATTGGAATCTTCCCACCCGAAATTTGTGTACCAGGATTGTAGAAATGCGCGACCATGTCCTAAGTGGTTCTATCTCCTCCCCTAGGACCGGATAATGATACTGTTCCCCCCCCCGCATTGACAATACCATCAAGAAATAGATATCCTTAATGTCTAGTGTGAGGATGTGTGTTCCAACATGAAATTGCCGTTGGTCCGAATCCCACATTTGGATCAAATGATCCAATAATTGTTTTTGGGCCCTCATCCCTTGCACGTGGAAGAACTTCAACAACCCACATTCTCTCAATGCATTGATCGAATGAGGGTCATTGGCCGCTTGAGTGCCCTCTGATCCATGTTCTTGTTCCTTCCATTGAACCATTTTGATGGATAAACCCTGCATAAACATCAATTTAAGAGACATTAGGTCCATCTCATGGCAACAAAATTTGATTTTTTGTTTACATTATTGATTTTTTGGGTCGCTCTGCGCCGATGCACCCCATCTTTGATAATAGGGCGTTAAAGACGCACTTACCCTTTACGGGAGGTGCGTCACCACTGAGTGACGCACTTACCCTTTACGGGAGGTGCGTCACCACTGAGTGACGCACTTACCCTTTACGGGAGGTGTGTCACCGCTGAGTGGCACACTTCCCGAAAGGGAGAAGCGCGTCACCCAGGGCGTGCATTTTCTCCCATAAAATTACCCTTAAAACCAGTAAAACTTGCATAGAAATGGAAATTTCAACCATGAAAATGAAGGGAATGGGGAATAGAATTGCCTAGTCTGGACAAAATGTCGAATGGTCAACCGACGGTCCCACAATCTTCACCACAAATTCGAGCTAAAATGGACTTTTTTTGTTTTATTTCATTTTATCCTAAGTTATTTTTAACAATTCAATTATATGTTGTGTTTTGAGTCCGGTGATCGTTCTGACACTTGTCGTGAAGCTTACAGTTGAAATAAATGATTTTTGGATATGTCGGAGTTCATTTTTTACTTTTTCATGCTCCTCATTAACTATGAAAAAGATTTCGAGTGCTTTTTACACCATAATCGTGCTCATTAAAAACGTAGGAAAACGGTGTCGAGCTTAGTCTTTGTTCTTTCTCATGCTTGTAAAACATGAGAATGAGTCACCGATTTAGCTTTTATCTCTTTTCTGGGCTCCTAAAACTACTACAAAAAAGGAACCCCCCTGGAGTCTCCTTTAAGCTCTTTTCAAACCCCCTAAATAGGAAAAGATCACCAAGCGAACTTGATTCTTTCACGCTTGTCAAAGTATTAGAAGGGTCATCTTTCTAGTGGTAGTTTACTCCTTTTTCAAACCGGTGAGACTATTTACGAAAAATGAATACTCTAGTTAATCATGACAAGAAGAGTTCTCTTTCACGTTGTTTTATCCTTTTTCGGGTGAGGATGCTGAAATCTATGAAAAAGTATATTCTGGAGTCTTATTTAGTCTTTTCAAACTCTCTAAACATGAAATGACGTCGATTTTTCCTTCCATGGACTCGTTAAAATTCAACATCGAAGGGCCCTTATAGGGATGAACCCCTCCTATCTTCGGTTCGTAAAACATGTGAGATTGGACTCGTCCTAAGGATGAGCTATATCGAACATATGTTATCCTCATCGATCTCGTTAATAAACAAAGTGGTACTCGTCAATCATGATGGGGGATTAGGAAAGAACGTGTATTTACTTTTGTTAGCGGCAACTTATACTCATCCTTGAACATGGAATTTGTTTGCATTTCATTCAAACAGCTTGGGTAATCTATTTGTCTTCAAGTCTTACCATTTCTTTGAGTCACTATACTCTTTTGGGTCATCCGAAGAATGCATCGATCATTATTTGTACTGGGTTTTGGTGTCTATCTCGTCGTATCAATGTTGGGAAGTCATTCCATTCCATGTTCAAGGAAAGTCTATTTTTTGAGTTAACCTCTGCAATCAGTATAGATTCCAATCAGTATACCTTCCTTCATGTCAATCACCTTTGCTTCAATTTCAAACCTCACTCTACAGTCCGATCTACTCAAAAATATCTTTTATCATGTTTCGTGTCGATGATGGGGGAAACATGATGGCCCTCCTTCGATGGGTTTATCCTTGTCAACTTCAACACATCATCCAAGGATTGAACCTAGAAATCAGTCGAGCACCTTGGGCTTGCATGCCTTGAATGGCAATTTACCTCTCTTTCAATAGTAAGTTTATAACATTGACTTCTGATTGAAATATTTGACCAAATGTTCGACCTCAACTCATCGATTCACATTTGGCGGTATGTACTATGATACCTTGGGGATCATTGACATCAAATATGATTTCCCTCGTGCTTGTTAACGGTATACATCAATGATCGATAATTAATTAGTTTCTACCATGTTCGACTTCAACACATTGCAATCACATGGTTAGATTCATATCAATGTGGGTTCGGGTTGAAGACCCAAGGTTCGCTAATGTATCTTACCCAAGTTGCGATGGATATTTTTTGAGTCATGTCACACGGATCCACTCTTGTATTGTTCATGATTGTGTTATAATATCATCATGGATCTAATCTTGTGTCTAGTAGCCATGATTGTGTCCAGTCAGTCAGTACTAACATGGATCTACAATGTATTGGTCGACAACCATGTTTGGAGTCATTTTTGACATGTATCTCAGAGTCTATTGTACTATAGAAGTCCTTGTTCGATATTTTGACCAATTAACTTTGCCTTGAATTTTCATACATCAAAGCACTTCACATATCCTAATCCTACAGCTTCATGCTTTGGGGGGGATTCTGTTACACCAAAATCTCGTCATCATGAGTTATGTGTCCTTCACTTGCCCTGATTCCTAAAATCATTGACCCTAAATTGATTGAAAGATGGGAGTTGTTATGATTTTTTCCCTTATGTTGTCATGCTAACGCACCTTGCACATTGACGAAGTGCGTTAGCCCCTTGATTACATGCTTTGCACATTGACAAAGCACGTCACTGACACCTTTAGCCTTTGAACAGAGCATGTCACCCTTCAATGGTGCATGTTGCATGTGTACAGAGTGCGTCATTGTTAGTTAAAAGAGGAAAACAAAAGCTTCAAGCATCTTCTAGAAGGAATATCTTCATGGAGGCTTATCCCAAGAAATCAGCCAAGGTGGCATTCGATCCCATACCTTCTTGGGATGATCCCTTGGTCTTCTCCATAGAATCCTCAACCCCTTCTATCCATTTGGGCCTATATATACAAGCCTCTTATACATAGTTGGAGGAGGAAGGATTAGAGTACCAAAATGCTAGAGGAATTCCATTAGAACCCTTTCATCCATTGGAGGCTAGATTGGACTTTTGAGGCAAAGATCACTAGCAATAAATTGCGACGTGAAGGTGACGGTTGTAATCTCCTCTACTTTATTTTCATTAATGAAGTAATATTCATGTTCTTTCCATAAATATTTTTCTATTATATGTCTTTAGAACTCGCATCCTTGACTGCTTGTTTAGATCGATTTACATCACATATTCCTTTCACATTGGTTTCTTGTCATTTGGCTTGTGTTATTTGCAACTAAGAGACCAAGATCTACATCAAACGAAGAGGAAAAACCACAGATGTCAGGTAATCATTCTATACATCCTTTGTGATTGAATCAATCTAGGAAAGACATTTGTATTTTTTTTTGCTTTGTTCTAGATCCGAACCATTCGGACTAGGGAGATCGATAATGTCCGCACTATCAAATTCGTACGGTAACAGGATTAGGGAAGCAGGTTCAGATCTCTCATCACCTCTCACTAAATATATAGTTTGAATTAGGGGTGTGATCACTTGCTTTGAATCTATTGAATTTTATCATATCCTTCTAGGCTGCAACGTACAAGCAGTCACCATGGCAAATTTAGTGGTTCATCTAGAAAAAAAAGTGAGTTTGTTCAAAATGTGGGTGAATCCATCCCTTGTTTGAATCCATAATATTTTTTAATAGACGCCTTATTAATATCTCTTGTTGATCGATGCAAGAGAGTTGCAAAATTGTGAATTACAAGGACATGGCTTTAAATGCACCCCCATTCCTTGTATCCTTCACACAAACACATTTACACAGTTGTAGGGGAAGAATTAAGGTGAATATGATGGTTTCTTGCAATAATGGTAGAATATATTGGCTTTTTAGGGTGGTGTAAGTTTTCCATTTCTTGTACAGAGGTGACTCTTAGATTGGTTTAGTGGGTTTACCAAGTAGGGCCTGCCAAATTCTGGGAATGTTGACGAGCAATCAGAGGTCTAGGGAGGGATAAAATTTGGTTGTTGTTGACCTAATTTAAAAATTGCCTTTGTGTGAACTGGGTTTGCAAGGTCCAATTGTCAAATCTCTTGTTGATTTGTTCGGTATGTACAGTTCTTGTTCATCTAAAAATTACAAAGAAAGGTGTATTATGAAAAAATTTTACTCTATTGCTTGGCATTAGACGTGGATTTGGTCTTTGGGGTGGTGTTATGGTGGAGCATAGCCATCATGGGAAGTGTGTTTTTTGTGAATTTCTAGACCTTACAAAGATTATAATGTCTTTGATTAGGTAGCTAGATGCCATGTAGGAAGCAATTTCACACTTGAGCCAGAGCATTGGGGACCATATAGATTCTTAGCAAGCTTGATATGAGGACTTGGAAGAAAAAATTGAAGCTTAGAACAAACAAGCAGATAAATTGGTCTTGGATGTTGATATGCATTATCACACTATACTTGGTTTTTCCAAAATCTTGCAGTCAATGGTGGACAATTTTTCCAAAATCTTGCAGTCAACGGTGGACGAGCCCTTAGTTTCCTTTGGGTTAGTTAAGGAGGCATGTATGGAGAATTCGATAGTGTAGAAGGGAGCAAGGGGGCATGAAGAGGTCTAGAACAACAAGACGGTTAAGGGAACATAGGACAACCATGAAGCTAGAATGGAAGAAGCCCACAATGAGCATGGATTTGGATTATGGAAATAGGTTTTCTATATATACTATCATGTTAATTTTTTGTGTGGTCAATTTGTTAGATTATATAGATATCAAGTTCATAAGTTACAATTTACAAATAGCAAGAAAAGCCAATGAGTATATGTTTGTTTTATAATAAAGCTAGCAAACTTTTCTCTCTATATTTTGAAGTTTTTGGACATTATGTACTCCTTAAAGATGATTGTTTATGCCACAACTTTTATATATCAATGAGAATTATTTGTTTCTGTCAAAAAAAAACATGAATCAAATTTTATGAATTCAACAACAAATCAATGCTAACAAGACACAAAATTTCCATATTACAACACTTGTGTGAATCTAATATGATGAAAAACATGATGCCAAAGTGAATAATACTAATGCAAACATGGTGTCGTCTGTTAATAATGCAACACAGTGCATAATCAATACAAACATATTGCCAAAAAAAAATTAAGATGCAAAAATATGCATAAGTGATGCAAATAAGATATCTATGCACATTTTGTCGCTACTACGATACCAAAAAGAGTGCACATTGGAAAATATGACACTGAAAATGTACAGTGTGATACAAAATAAAATAAATCATGATTCCCTCTATTGTGTCGTGTTTAGCATTGTCCAAACATATTTTGATTTTTTAAAGTTGCATTGCACTTTGATGTGACAACCCTATATTACAGTAGTGAGTGGAGTTGTCACCCAAGTTTTGGGAGAAAATATGAAAACTAGGGAAGAAGTGAAGAAGAGAGGAGAGGAAGGAGGCCACTACATTAATTATGGTTTAAGAGAGTTGCTTAATGCTATAGGTTAATTAGTTATGCAACAATTTAAATAAGGTCTTAAACAACAAAGAAAGCTAACTAGCAAATGATATAGATAAAAGAAAGTAAAATCAAGTTTATTCCTTCTAACTCTATTTGTGTTAACTAGCAAATGATATAGATAAAAGGAAGTAAAATCAAGTTTATTCCTTTTAACTCTATGTGTGCTAATTCACTTCTTTGCATGGAAACAAAACAAAATGAAAAATAAATGATGATGAGACCTCATTAACCCTTTATGCAAAGCACATACACCAAGTAGAGAGAATTAAACTAGTTAACCTAGTTTACTATCACAATTGAGAAATCTAGGAGATGCCCTAGGGTTATTTATCGCCTTAGTGGATTTGAAGTTCTTATCTAGGTTCTGAAATAAAACTAATTGATTTAGTAGACAAGATAGGAAGATCCTTGAGCTAAGGAAAATGACCACACATGAGGGTGGGGACTGTGGGTGAATCTGTGAATTTGTGATGCACACCTTATCCCCTCGCATAAACAACCATGGAAGGATATAACACATCTAAGTTAAGATAATTTTATTAAAGTTTGACTGATGACCACAAAATTAGGTCAACGGGACTAGTGAGTACAATGATGTCAATACAATGCATGAGTAGCAGAAGGTATCATATAAAAGGCGAGATGTAGAGACTAAAATGAAACAAGGTAGAGTAGTAGAAAGTGAGATATACATCAAGGCATGAAGAACCCTTAGCTCTGAGATCAGAAACATACGCTGATGATGGGGTTTATCATAGGAGAAGAAGATCCAAGGATAAAATTAACTAGAAGAAAATAAGTAGATATGTCCTAGAATGGATCCATCTCTCCTACCATCTGAGGCTGAATGAAGAAAGTCGAGTATAATCCATTGTTTCGAGGGGGACCTGGTGGGGTGCCTGGATCGTTTATTGCATTGTTGATTGGTAGAGGTAGTGCACCAATGAGGTCTGGGGGATCTCATATGTCTCCTGGGAGGGGGTCTTGTATTTCTGTGTTGCTAAAATATCTTGGGATAAGGGGAGGTCCAGGGCTATACTAGTGTTGATATGTCTCTTAGTGCCCCTTCCTGAGGGTAGCACCAGGAAAAAGGAGGTGATCCACCGAATAGGGTCTGGTATCGTAAGAGGCTAAAGCATATGGGCTCTGAACATAAGCTCCTCCTGTATTATAAGGCTAAACATTGTTGATCTAGATACCTAAAGAATCCGACGAAGGTCTGAGTCCCCCTAAATAAGCAATGAAACCACCCCTTTACCTCATAGTAAATGGGGCACTAGAATATGAAGTGCTCCCCGATCTCAACCTCATGTAGTTGATATAGCTAACAGATCTTATCTGGTTGATCGATCTGGTGGTCTATCTCTAGATGAAGTCTATGAGAGTCCTCTCTGAAATGGAATATAGGAACGCGAAGATCATGTACCTAGTGTCAAAATGTATACACTAGTTGAAGGATGAGCCCATCCCTAATATCCAATAAATTCTCAGCATAAAGGCCATCTTTTTATGCATAACCCAACAAGGGCATTAACCCAAGTGTTCTAGATAAACTTCCTATAGATGTCATCTCTGATCATCTTGTCTGGAACATGTCTAGTCGCTAGGAGATGGATAGGTGCATCCAAGGAATACCAAAACAAAGGGAGACAATCAATCTAAATTCCCACGGACCCTAAAATATTGGAAACCCTTACAAACCAACCTCAAGCCCAACCAATGGGCTAGAGAGGGAAATGGTCTTAGAAGAGAAGTAATCCAAGTATGGGTTTAGATCTCGCCCCTTCAAAAAGTCAGCTAAGTCCCAGATGCAATGTAGAAAAAAGACAAGTTCGAACATTGTCTCAAGTCAGAAGGGTCAATCCCCAAACTCTGCTAGGATGATGTGATGAGGAACTATCTACTTGCATCAAATGATGCATTGAAGGAGAAGGGTTTGGACTCTCTCAATTCAGGCTCAATCAAAATCCAGTAAGGAAGGCCCCCAAATCTATTGTAAAATTAGTCACAACAGATCTAATGAACAAGTAAATCAATCACAACAGATGAACATAGAAAATATGGTGTAAAATTGTGTAAAACATGCACAGTGCTCAATATCCCAATAAGGGTGAATAATTACAATACAATAATCTAACAATGTGAGTGAGCAATTCGAATTGACTAAGAAGGTCATTTGAATCACTGAATGGAGTAGCTTGACTACAACTAGGAGTCCTCATCATCAATCAGTGGTGGTCATCAATGCACAAGAACCAGTCATCCAGGTGTCAAGCCGAGTCTAACTGAGTGTGTCATGTGTAACTGAAGTGTGTAGCACTGATATAGGGAAGGAGGCTCAATGGAGGGCGCATGGGAGGCTTAACTGAAGTCAGAACAAGTCATCTAATCAATCCGGAGGTCCAACAGAGTGAAACAGTCAATCAGGAGTGAAACTAGCCTCAAATCAAGGAGAATCAGAGCTAACTGAGTGTAACTGAAGTGGAACTGCAGTGATAGGTGAAGAAGTGCGCCCTTCTCTAGCAGTAGGTGAGAAGTGGGTGCCTTCCTGACTAGGAGGGCTAAAAATTTGAAGTAAGTGGCTCCCAGGTGCTAGAATAAGGTGGGTAAGGTGCTGGAGGCATCACATGGTGACTGGGTTGCATGCAAACCCTAGAATTTGCATGCAAACCCTAATTGCATGCAAGGTCCTGAAAAAGATGATGTGGATATCCGAACACCCCCCCTCAAGCTAGACTATGATGTGCAAAAAATAATGTGGGGCCCTGGTAACTAAGACCAAAGGTCACCCCAATATAATAATCCAAAAAATGCTGAAAATAAACTAAGTGAGGAAAGAGGGAAAACCCAGTGGG
Source organism: Larix kaempferi (assembly GCA_027924585.1). Taxonomy (NCBI): domain Eukaryota; kingdom Viridiplantae; phylum Streptophyta; class Pinopsida; order Pinales; family Pinaceae; genus Larix; species Larix kaempferi. The sequence goes on along the minus strand of BSBM01002204.1, from coordinate 18,117,209 downwards.
AAGAAAGCCCCACCCCTCAAGCTAAAGCATAATAATGGATCAATCTGTCTCCACCATGATGGAACTCACCCCCAAATATGAACGGAGGTAAGTGAACTTCTTCTCAGTGAAGCTCTTGGTGAAGATGTCTGCAATTTGCTCATCAGTAGGGAAATATTGCAGAATGATGGTGCGATCATGCACCAACTGTCGAATGTAGTGCATATGAATCTCAATGTGTTTTGTCCTCTGCCGCTGAACTGGATCTATGGAGATCTTGATAGCACTTTTATTGTCACAAAAGAGGACAGTCGAAGTAGTGCCACCAAAACCAAACTCGGAAAGAATACCCTACAACCAAACTGCCTGAATGCAGGCATTGACTGCCCCTCGATACTCTGCCTCTGCTGAAGAAAGTGCAATGGCTGCCTGCTTTTTGTTGGACCAGAAAATAGGGCCATGACCAATCATGAAAACATAACCGGAAGTGGACTTCCGATCAATGCTATCACCTGCCCAATCTGAATCAGTAAAACCAATTAAATCAAGCTCAGAATCTGCAGCATAATGTATGCCAAAATGCTTCGTACCTTGCACATACTGCAAGATCCGCTTGGATGCTCGCCAATGAAGCTCATGGGGCTGTTTCATATACCTTGGCATGGCACTCATGGCATATGAAATATCAGGCCTTGAGTTTGTCAAATAAAGTAGTGAACCAATCAACTGTCGATACATACTGCAATCTGCAAGCGGTGTAGAATATCCCTCCTCGAGACTGATTCCTGAGAGGTATGGGAATGGGGTTGCCTTACATTCAGCCATATTAAACTTCAATAACAGGTCGGAAGCATATTTTTGCTGAGATATAGTGATCCCATCAAAATTTTGAGCTATCTCCAAGCCCAAAAAGTGACTCAGCAAGCCCAAATCGCTCATGTCAAAAGCTAGATTTAAGGTAGTTTTTAGCTTGTTTATTGAAGTAAGAGTGCTACCAGTAATGAGAAGATCATCAACATAAAGTACAATAACCAACAAATTACCTTTAACTCGCTGAAGATACACATTCGGATTAGATTTGCATCTTTGGAAATTCTGAGAAAGAAGGAAGGAGTCCATCTTTGCGTACCAAGCTCTTGGGGCCTGTTTTAACACATACAAAGATTTCTTCAATCTACAAACTAATGATGGATCTGATGTGTAGCCTTCTGGATGATACATATATACCTCTTCAGGAAGATCTCCATGTAGAAATGCACTCTTCACATCCATGTGGTGCACTTCCCAGTGCTTGGATGCGGAAATTGCCAAAACAAGGCGGATGGAATCCATCTTTGCAACCGGTGCAAAGGTCTCAGTGTAGTCCACTCCTTGGACTTGGGAGAAACCTTTTGCCACCAACTTTGCATTGTATTTTCTGATAGATCCATCAGCAGCAACTTTCGTGCGGTAGACCCATTTACACTTCACTAATTTTCTTCCAGGTGGAAGAGAAACTAGCTCCCATGTATTGTTCTTTTGAAGAGAACTGTACTCTTCATCCATGGCACTTTGCCATCTCGGATCTCGGTGGGAATGGTAGTATGTTTGAGGATCTGAAACAGTCATCAAATAACAAATCTCAGGAAGTAATGGATCAAAAATAGAAAGAGCCATACCTTCTCTGTGAAAGTCTGCTCTTGTTCGTCTCGGATCAACAGGATTTCCAAGGTTCGAACCAGTAGATTGAAGAGTGTTTTGGGCCCACTTTGGTAACTGAGGAGGATCATAATGGTCGGATTCCGAACCTGATATGTCATGATCATCATGTGCTGCTAAAATATCAGAAATATCAGAACTCATACCATCATTATCCCTGCACGGATCTTCTTCTGGTGAAGGCGGTGAAACGACAGTTTCTTCCTTGACTAGTTGCAATTCTTGAAGCAGTTCTTCAAATTGCACACTGCGCTCTATGAATATATTTTTAGATCTGATATCCATGAGTTTATATGCTTTTGATTCTTCCTCATATCCTATCAGTATGCACTCAATACTTTGTGGATCCAAAGCCCGTCTCTTCTTGGAAAAAATTATAGCCCATGCAGTAGAGCCAAAACCTCTCAAATTTGACACATCCGGTTTGTGACCAAAGAATGCTTCGAAAGGAGTCATACCTTTCACAGATGAATGTGGAACACGGTTCTGTATGTATGCAGCAACATTTATTGCTTCATCCCAAATATTTGCATCCAAACCTTTTGATTCAATCATGCATGTAGCCATCTCTTTCAATGATCGATTTTTCCTTTCTGCTACACCGTTCTGCTGGGGTGTGTAGGGAACTGTATGTTGGATCTGAATTCCACTTTCGGCACAAAGTTGCAGCAACTCGGCCTTGATATATTCTCCACCATTATCAAATCTAATATATTTGATCTTGCTCTTAGTGGCGGTCTCAACAGAAGCCTTAAAATCCTTGAATTTTCCAAGCACTTCTGACTTGTTTTTGAGAAAAAATACCCATGTAAAGCGGGAAAAATCATCAATAAATGTCAAAACATACCTTGAACCATTTAATGATGTATGGGGCATTGGACCACTGATATCAAAATGTATCATCCCCAAAACTTTAGAAGCTCTGCTAGCTTTGTCGCGGTCGAATCTATGCTCGGGGTGCTTCCCAATAATGCAACCAGTGCATATTCCCTTCGAGGAACGGAGTTGTGGAAGACCATCTACCATGGAATTGTTTGATAACAGCAGAAAAATACTTATAATTAAGATGTCCAAATATTTCATGCCAAATCCTACTAACCTCATTACCATGTGTGCGAAGAGCAGTGGGCTTTGCAAGCGGAATAAAGTGTGAAAACTCATAGCATTTTGCAGTGTGGTTCGCCTTTCCGACTGCAACAAGTCTTCCACTTTTGATATCATAAATTTCAACTGTATTAGGGCTGAATGTAACTTGCTTCGGTTCACCAGTGTGTGTCATTTGATACACATAAAGAAGATTTGAAGCCAAGGAAGGCACATAGAGAACATTCTGAAAACTTCCATGATCTACATGAATCGTACCTTTGCCCTTTGAAGAAATTTTTGAGTCATCTCCCAAATGGATGGGGATGGAGCTATTTGGATCGAATAAAGAAAAAGAATCAATATTTGCAGCCATATGATTCGATGCACCTGAATCTATCAAGAGAGTAGTGGGCTTCGAAACAGTTGCCATGAGTGCTTGTCCTCTTTCATGATCATCATTCCTATCCTTCTTCCTTGCACCGTCAGGAAGAGTTATGTTATTCTTTTCCAAAAGGAGGGCCATTTGATCTATAGTCTTCTTCATACATGAACTTTCGGGATGAAAGCCATGGTTGCAATAAGTACATTTAGATTTTTCCTTACCCTCTTTACCCTTTTGTTTGTACTTCGAACTGGATGGTGCATCCGTATGTTTGCCTTTCTCTCTTTGCTTGTGAGGTTCGAATTTGGGCTTCTCCTTCTTTTGCTTTCCTTTACCATTCGAAATCTTGGGTCCTTGAACATATAGGGCTGAATATTTGGAGCTTATGGACCCCATTTTAATCAACTTATCATGCTATTTTGTGACGAACTCAATGAAGGCATTCAAGGTAGGCATCTTCCAATTCGGGGTAGTTAGCCGACCGGAATTGAAAGTAGAGACAAATACCGAATAATATTTACCAAGCTTGCTGAGAATGGAGAGGATCAATTGCTTATCCTCTTTGATAACTCCACTGTTCTTCAACTGCATGTTCAAGTTCTTGAATTTTGTGAAGAATTCATTAATGGTCTCAAAATTCTCAGGACTAAGGGCAATCAATTCATTCTCTAATTGAAAAGCCCTAAGCTCGTCCTGCTTGCCAAATAGTGTTTCAATTTGCTCCCATATAGCTTTTGGAGTCTTCAATCCGCTGAGATGGAAGTGAAGATCTTTGGAGATGGAGAGACAAAGAAGACCATAAGCTTCATCAAGCTTGTTGTAGTGTTTGGTTCTATCTGACAAGGTGTTTGGCTCCAATTCAAGACCAAGAGTGACTCAGTAGTAACCTTTTGAACGTAATATGATCTCCATATCATCTTTCCAATCAAAATAATTGAATGGGGTGAGAATAGGCTTTGAAGAAGAGTATTCCATTGCTAGGAGCGAGTGCACACTGATGTAGAAATGCTTGCAAAGGCAAAGTAGCGAATGCAATTGATGGAGACAATAACCTGCAAATCACAATAAAACCAAGAACAATGAGGTCGAACAATCCACCCTTTTAGAGTTGCATCACACCTGGGATTGGAGATCAAGCAATGTTAAATGGGTCCAATGTATCAGATCCAGGATTTATGTGGAAACTCAAGCTTCTGGAGTGGTATTGGAAGTATTTTCAAGCTTTGCATGCATAGGAGTGAATGCCCTTGAGATATTTCATGCCAAAACTTTTTGTAATTTTTTAGCAAATTCACTCAAATCCTCTTGTAGAAACACTTGTAGCAAAGAGAGCTTGTCCCTGCAATGGCTCTAATACCATGTAAAATCAGTCACAGCGGATGTAATGAACAAGTAAATCAATCACAACAGATGAACATAGAAAATATGGTGTAAAACATGCACAGTGCTCAATATCCCAATAAGGGTGAATAATTACAATACAATAATCTGACAATGTGAGTGAGCAATTCGAATTGACTAAGAAGGTCATTCAAATCACTGAATGGAGTAGCTTGACTCCAACTAGGATTCCTCATCATCAATCAGTGGTGGTCATCAATGCACAAGAACCAGTCATCCAGGTGTCAAGCTGAGTCTAACTGAGTGTGTCAAGTGTAACTGAAGTGTGTAGCACTGATATAGGGAAGGAGAGTCAGTGGAGTGCGCATGGGAGGCTTAACTGAAGTCAGAACCAGTCATCTAGTCAATATGGAGGTCCAACGGAGTGAAACAGTCAGTCGGGAGTGAAACTAGCCTCAAATCAAGAAGAATCGGAGCTAATTGAGTGTAACTGAAGTGGAACTGCAGTGGTAGGTGAAGAAGTGCGCCCTTCTCTGGCAGTAGGTGAGAAGTGGGTGCCTTCCTGACTAGGAGGGATAAAACTCTGAAGTAAGTGGCTCCCGGGTGCTAGAATAAGGTGGGTAAGGTGCTGGAGGCATCACATAGTGATTGGGATGCATGCAAACCCTAATTGCATGCAAGGTCCTGAAAAAGATGATGTAGATATCCAAACATCTATGAACTATAGAAAACAGTAGGCCGGTTACGTGAGTCCATGAGAAACATCTTAGATGAGATGTCCTAAAAATGGTGATGGAAACACTATCTCTCAAGATGGGATAAAAGGCCCATAACCCTTGGCAATCCGAAGTTGGAGGTCCGGTCGCAAACTAAAACATGGTCTTTAAAATCGTACTCCCGAGTACATGTAGGCGTTGGTAATATCGATATCCTCCCCTTTGAAGAAGAAATGAAAGTCTACATATTTATTTGACTTGTTGAAGATCATAACCTTGGTTTTACCCAAGCTGACCATGAACTATCAAAGGTGGCAGAAGAGAGTTAGGCCATTAAAATTCCTTTGTAATCCCATTGGAGATGAGGCTAGGAGGACCACATCATTGGTGAAAAGCAAGATGGATATAAGAACCTGGTGGAGGAGACACCCGTCACTGTCTTGGATATGCTTGTGGAGAAAGGTCTCTAGCTCATAAATATAATTCCGAGACAATGTGGGGGGTAGGGGGCAACCCTGTTTAACTCCGATGGTACTCTTGATGAAGTCTGATATCCCATGAACTACATAGAGGTGACCAAGAACTGACTCATAGAGATGCATGACGGCAGTGAGTAAGGTATGGGAGATTCCAATGTATCTGAACCTATAGAACAATGCTTCTTTGGGGATGGAGTCAAAATACTTATGATTATCTACAAATTAGTATCAAACTTTTGAAGACCAATGTTGTGCCTCCTTAATTATGGCCCAAGGAGTAAAGATGTGATCAATGTTCTGACGATTAGGTCAGAATCCTTCATGTCCCTTAGCAGTGAGGTGTCTACTCTCAAGCTCACTAGAAAGATTCATATGGAGAGTTGTAGCATAGAGCTTTGAGAATGTATGGCCCACCGTGATCGTCCTGTAATTGTTGGGATCCAAGCTAGGGCCTAATTTGTGTATCTGGTGAATGATGCAATGCAACCAAGCTGAAGGAAAACCTATACGGACCACATGGTTGAAAATATCATCCAAGTAAGAAACCAAATCATGAAGAGCATGCTTAAATAACTCTTCCTAAAAACCCTCCTCATATGCTGCATTGCTCAGTAACTATTCATCAGCCAAATGGCCTCTCTGATGTCACTGTTTAAAAATAAGCAGCATAAAGGAGGGTGGAGAGAAACTCTACTTAATGTACTTGAATGCATTGGTATCTTGCTACAAAACATGCCTATAAATGTTCTCTCGAAATATTATTGATGACATAAATAAAGCATGCATATATATATAGAAATATAAACCATAATAGAAAGTTTGATGACCCCAAGTGCCATCAATAATAAAGTACCTCCCTCACTCATGGATTGTGTTAGAACCTCCCTTGAGGAAGTGATGTTGATTGACGAAGATGTAGGAAGAGACATAGCTTCAAACACCATATGAATAACCAACTAATCCAACAAGGGAAGAGTAAGGCCCGCATTGAAAATGAGAGCTTGTTGAGGAATAAACATTGATGGAGTTACAAAATCCTTAGGCATATCATTTCAATGGAAACTAATGTTGATGGGTCGAAATGACCCAGGGTCAACAGTAGGGTTTCTCCCCAATAAGAAGCCCCAGTTAGACCTCAAATCGTTTGGAGTAGGGAACACGTCTGGATTCTGACCCGACAACCATTTCTTATTGGGTTGCACCGGTTGCGGCCCGATCCACCATTTAGGGTTTTATAATTAGGGATGAAATGCAAGCTAATCTAACCTAAATGCAGTTCCTAAATAAACTAACCTATCCTAGCTGGGAGTGAGATTAAAGAGAGTGAGTAGCAAAATAACAATTGATCATCCACATTCAGTTAGTTGTTCTAAGAAGCATTTAAGAAATCGATAAAATGAAAGCATAAATATAAGAACAGTCTTTCTAATTATGTCATTATGTTTTCACTACCCACGGGAAGCAAACGAAGAGGAATAACATATGAAATAAGAAACAGAGTGTTGTAGGAATAATCCATTCATATATATGGAACAACCTTACTCCATTATCGTGCATGAAAGAGCATGAAACAGTTCAAGGCATTCCTCCTCATGAAAAAATGATTGATGTGCAAAAGCTAATTCAGGCTTTTCTTCATTCACAGTTTAGCAATAATACATTGGAAAAGTTCAAGAGGAAAAAGCCTCTTCTCATCAAATGATATTACAATATATAGGCCCAGGCTATGTGACCCTTGTCTTTCCATATTCCCTTGAGACTTTTGGAATTGTTTGAATAAATTTATTACAAAATTGATTTAATTCACCCTTAGGTGACCTTGGATGCTTTTCTAATTTGTCCTTTAGCAACTTTTGTCACCTAGTGGAGTTTGTGCTCATGTGGCAATGCTGACATTATTGATTTCTTACCACAGAGAGTTTCTCCATGGCTATGGATACTAATATTTTAATCCATAAAATTTAATGTAGTGAAATGATTGTACGAGACTTCCATCCCCATTCCTTGATTCACATCCTCATCGACCATTATGCGGTCTTCTTGTTGCAATGGATTATTTGACTCATCTATTGAATTTTAGTGTTTCCGGTCACATGTTCTGATTCTGATGCAATGCGATTCCATCGGATGCAAAGCATCGTTGTCGGTCATGACAATATGCGTCTCTCTTCGTCTTGACCCAAGAACAGTGCTTTCCAATTATGAAAATGTTCCTCTTCTAATAGTGCATTTCATTTTTCTTCATGACATTGTTGATGTCATCTCCTCAACTTAAATAGTCGGCCTGGCATCAAAATACCTTTTATTGTTGTGCCTTTTGACATGACTTTTGGAGGCGTCATTTCATGTTCTGATTACTCAGTGGTCATCACGAGCACGTGTGCATGTATGCAACAACATAATTTTGGACCATGCTTGTCTCATAAGACCCTTGTAGTCGTCGATAATGCAATTATTATTCATTTTTGAATTTTCTCGGGCTATCAATCATGCGATAATCATGACCACGGGTGTGTAGGTCTCGTTAATACCTTTTTGATGGTATACCGAACGCTTGAAATAGATGATCAAGTCAACAGTTGTGGATAAATTACGACTGACGTTGCATGTAGGTACATCATGCATGAAATATATGAACAAGTCAACAGTTGTGGATAAATTATGGTCGACGTTGCATGTAGGTACACCAGGCATTATCTGTCATAAGAGCATTAGACAATTATCACGTACCAACGGTCATAATTCGTGAGGAGCCAATTCCCTTTGCATTAATCCAATGTAGACATTAATTATCAGAATCTTCAACTTTGTCTTCGTCTTCAATGTTTCTTTCTACTTCACAACTTGGGAACAAATTTTATAGTTGCCTCGACAAATCTTCACAATTCATCTTTTCGCATTTCATGTTCTTCCCTTAAGTATTTACTTACCTGAAAATAAGACAAAGCTTTTTATTAACTTTAGTTACTATTTAACATTTATTAATAACTAAAACAATGATAAAACTAAATTAATAAAAATAAAATAATATTAAAAATGCAAAACCACTAAGCCATTAAACCCCCATCTTAACCTTCATGCAGTTATGCATCCTATGACAAATACTTTGTATGCACCTAAAACTTAATACATCCTCTCCTAATTACCCCTAATTCATAAGCTAACCTACGCCTTTCAATCCTATGCACCTTACATTTTTAATCCTCTTTTTTTCAATATGAAAAAAAATCCTTTTATTAAAGAAAAAGATGTGTCAAATACAAACGCCATACATAAGAGAAATCGAGAGGACTTCTCTAATATTTACCCCAGGAAAATTCAAAGATCCAAATCCTCTAAGCAGTGCTCATGAGCTACCTAGAAGAAACCTCAAAGAGTCTAAAAACTTGAAAACAGAAGCCTGCAAGCTTCACTGAGTGAAACTCAAAACAGAAGCCTACAAGCTTCACTGAGTGAAACTCAAAACAGATAGGGCTACACCACCCCCAAAAATCCCATTACAGTTGAATAAAAACATGTTGATCACCAAAACAGAAAATCATAACAGTGGGAATTACAATAGGTCCATAACCAAGGACCCATCCGAAACCATGATGAGACCTTAGAATTATTTGAACCTCAAATGTCCAGAAGGTATAACCAAAGCCAACTTTGATAATCCATCGGCCGTTGTGTTATGATAGCGATAAATATGCTTGAAAACTATACTGGAGAAAGAAGAAATCAGTAAATGGATCCTCTTGCACTAGTGCTGCAGAGTTAAAGAGTGCGAGCAGGACTGATCACCAACCCAATCGATGATACAACGAGAGTCACCGAGAATACAAAGGTTATCAAGATCTAAATGCCTGGCGAAACATAGTAAACCCCATAACGCCAGTAACTCTGCTCTTGTATTCGTTCCTTTGCCAGACATGAACATCAAGTGGTAATAATGCTAAGCAAAGAGTTTAATAACCATGTCAGTGCCACAAAGGCCCCCTTGCGCTGCTCCATTGAAATATCCAAGGGGAAAGGAAAATGTACCCTCATCAAAAGGCCCATGAGTAGTGCAAATCTTCTTGTGCTGAGTCCAACCCATGCTAGTGCTTGCCCGAATTCTGCCATAAACCAACACCACTGAAGACTTCAAATTTTCGAAAATGAGATTGTTCTGTGCAAGCCATACCTCCCAGAGAGTATGGAAAATCAATGAAACAGTCCTCTGGGGCAAGGAGAAACATGCATCCAAATTATCTACAAAAAAAGACTGATCCCAAAGTGGAAGCTCCGACACTTCTCCCCTTAAAAACCTTCGAATCTCCCAAAAGAAAGAACAACCTCCAAATAGATGGTGAATCCTTGTTTTCTTGCCAACACAGTTGACAAATCCTGGGTCCAACAAAACTCCTTTTCTGCAAGTTCCCCCAAGTAATAATTTTATTTTGACGACAAAGCCAAATGAAGCAGCTGATCTTTTTAAGCACCTTTGCATTCCAAAGTTTATGAGAACTCCAAACAACCACAGAACCCTGAACAGACTCCAAAGCCTTATCATAAGCCAGCTGGGCTGAAACCGACCCATCCACACAATTTGACTCCCACACCAGTTTATCAGGCTTCTCAGAGAAAGTGATGCCCAATGAAGAGAGATTATTACCTGAACAGACTCCAAAGCCTTAGCATAAGCCAGTTGGGCTAAAACCGACCCATCCACACAATTTGACTCCCACACCATTTTATCAGGCTTCTCAGAGAAAGTGATGCCCAATGAAGAGAGATTATTAATATATCCATACCACTCATCCCGGCAAAAGGAAGGAAGTTGCAAGTCCACCGAAGAGACCAACGCGAGCTTAGTTCCCCAAATGATTTTTTAATCTGTGAAAGTGTAGTAATGCCCTGAACCAATAGTTTCTTTATAATACCATTAGACAAAAAAGAGGCTTTACCCATGCCTACGATAGGATCTATGCCAGCGAACATCTGGATACCCCTCCCCACCTTCCGAAAAATAGAAGAATTTATAATGGGATAATCTTTGAAGAGACTTCTCCAAATCTCTGAGGATTTATGCCAAGATTTATCAATCCTTCTGATCCACATAATTGGGTCCATCCCCTTCAAGTACTTTGCTTTGATCAGGTTTCCCCACAGCCCCCCGTCAAAAAGGCAACGCCAAAATCTCTTAGCATAGAGTGCTAAATTGAATTCTTTCAACCGCTTGATACCCCAACCCCCGGAGTTGAGAGGAAGGGAGATACTCTGCCAAGAGCAAAGATGTATCTTCTTCTCACCCTCCCTTCCCCCCCACAGAAAAGTAAAAACCTTGGATCGGATCTTAGTCAGCACCCCTAACGGAATAATGAACAAAGAAAACCAAAATACTGGGATGCTATGAAGAATGGAATTTACCAGAGTAAGTCGACCTCCAAGTGTCAACCAGCGATGGCTCCAAGCATTGATTCTTCTTGTAATAATTTGTGTCAACCATTTCCAATCTGAAACCCCATAACAATTTGGCTTAGAACGAAGCCAAGATACTTGAAGCCACATCTAGGTCCTTGAAAGAGAAACCATAAAGATTTTCTATAAAGTGGATAAAATCCCCATCGGAGTGGCTACCAAAAACACCAGACTTGGCCGCATTGATAACCATACCAGAAGCTTCACAAAAAATATTGAGAATCGACTTGTACATATTCCATTACTTAAGAGAACCTGTTCCAAAAATAAGAACATTGTCTACAAAGAGTATATGAGAAATAGAAACAGTTTTAGAAACAATGATACCTGAGATGTTCCCACTGTCCTTGGCCTTTTCAATTAGGAGGCTGAGCCCTTCCATAGCCATAATAAACAAATATGGCGATAAGGGGAAATTCTAACGTAATCCCCGATAGCCACCAAAGGAAGTAGTCGGGGAGCCATTAATCAAAACAGATAAACTAGTAGTAGTGACACAACTCATCATCCAATTAACCAGCTCCACAGACAGACCAACCTGAATGAGAATAAAGCGGAGATAAGACCAATCAACTCAGTCATAAGCTTTTTGGAGATCAATCTTTAGAATAAGTGCATTTAAATTCTTTTCCTTAATAGTGTGAATACCCTCCTGTGCATCCCCCACTGCATTCATAATCTGGCGATTTGGTAAGAAACCAAACTGTTCATCAGAAACAAAAGGACCCGGAATGGGTTTTATCCTCTCAGCAATAATTTTACTAATAATTTTGTACATCAGATTACACAATGAAATCAGACGAAAGTCATCAAAATCAGTAGGTCGATCCAACTTTGGAATAAGAGTAATATACGTGGAATTCAGACAAACCGGCACCGACTCTTTCATCCTGGACTCTTCAATCGCTTCAGTAAGTTCAATACCCAAAAGATAAAAAAAAAATGCAAGTAAAATTCCATTGTCCATCTGTTGGGGCCGGGACTCTTGTCCTTGGATAAATGCTTGAGGGTATAGTGAAACTCCTCAAGTGTAATGGGCTTTCCCACCTCCCGACAATCATCCTCAGAAAAATATCTAGGAAAGTTTCTGATGGTCTCTAATTGGCTCTGAAGTGAAACCTGTCGATTATTGGAGTAAATGCCCTTGAAATGATCCACTGTCGCCTTCTTAATAGAGACATTGTAAAATACAGTCCCGTCATTGTCCACCCTAATATCCCATATAGCATTCATCAACCTTATCTTGTTGCCAAAACGGTGGAAATATTTTGTGTTCTTATCACCCGCTTAGAGTCAAATGGCCCTACTCTTTTGACGCCACTCCTCTTCTAGCTGCTTCATAATCCCTTCCTTGGCTTTACATAATTCCATAACATGGTGTCTCTGTTCCATCGAAAAAAAAAATAGTCCATATCAGAATTTAAGGATTGTAGTTCCAGTTCAATCGCCTGTAACAAAATCAAGTTTTCCTTCTTTTTTGCAATAGACCACATCCTAACCAGTTCTTTCAATAGAGCAAGCTTTTTGGTGATACCCAACAATGGTGATAACTTTATTTTCTCCGACAGCTCAAGCCATTCTTTTCTCACCATATCACCAAAAGAATCATCAATAAGGAGACCAGGGTTAAATTTGAAAGGGTAAGCATGATGAGTTCGATCAAAATCCAGCTCAAGGATCACAGCTTTGTGATCCAAAACCCCCATCGAGTAAGACCAAGACCGGTACTTACCAACATCCCCACAGAGATTCTCAGCCATTAAAAAATGGTCCAGTCGCTTTGCAATACCAGCCCTACCACATCTTCCATTCGACCATGTCAGATAAAGGACATTTGGGACCACATTAACTAAGTTAGAGTCCTAAAAAATTTCAGAAAAGTACTCAGCCAGTGGGTCCAAGAGTTTTCCAGCACCCCAAACTTCCTTCGGGTTTAACGCAAGGTTAAGATCCCCTGCAACAATAAGGGTCGGATCCCTTAGTATACCAGAGAGGTGAAGCCTATCCCAAAAAACCCTACATTGTTGATACATACCATAGATGTTCAAGACCCGAACCATCAGCTGATAACCATGAAACTTGCCTTCAACCAAAATTCCTACACAAGTTCGAAAAGAGGAAAAAATGGCCTTCAAAGGGTCACATGCAACTAGGGTACCTCCCGAATGACCAACAACATCCAAGGCGCATACATGCCACGGGGGCTTAATCATAAGAAAGCAATTACAGGCTTCGATCGATGAAGCCATCGTTTCTTGAATAAGAACCAAAGAGGGATGATAAACCTCCAAAAAACGCTTCAGGTCAGTCCTCTTTGGGCCACTGCCTAGCCCTCTAATATTAATGGAGACAAGTATCATTGAAAACCCATGTCCAAGGCCATTTCTCTAAGATCCTGAGGTTGTTGTTGCTCACCTGAAGATCGAGGACTACCAATACCATTATCAAAAAGTGATGAAATCGAAGGATTGATGTGCATCCCATCCACCCCCACTCGACCCTTCCCACCTCCCAACGAAACAAAACCTTTGCGAGGTTTACGTGGCTTGCGTATCGTGACATTTCCCTTAAAAATGGAGGAGATGGGAATCACAGGCGAATTGTCTTTAGCAACAGAGGAATAGGTGCAGCGAGGAAGAAAATCCTCTCCCGCCTTTTGAGACTGGGATTCATTCAGGGAAGATACCGATAGGGAAGGAGAGAGAGACAAAACCCCACCACCCTCCACCTCCACCAAAGTAGGGTTCATGCTAGTCTCCACAGGAGAGTCCGAAAGAGGCTGGTCCACAGGAGACAGTGCAAAAACCCCCACGGGACCCTCCCGATCCCCAAGTGATCCAAGGCCATCCCCCAAATGACCCCCATCACCCAATACTGAAGGCACCACACTCGTCGCCGGAACAATGAGAGCCTTAAATTCCATATCAATAGCATCTTTTACCACATCCAGAGGTAAAAACTTGAGCAAAATAGGAAGTAAGTGGGAAAAATTACCGAGCGCATTTGATGTCAAGTTCTTATCCAAAGGCAGGGGAAGCCATTGACTGTATTCTGGATTTTCAGAATAACCGCCACCCAAGGCAAGATGATGACCGACCTCCTTTCGCACCCCACACTAAGCCTTCGAGTGACCCACTCTTCGATAGGAATGGCAGCGAAATGGTATTCGCCAATCGTCCAGACGTTGAATGAATGAATTGCCATCCCTCACAACATCTAGCTCGCTAATTAAACCCTCGCTCGCATCCAGCTCGACCAACATACGAGGGGTGTTACGTTCCGACCCAAAGATTTGTTCCTCTTCCATGAGAATAAAGTGCCCAATGGTATTGGTGACCGCCATGAATGCATTAATATTCCAGCACTGTAATGGAAAACCCAAAAAAACCGTCCACGGGTGGAGCTTACAAAGGCATTCTTTCCGAGGGTCAAAACTATTATGCCACCTTTGCAGGACTAAGGAACCCCTGCCACAAACCCAGTACCTCTGTTCAATGACCTTGCAGTCCTCCTCAAAGAGGAACTGGAACATGATCCAGCCTTTCGCAAGCATTAGAACCTGCATAATGTTGATAATCAAAGGCTTCCACCTTTCACGAACCCAAGCGAGAATTTCCGGCCGCTTCAAATGGATATACTCAAATTTTCTGACAAGTGCCTGAGCACTTAGAGCCGAAACTAAATCCATCGTCACATCTTTCCCGAGAACACACAAGGGGCGCCCTTACGTTCTTTCTCAAACTGGAGAAAAGTCTCTTTCCAATTAGGGATATCACCCCCCGAAAGACCCAGGCCTATCCAAATTTTATCCCGACAAGTCCGGGCAATGGATTCACTTCCCACAGTCCCCAATGTCTTCCTCCCCTGAGAAACCCCCCTGACCCGAAAAAAGATGGGACAAATGATATCTGGGCATTAAGGTTTGTGTAAACCCCAAATGTCACTTCCGCACTACGAGAGACCATACAAATATCGAAACCCCACAAACCACGGGAGAGGTGTCACAGCAAACCCAAGAAACCTGGTACCTAAAAACAGTAGGGGTAAAAAACAGAATGCCACCACTCGGTCAACAACACACCAACCGAGCGAAACCACGAAAAACAATAGAGACCAACCCGACTGACCCAACAGACCCACAAAAAACACAAAGTACTTCCCACTTTTTTACTTGGTTGGTACTAAGTTCAACACCTCGTGTTGAACGAACTCCAGGGGACCAAAAATAGTACCGAGTCAGAGCAATAATTAGTCAGAGGAATGGCAGGAGTTCAAGACAGTCCTACTCAGAAACAAATAGTAAAAAACACATTAGAACTCATACCGAGGGGAGATACCGCTACCGTCCAAAAGGAGAGGTGTCACAACAAATCCAGGAAACCCTGAGCCCAGACCCCAGAGCACATCACGGAAGCACAGAGACAGACTCCTCACAGAGCCAAACCTCCGGAAAGTCCTGAGGTTCCATTCTTTCGTCCACCATTACCCTCAGCTCTTTCCAGTCAAGTGCAACCTCAAAAAAAATCAAAACCATAATCCTCATTATACTAAAATCCCCCTACTTCACCTAAGTGTATGCACCTTTAACTAAGCTTAAAAATACCGCTATGCTTCGCCTCTTATCCACGTACCATCTTCTCATTAAATCCCTTTTAAAGAAACATTTACAATATAAAACATTGTTTGGAAAAGGTGAAGAGGTGACATGCTTACCATGTATGCATTCTTTGTCCCTATACCTTTACACAAAGCTTCTTCCTCACTCAACTAAATAACTATTCGACTTATTTAAGTGATTGTACGTTTACTTGTTTTAAGAACCGGTTTTGTGGATAGTTGGTAAATGCCATGCTGGCTTTTATTTGATCAAACTTTCATTAAGCTTGGTGTATGAACAGGTCTGTGGAAACAATCTTTTTCATGATTGGTTTGAGACGATTAACCATTGTTTTGGATATGATTTTTTATATAGTATTACATAAGGCGATCGGCTTTGCTTAATCTATTAAGCTTGAACCTTCACATGTCAGAATCACGGTGATTAAGTTGGAATTAAGTGCTTGAATAACTTCCCCATGGTTCGACACTCCTCCATGTTTAGCTCCATGTTTAGAATGGAGACACCATAGTCTTTGTCAAATTTTACTAGTTCATTTGGTTAAAGTGTGGGTCTCGTCAACAAGCGACTCAGGTTCAACTCCCTTTAGGGGTGAGCTAGTCAAGAGGAGACACCCAAAATCCAACCAATTGAGGGTTGGTGTGGTCCAGACTAGGTGCGAACCCGAGTGATTTTGACGTATTAGATGCCCCTTGGTCACGGTTTCTTAAACCAAAGACCACTACCACAAGTCAAAAAGATTCTAACAAAGAAAAGAAAAACCACCATAAACTTTATTAAAGAATTCCTCTTATACATTTAAAAAAATTTCTACATCATGTATTCATGTATGTATGTTTTTGGGACTAATGTTTAAGTGGATGAAAGTGATTAAAAATTTATATTTCCATAATTGTCAATCAAGTTCAGAATGAAACCTAAGTACAAGGAATTGATAAATAATTCTTTAACTTTAATTAAATCTCTTCCCAATATCCTATGTTCCCTCTAACTTGGATACATTTAGCGTTATACAAACTTTCATATCGTAGACGCCATGCGAAGTAGCTCGACATCCTCGATATATTGCATGATTCGTCACAATTCACAAGATGGAGTTATGCGATAGCGAGTTGCATTGAATTGAGGAAAGGCGTAGAAGGCAAGACATCTCATTCCATTTCATTGACGATTTTAATTTGTTATGCAACATGTTTCTTAAGTGTAGAGAATGGAGACTTTGAAAATTATTGAAGGCTTAGAGGACGAAGACATAGTAACTTGCTTCATGAAGGTGTCGACTTTTTAAGTAATGCGAGTTGATGGTTAGGTTTGTTGGGAAATTATAAGTGGCATTTTGGCATTTTTGGGACTCGAAATCTAATTCCATGAATTGCATTATGTTCGTAATGACGAACTCATCAAAGATGGCTAGGTTTGTCGTATTTATTTTTTCACCAATCCCCAAAAAACATGCAAAAGTGTTTTTTAATGAAATTCAAGCTCTCGTCCTTTTAATCGGCTTACTCAAAATTAATTCCGTCAGTTTCTCATTATTTATGCTGTATAGGCTTTTAGTCCGCTAACAGAGATTGACACCAACCATCACCGATTACAAGATTTTAACTCTCCAACTAGGCCAATTGATCACATGGTTCACTTCATGCTCGACATCAATTGAAAGGTCGAGTTGCTTTCGGAATCGACTCTAAGTCAACTAGTGAATAATAAACATCATATAAAGATGGTCCAAGATGAGAGAGTCTTAATTCGAGTAGGAACCACTTCCAACACGAGATACAATGAAAAAGCTTATGGTTCATTATACCTACCAGTCGCAACCAGGATGAGGTTGTGGCGTGCGTTGATTTAATCAGGCAGGGCTTCAATGAACGGTGAAGCAACATTTCCAAAGATGTAATTGATCCAAGAGGGCAATCATCAGATCACGACATAGACTGGAGTAGTGCGGCTTATCTTGGCTTGATTGTTTCTATGCAACTTCAAACTTAACAGGGAATTTCACAAAAACAAATTGGGAGATGATGGGTGGGGATTGCGCATAGGAGGCTCAAGCACACCGTACAAGACTATGAAACTGACGCTTGGGACAATAAACAAGTCACATCAAAGAAAACTACCAGTAGAGGGTGAAACAACTAGATCCAACAATTCAAATTACTCAATCAAAGATGACAGTGACTATTGACAAAGATCATTGTGATTGCACCAAGAGGAGCAAGGTGCTCTACAACCCAGTATGGGAAGATGTTGTCATGTAACGTAGCGTTATGTTGCAAAAAAAATAAAAAAAAATTCATGTAGGCTCATAAAAAAAAAAAAACCAATTGAAAATTAATTTAAAAACTCCATGTCAACACATAAAATAAAATAAAAATAAAACCAGTTTAGATCCATCTTAAACCCAAATCTATCAAGCACCAAGAGGGATCAAATTTCTGAAGGTGTAATATTTTTGGATGTGTAAAACATTTAAGTTGAAAAAAATTTACACCTCAAAAAATTGGATCCCTCTCGGTGCTTGATAAATTTTGGTTTAAGATGGATCTATTAACAAAGATCATCGTGATAGTATCAACAAACATTCCAGCAATCAAACTTCATTCAACTTAGTCATTATTCACAAATCAATCCAGGTCGTACTCAAGAAACCAAAAATTTAACATGAGAGGTTCCAACTTTTCTATTCCTAAATAAAGAAAAGTAGAGAAGATGTTGTGTCCACAACAATCAACACCAAAAAAGATGTCGAAAGTTCAACCAATCCATAAAGAAATAATGCAAGTTACTTGTTTATTATGGTGATGATAAAGAGGGGATGTGAAAGAAGTCAACAATTATGAACATAATGTAGATGAAGCCTTCAAATATTTGAAATATTAGTGTATGATTATCAATCAAAGCAAAGAGAAGGCAATCAATAAACCAATTCAACTAAAAGTGATTCCATGTCTATTGAGAAACAAAAAAGTATAGTGCCTCCTCTTATTGTTGCGACAAAACAATATGTTTACAATACTTCAAAATGAACCTCCCTATATAATAGAGAAAAAACTTGTCATTGAATCCCTTAAGTCCTTGTTGGACCAACCCAACATCCAACGAATGATGACTCAAAGACCGATAATCAACAACACAACAATGAGAAGAAGCAACAACCACCTCGCACCTAATTTAGCAACATTCCCATCTTGAAAATTAGCATTAAGACCATCAATACATCACTACCGCCAAGTTCTTCAGCACTAGAGACTGCAACTACATTTTCCTTTTTAGGGAATGTCACTCAACGCAATGTGGCAACCCACACCTTGACTTACTCATTATACTTGTCAAGCATCCTTGGTAATGGTGCCATCGTCTTGAGAAGTGCCATGAAAGGAGAAATGGACTATCAACGAAGACAAGTAACACATAGGGTAGGGTATATTGGGTTAGTGGATAGCTATCACCTATTTGCTCAACCAACAATCCTCTCATTCATTTTAGATGACTATAAATATATATCATTGTAACATGATTGGTAATGGTGTTTATGGGATTTGCTACACTATTTTCCTATTTAATTATTTCTTGTGTATTTGTTTATGTTATCTATTTTATGCTTAGATGGATGTATGTGAAAGAAAATAGGCAATTTTTTCTATTTTATTTGTTTCCTTCAAACATGGGGAAACCCATCATAAATTAGTTGTCAGACTATTAATCATTGAATGTTATCCACAAATTACTAATGTGTGAGAAAATGAAGCCACTCCATTTACTCCTCACTGTAATTATAAAAGTGTAAGAGAGAGTCAATCATCCTTTCCCTCTACAATTGAATGACAAAACTATGTGAAAGGGATAATGCCCATTCTCCTCATATCTTGATGTGCTGCAGTCTAAGAAATGGTAATTAGTTCTCCTTCTTCTCATCACTCAAATTTAAAGATTGTGAGAGAGGGCTAGTCCTTCTTCACCTCCTCCTAAAAATTACGAAAGTGTTAGAAAGGTCCAACAAGCCTTCTCCCTTTCACTCGAAATATAAAAGTGGGAAAAAGGGTCATGCTCCTTTTCCTCCTCAATTCAATGATAAAAGTGTGAGAATGGGATAATGCTCTATGAATTTTTTAGCTTACCAGATCCCAGTTGCAATTTCGATCTTTTATTTTATGCTAGTAATTAATTTAACCCAGAGAATTCAAATTCTGAAAAAATAAATGGAAACACATTGATAAACAACAATACACAAAGAAAACCGAACACAAGATGTACCCTGGAAACCCCAATCCATGGGAAAACCAACGATAGATTTGTCTTTTATTGCATATTTATTAAACAACACGTACAACTTCAGTTTCTAGATATGACACACTGGATCTCAGATTCCTGACTCTCAATGTGCCCAAACCCTCAGTAATAAAGACAAACCCCAGCTTGAGTGGATCTCTCTCTCTCCCAACCATTGAGAGACTCCCTCTCTAAGATCTGATCACCAACCGACACAAGAGATATGGCTCACTCCTATCCAACACAAGAGATATGACTCACTCATGTCCAACACAAGATGTATGACTCACTCCTATCATTGTTGTCTCTATACAACTCTCCATAGACTCTTTTATAACATTCACTTTATGTCAATACCATGGGCAATACCATGGGACACACAGCACCATGTGACACATAATACCATGGGCCCTCCAATACCATTTACCATAAAGTATTACAAAAGACATTTTTACAAGGTTGTCTAGAGAGTTACTTTTCTGGACGACTTCTACATGCTAGACACCCCAATGTAGAAGTACCTATCCGAGCTACAAAATCTAACACTCCCTCTTAGTGAGGAAGGTAATTCTAGAGAAGCATCCACTTGGATCCATCAAATCATCTGCTACTGCAGCTACTCCCTCTGAACTGGAAGACTTCCCAGCTCATCTATTGCACTATGATATGATAATCTACGCTCCTCATCCAATAGTGTCATTTCATACCAAGTAGCCCTGTTGAGAGAAGCCTCACGCTCTCCCTCTGTCACTGACATTGATCTAGACTCTAGACTCCCTCTAGAACCAACTATAGGTTGTCCCAACAGCCTGTACAACGTTCCCTGCCTGATGCCAAGCCTCACTGTTGCATCCTGGGCACTTGCTCCCTTTGAACATATGAATACTTGTCCATCTCAGAACAATACAGCATACCCCATGTCCTCCAAGGCTGATACTGAGAGAAAATTGAACATCAACCTTGGAACATGTAACACTCATACCACCTTCAAAGTGCCACATGACTTCAGCTCGAACACAACTGATCCAACCTCCCTTACTACAAGTCTTGTATGAGCACCACACCTCACATAGTAGCTTGAGTCTAACTCTGAAGCACTAAGGAGCATTGACCTCACTCCTGTCATGTGGCTAGATGCACCCCTGTCAATGTACTAGCCACGGATGGTCATACAGCTAGTTAGGTAGGCACTGAGTGAAAACTCATCCTCAATCCTACTTGTATCCATCTCTGTTGTAGCCAAATGCTTCTTCCCTTTGCCCTTATTTTATTAGGGTAGTGGCTATCATAATGTCCTAGCTCATAGCATGCAAAGCATTTCACCCTATTGGTGTCTTGCTTCTTTTTGCTGCCCTCAGAGATGTCTTAATTTCCCTCCCAGAGATGTCTTATTTTCCCTCAATATGATGGCTACAACCATCAACCTTCTTTGCTTCTATGGCGAGTGCAACTTGCAACCCGAGCTTCTTGGCTCCCATCTCCATGTTGGCTCCCTTTTCTCTGCTGGTGGCATCTCTCTGCCAACTCATGGGCCTGATCCACTTGGCACCATGCAAGTCCCTCGTATCCAGTCTTTTTCTCTCTCCCAAGCCTTCCCATCCGAAGCCTCTTCGCAGCTCGCGGCTGCAATCTCATCCTGCGGCCCATGCCATTTGTCAGCAGCAACTTTACTCACGACTGCCTGAACGCCAGCTCGATTGGCGACTCTACCTTGTCACTACACACGCCCACATCCCTCGATTCTGCATTGTCACCTGCTGTAGGATGCCTAGCTTCACGCAGCACCACTCCGCCAACATTGCCACCTCTCGCGTCCACCTGCGAGTTGTCTCCCTTATCCTCGACCTCAATTGTCGGTTGCACCAGCTCCGCGCTAGCTCACGGTAGTAACCTTTGGTGGCCACACTCCCATCGGCTTCTTATTGCATCTACCTCCACAGATCTTGATCTTGATCCGCGGTTGACTGTCGCTGCTTGTCGGCTCAATGCACAACTCCACGTCCGCTGTGCCCACATAGCTCCGCTCGCGATTTCACCTATGCACAGTAACTCACGTTGCTCCTCCCATTTGCTCACTCATGGCGTCTAGCTTGCAGCCTTCTCAAATAGTCGTCCGATCCAAGCTTTTGCAACTGCACTCAGTAATCGACGCCCGTTATACCATGCATCTGCCTTCACGTCCAACGCTCTATCGCTTTGCACACCAACAGTGCTCAGCTCCTTGAGTGTCTACCAAGTCCACTTGCCCCGACCCTCAACCAACTCAACACAAAATCCCATGCTTGTCCCTCGGCTCGATATATCCTTGACCTACTGTGTCGATTTGCCACAGAATCTTCCTAACGAGCCGAGCTACATCCTTCATGGGCTGATCATAGACATCCAAGCTCGTGGCACTACCCACCGCATCTTCCCTTGCAGGAATCCTCCTTCAATTCAACAAGCCAGTCCACAACACTACTGTAGAGATCACTTCATGACCACTACTGTTGCAGACTCCTAAATCCATACCTCATACGATCTATATTGTGGTTGTATGGTACAAGATTCCTTTCTTCTTTTTATTTTTATTTTGTATGTCTATGATCTTGTGCAAGGTCTTCTCACTACCGCTCTAATACCATGTGAAAATTTCAGCTTACCATATTCTGGTTGCAATTTTGATCTTTTATTTTATGCTAATAATTAATTTAACCCAAAGAATTCGAGATACTAAAAAGATAAATGGAAACACACTCATAAACAACAATACAAAGAGAAAACCGAACACAAGATGTACCCTAGAAACCCCCCCGGGAAAATCAACAACATATTTGTCCTTTATTGCATATTTGTTAACCATCACTTACAACTTAAGTTTCCGGATATGACACACCAGATCTCAGATTCCTCATTCTCATTGTGCCCAAACCCTTAGCAGTAAAAGCAAACCCCAGCTTGAGTGAATCCCTCTCTCCCTAGCCGCTGAGAAACTCCCTCTCTTAGATCTGATCATTCACTGATCACCAACCAACACAAGAGATATGATCCACTTCTGTCCAACACAAGAGATATGATTCACTCCTATCATTGTTATCTCTATACAACTCTCCATACACTCTTTTATAACATTCACTTTATGTCAATACCATGGGCAATACCATGGGACACATAATACTATGGGCCCTCTAATACTATGGGCCCTCTAATACCATTGACCATAAAGTATTACAAAATAAATTTTTACAAGGTTGTCTTGAGAGTTACTTTTCCGGATGACTTCTACATGCTAGACATTGTTTGGGTATATAATTGAGCTAGAGGTTTCTAATGTAGACCCATGTACTTCACGATTCAAGGAACCAACAAAACCCCTATTCACCGGCCCTTTCGAAAACAGACTACGCGCAGCCTGAGGTCTCACCCGAGGGAAAGCTGAAGGGGTGGTTGCAAAATCAGGTTTCCGCAACCTGGTGATGCGAGTGTAGGAGGCACTGATGGGCAGCGCGATAAAAGGAACTCTTGCTGCAGACGCAGACTACGCAAAGTCTGCTACTCCGCGACGAGTATTTCGGCAAGCTAAGGCACTTGCGCAACCAACGCATCCAAGGACTGCGAAGTGTGGGATACTTCCAGAGTTACACCGATAACCTATCAACAGCTTACCTCGCAACACTTACTATGGGTCAACATGTCAACAAGACCGCGCGTCTACTTCAAGACTTGATCAATTCTATTCAATCTTACTTAACGAACTTTATTCATTCAACAATACTTAGGTTATTATCTTTATGGTGTATGTAAATGAATGAAACATACAATACTGCGCGCTCCAACGCTGCGCTCAAATTCAGAGTTCAACTATGTGATTATCTAACAGATTCATACAATCAAATACTTAGAATTGCTGAATACTTTACATCCATCCACACATATATTACCTAACATATTATTCCCACCATTCTTGCGGCGAATACATATAAAAGAAATCACATAACAGATAATCTGCGGTATTAAACATCCATATTAAGCAAATGAACAGTTGCAAACACAAACAATCATACGACACGGAATTTAATGTGGTTCACCCCCCAGATGGAGGTTACGTCCACAAGAACTGTTGTTAAATTGATCTTTTGGGAAGGGTACAACAGTTCTTAGTCTGTGCACTCAGCTGTTGACTCTCTTCTCTCATAGGTAGGTCTCTGCGCACACAGCTGCAGAGCCTTTACAATAGCTTCAAGTTCAAAGATTCTAACAATTTTCAACAATGAAGAGCTCAACCCCTTCCCATACAAAATCATGCCTTATTTATAGATCATGCCTATAGGCATGTCTTTACAATTCGTAGGCAAAAACCCTTAGGTTTACAAAACTGGCATGGCTAACTGCCAACATGACTGTTGTCGTCGACAGCTTGCTCCACCTGCTCTAGCTGGGCCACTCGTGGCTCACACGCTCTTCTGACAGCCGCAGTCCTCAAAACGGTTACAAATGCATTATGGCTTGTCCCTTTCCGCGTCATCTGCCTGCCTGTCACCATCAACGTAGTGACCTAGCTTCTCAACTGCTTGCCGCCACTCTCTCTGACAGGTCCCTTCTATCCGTCTTCAGGTCCCTTTCGTCCTTCTTTGTGCCCCAAAACAGGTCGCTTTCTCTGCTTGACCTTTCCTTACGTTCTTGACCCAAAATGGCAGTTACGCGACATCTTCATATCAACATACTGCGCAACTCTGTCTTACCAATTACCGTTGCGCGACAATGCGCAATTCTCAAAACTGCTTCCATCCCTTGTCGCAGCGCGCAATGCGCAATTTCCAACACTTATATATTTTCTAACCCACTTGGACCCCGCCCAACAGGTCCCTAACACTCACCTATGGCTCGTCTCGAGCCACTTGCACTTGCGAACTCTGGTGCCGCGTCTTCTGCCGTACCTATTTTTGAAGTAAAACTTTGCAAAGTACTTGCTAACTCTGCCACTATGTCCTTGGTTTTTTTCTCGAACCCTTGAAGTGTCTCCAGAGTTGCTTGCAAGACTTTTTCCTTAGCCACCCGTTCTTTCATGGTTCCCTCCGCGGCCTGAAGTTCTACGAGCTTCTCATCGAATTGTTGCATCAATTCCAGGCCTTCCTGCTGAATGCGCTGCAACCTGGCAGATGTAGCGGCCTCTTCCTCCCTGAGTGCCACTAGTGTTTTCTGCAGCTCTTTGACTTCGTTATACTTCTGTACTTTCTCCCTGGCTGGTGCAGTCTTTACCTCTGCGCTTGCAGCATCTACCTGCTGTTGTGTTCGCTACAAATCTTCCTTTATCTGTTGAAGAGCGGGGTCCTCACTCAACCCGGTTACTGCGGTAGATATCCCTTCAAGTAAATCTTGGCATTTCATCACTTCCGACGAAATGCCATCCATGGTTGCTTTCACCTCCTCAACTGGAGTTGGGCACTAATCTAGTGGAATAACAGGGTGCTTAGCCTCCAGGTCTGCAATCTTCCCTTTGTAGGAAGTCACCATCTGTATCATATCTGATGTGAGGGTTTCTATCTTGGCTCCAAGCTTCTTTATTGTGTCCTCTACATCATCTTCTTCTGTGCATTCCTCAATTTTTGCGCAGACTGCTGAAACTCTCTTTTAGCTTACGACCTTTTTCCCTGGCCTCGCTCAACTCTTGCTTATCGCGATCCGATCCCTGTTTCAACTGATTGATATCTTCAGTGAGCTTTGCGCTCTGATTGTATGAGGCAAGGCCTCTCTCGTGAATCTCTTCGGTAATCTTTAGGTGAAATTCATTCAAGTCCTCTAGTGGCAAGGCCCCAATATTGAGGTCAAGGTGGGCCGCAATCTTAACTGCTTCCTTATCCGCTTCATTTGGATAAATGAGGTAGCCTGGCTCCAGTTGCAGCACGCGCGGATACTTACTTACTATAAGAGGTGGTTTCCTCAGTGTGCTTGTTCCACCTGACTTTTCGTCGAAGTCTGAATTGTGCTAGCCCAAATTTATCTGTGCGACCATTGTTTTGACCGTTTCCATAGCTTGTATCATTCTTATCTGTAATTGTTCCTGCTTGGCTTCCTTCTCCGCGCGGGTCTCATCCCACGCTTCCTGTACCTTGGTTGCGATTAGCTCACAATCGTCCAGGTGTAGTTGTGAGCGAATTCAGGTCTTCGGACTTCCTCTTTGTACGTTGGCTTTGCGGTTGCGCGGGCCCTTCAGTAGCCTTCCTTTTGCCCGTTCCCGTCCTTGTATGCTCACTCTGCGCATCATCCTTTTCTTCCTCAATGGGCGTACCTGTAGGTATCCCCCTGCTTGTCGTTCCTCGTGCTATTTTGTTTCTTCCTTATCATCTTCCGTGTTCTCCTCATCGGTGTATTTTATATCGATCTTATGCGACATAGGTTCTACGTGTTGTTCATAGTCTGATTCATCATCTCGTGATGCGAGGACTTTCCAGTCTTCATCCCAACGCTCCATCATCTGCTCGATGGTCTCCTCATCTAGTCAGTAAAACCTGGGATTCCATAATCCTTCCTGCGCGTCATCCCTTGGTTGAATGTGTGACTGATTCCTCTTCACCATAAACCTCATGATGCATGTATATTTTTCGGTCGGCAGTTTTGAAATGCGTGGCGTTGCCATAATCGCTTCGCGCAACTGGTGATAATAAACATAGAAAATTGCCGTTGTTTGGACGCCTTCGGGCTCGCCCATAGGTTAGTAAAATGTGTTCTGCGACCCTATCCTGCCAAGGTTGGAACCCCTTGATACCCCTCCAGCTCTTTCCAGCCTACAAAGGCTATCAATACTAGTAGCCAGCTGAAATGGAATGTCGTTCCATTATCCTGTGTATCTTCAACATCTGCTAGAAACTCACTCAGTAAGAATTGGCACCAATTATAAGGTCTTCCGCGCAATATTATAGATGCTGCCTTGATTGCGACCGTGGGTACCTCAGGTGGTCTACACTTGCACAAAAGATTTCCTGCAAGCAACTGGGTAGTAAACTTTGTGGCGCGGTCATTGATATCGACGATTGGGAACCCACGTCCCTTCCGCACTACACCAAATTCGTTTGCCACTTCGGCGCTCAGACCTCTATCCTGTGCCCTCTTTATGATGAGGTCAGCAGGGTCCTCTCATCTCTTGTTCAGGCGTGTGATTTGATGTATCATGTCTATATTGATATCAATGCGCTTGTCCAACCATAAGAATCCTTCATGCACGCAAGTCAGTAGCACGCGCACCACCGCCGAAAAATCGGTGCCCTTAGTGAAATGTGGCATTTGAAATAAGTTTAACAAGCCTGATGGCTGAATGGCCTCTAGCCAATCTTGGACTTCCAGTCTTTCGACGCCAGTCTGTGCATCTTTTACCCGGTTGATGTATCCGTCAGGTCTGAATTGTGGGTAATTCTTCGGCGTTACCAGCGTGTTTTCTAGTAAGTCTAGGTCGTCCAGCTTGCATCCTAGTACGCCGCCCAACAAATTTTCCTCAACCGTCACCCTAGTAGAAATGGCAGGGATCGGAATTTCATACGCAACATTCTTTTGTAAGTGGACCGGTGGGGCGTCGTCTTTTCGTGGAGGAATGTAGTCCGACACCTAGTAAATAGGTAGGCTCTGTTGCTTCACTGGTGCTTCGGCTCCTCCGTGCTCTAAAGCTGGTTCTTTCCCCTTACTGGTTCTTGCATCCTGCCTGGATGAGCTTCTAGAGGCAGCTCTCTTTGTTGCCATCATGACTCTTGGAATCCCTGACAGCTCAAATAACCATAATAGCTCCTGCAAATCGACCTGCTCGTTCATAAACTGCTCAGTTTGTTCGCCTCTCCAGGAGCTTCAACAAGCAATGGAAATTACTTCGTAAAGTGGAGAAGCGTCCGAGTGAGGCCTATTTATAGCCGGGGCTGGTCTGCAACGTGGCCTCCGGCAGTTGCCGAGGCACTTGATGCCATATTTAATATCCAGCTCAAACCTGCGGTCTCGGCCCTACAAGACGATCTTTGCCATCGTACGAAGTCTGTTTCCTTTATTGCCAAAAGGTTGCCGGGCAGCCAGACTATCAACTCCATCAGGTCAGCGTTAACTGCTCAGTCTGCCAGCCGGACTCCGGTGCTCTTGGCGGTCACGTCGATCTTTATGGTGCTCCAAAGTGTCTCATCCGCTCTTAAATTTTGAATTTTGCAAGTGCCGCCAAATTGGTTAACGGTCCACTAACCGACTGACAAATGTTATGGTAACGACTTATGTTATGATGTGCTGGCGATTTTTCATGGGGGCTCTTTCCCCTGCTCATCCTACTTGCTTTTTCTGTGCGGTTGTTGTTCCATCTTGACTGCGCGACTAGTATTTGGGTTTGGGATTGTGCTGCGTAGCTGTTTTTTTTTTTTTTTGCGTGCAACTTCAGCAGTGTTGCGCGGTACTCTTCTCTTGATCATACAGGGTTTTGCGCAGCCGGACTATCGCGGTAAAACATTAATCTACTACCATTTATCAAACTTGGCAAGGTATCTCCGGCTAATGTAGCTAACTGGACTACGCCACCGTTAGTAACATGCATTACAGTATATGGGCTAAGCCAATGCATCTTAAACTTTCTAGAAAATTTCATGAATTTGCTATCATACAAGAGGACTATATCACCTACCTGGAAAGACTTGTTCTTGATATGGAATCGTGCCATTCTTTTTTGCGCTCTTTCTGTACTTGTTGGTGGAAGCATGCGATGAAGCGATCTTCCTCCAGCCCAACCAAGTGTAGGAGCCTTTCTTCTAGCACTGCGCGATCTGCCATGCCTGTAAATGCAGCTATTCGCAAGCTGGGAATGATATATTCCATTGGCATTATTGCTTCTTACCTGTAAGCCAATTTGAAAGGTGTATGGCATGTCAATTTCTTGCATGTAGTCATGTATGCCCATAATATAGATGGAATGCGCAGGTCCCAATCGTCCTGATTGACGTTGCATATCTTGGTTAGCGCATTCTCTGGCACTTTGTTAAATGCTTCAATAGTTCCATTCGCCTGTGGATGATAAGGTGTGTTGTGCTGATGATTAACGTGGAACTCTTCAGACAAAGCTTCGATGGTTTTATTGAGAAAATGAGTGCCTTGATCGCTCATCAAAATCTTTGGGCATCCGAACCTTGTAAGGATATTCTCATATATAAACTCCGCGGTTGTAGCTGCGCTACAATTTTTCACTGGCTTTGCTTCTGTCCATCTGGTGAGGTAGTCAGTAGCAGTAATAATGTATCTCGCACCAGTTCTCTTCCCTGGTGGGTTAATAAGACCCACAAAATCAATAGCCCATTTCTCAAATGCCTGCAATGTTAATTGTGGATTTAATGGCATTCCGTCCCTGTGCGATGGCTTCCTTGTCCTTTGACAAACATCGCAACTTTGGAAATGTTCCTTTGAATCCTTATGGATGGTAGGCCACCATAGGCCTGCGCGCAATATCTTCTGCGTAGTGGCTCTCCCTGCGTAGTGACCTCCTGCGACTCTTGAATGCACATCAGCTAATATGAATGGTTTCTCATGCTCTAGTACGCATCTGCGTAGTGCTTCATCGGATACCAACTTGTATAGATGGCCCGCAATAATGGTGAAGTCTGCAACTCGCACTACCAGCTGCTTCTTCTGCTGGGTAGTGAACTGTTGAGGTGCCAATCCTGTGGTTAAAAAGTCAATGATGTCCTTATAGTAGTCATCGGCAACCTGTATAGCAAACAACTGCGCATCGGGTAGATTGTCCTCCAGATTTGTAGGCTCTTCTCTAGACTCAATTCTTGACAGATGATCAGGTCCTAAATTCAACCTGCCTGACTTAACAACAATTTCAAAGTCATACTCTTGAAAGAGTAATAACCATCTGCATATGCGCCCTCCTAACACTGGCTTATTGACTAGGTATTTCAAAGCAGAATGGTCAGTGAACATAGAAAAGTGCACACTAAGCAAATAATGCTTGAATTTCTGCAGCGCATATACCATCGCGAGTCCTTCTCTTTCAGTAACAGTATAATTCTTCTCGGTAGATGAAAGCTTCCTACTAGAAAATGCAATGGGATGATCAATACCTCCCTCTTTTGGCTGAGCAAGAACAATGCCCAATGCTATACATGAAGCATCAAAATGGACATGAAATGGCTTCTCCCAGTCTAGAAAAACTAGGATTGGCGCAGTGACCATCTTCTCTTTTAGGGTGTCAAATCCTTGTTCGCATTCTTCATTCCAGACGAACGACGCATCTTTCTTTAGAAACTTATCCATGGCTGTTGTCATCTGCGCATACCCCTTTATGAACTTCCTGTAATAACCGGTATGCCCCAATGTAGTGCGCAACTGCTTGACTGAATTTGGGGTGGGCAAGTTTACAATGAATGCAATCTTCGCAAAATCTACCATCAAGCCCTGTTTGCACACAATGTGTCCCAACAAAATTCCATAGGGAACACAGAAAATACATTTCTTCAGATTTAATGAGATTTGATGCTGTCTGCATTTTTCCAGCATCATCCTAAGGTTCGCGGCATGGTTCTTCAATAAACCGAAAATAGTCCAATCATCAAAATAAACCTCTAAAAACTTATGTATGAAATCTTTAAATGTTGTGACTACCACTCTGTAAAATATGGCAGGTGCGTTCTTCAGACCAAAAGGCATCATTGTGTACTGGAACGACCCCCATTCTGTAGAAAAAGTAGTCTTGTGTCTATCTACGCAATCAATCCTGATTTGGTGGTATCCAGAGAATCCATCAGTAAAATAATAGGCCTCGTTCCCTCCAACATTATCGAGCACTTCATCTGTGAAAGGGGTAGGAAATGGGTCATGCATTGAAGCATCATTCAGCTTTCTGAGATCCACACAAATCCTGATCTCACCCTTCATTTTCTTATCCTGGATAACCATCGGGCTTATCCACTCAGATTCTTCCATGGGCTCAATGATCCCTGCATCGAGCATCTTATCGAGTTCTGCCTTAACTCATTCTTTGTAGCGCGGGTTCAGTCGATACGATCTTTGCTTCACAGGCTTCACGCCAGGCTTAAGAGGAATTTTCATCACTCCTAAGTCTCCCATAATACCTTTCATCTCTGTGAACTTGGTCGGGAATAATTCTCGATATTCCTGTAGTATGCCTGCGACCTCCTCAACTGTGTCTTCATCCCAATAGTCTCTGATAGCTGCGAACTTTGGCTCTTCGATGGTGCTAATGTTCACTTTTCTTGTTTTCACAGGTCCACTCATATCTGGAATTTCCAGTGGAGGTCCTTCTACCTCGCGCGATCCCTCTGATTCAAGTATCTGTATGTTGCGCAGGTCCTCGTCACTGTCTGCTTTATCCTCACATTCCTCAGCGATGTGATAATAGTCAAGAGCATGCTCTACCTGCTCCTCCCATTTCGGTTGTAGGCGCGCAGGTATGTTGTTTGCCCCAAAGAATTCTTCCAATGTCATGTTTCCCTGAGTGCAATTTGGTTTAAATATTCTTTCCTTAATAACCTGCAGCGCGTCATTGATACTCGGATGTTCGTCTTCGAAACTGAAATCCTGCGGGAAGCTCGCAGTTAGGAGAGACCAGTCCGTTGTGCCCCTGTGCAACTCCAGGTCTAGGTACCACTTCTTAGGAATCGGTTCCTCCAGCGAGTGCGCAAACAGATGTACCCATTCAGTCTGTGGCCTTTCCATCCAAGCTTGTGAGCAAGCTTCAATATGATCCCTTAGATCCGTCTGTCCATTATATTTTGTAAAAGGTAGTGTAACCTTCTTAGCAAACCTAATTTGCATTTTAATTCTACATTGATCCCATGTTGTCAGTGTCTTCTTATGCGCAGCCCACCATTTGGCAGGTGTCTCACGCAGTGCCATGTCTAATGTTGATACGTGGTATTCCTATGCAACTGCTGCAGTATATTCTTTGATAAAGCAATAAACATTAGATAAACCATCATAAGTAGGGATTGGAGTTACCTCTTTGCCAATCCAGCGGAGTGACTTCATGATCCGCGCGCATCTTCTGGCAGATACTTCATGCAATCTGCTTTGCTAGTTTTCCAGTCCTGCATCCGATTCTGAAATGCAAGAGTTGTCATCGCGCCAACTGAGTGTTCCATCCGCAGTGGGATTAATATAGTCAGCAACATTAGTTATCATCTTGTAAATACGGTCCAAGTCCTGGGCTCGGGATTCCTCTTGAATCGGTTCAATGTATCATTCACCCTATGAGGGGTCCAATGACGTGATGACCCTTATATCATTGCCTTCAAATATCATTTTCATAGTCCTCAAATCAATAATGGCAGAGTTTGTCATTGCCCAATCTATACCCAGCAGTGGTGGATAAGGATGGCTATCATCCACGATTTCAATCACTTCGAAATCTGCATAGCTGCGCACTCCGTCAATGTCAACGATGGTGCTGGGTAATCTCCCCAAAGGTATAACTATCCCTTGATTAGCCATTCTCAACTGTAGTGGTGACCACCGTAACTTTGGTTTTCCCATCTGATGCCATGTCTGCTTGGTCAAGACATTTACTTCGGATCCAAGATCAAGAATGATCTCATCCATCCCCTAGTCCCCAATCTGTGCAGTGAGCCTCATTTCCCTTCCCGTTCTTTTAGGACTCCTAATATTATGGACTGCGCCATGGGCAACCCCCTTCTCACTGCGTGGCTCATACTGCCTAAGTAGTTTTTCAAATTCCATGAAAGCATCTGCGCTCTTCAATAACTTCATCCAGCTCCGTAGGAACTGCGCAACAGAGGTCCTTGTATTTGTTGCAGTGCGTGTGTGATCATATGTCGCTATTGGCAGGCGGTTTGGTAAGGAAGAATCATAGCATCGTCGATGCTATGACACGTCAGACGAGGTCGTGGAAGGAAGAAGGCTCTATTAGTTTATGTATTTTTTGAGTCGTTTGTACCACAGAATGCAGGTTTTTGGGTCATTGGAGCATATGAGATGTAATTTTGAGCTAAGTATACCGCAATAGGCGGGTTTTTGGGTAATTTGGACCATGTCAATTAGATTTTGGGTCATTTGTCCAGGAGTCGGTTAGGAAGTTGTTAGTAAGTGGACAAGCATTGTAAAGGTGGAAGCCTAT
Organism: Larix kaempferi; assembly: GCA_027924585.1. Lineage (NCBI taxonomy): Eukaryota > Viridiplantae > Streptophyta > Pinopsida > Pinales > Pinaceae > Larix > Larix kaempferi. The sequence goes on along the minus strand of BSBM01002204.1, from coordinate 18,084,106 downwards.
ATATAGACAGAAAGTTGTAGGTCATGATATGGATGGCGGAGAGCTTTGATATGTGTTTTATGCATATGTTCTGAGATCCAAAGATATTGCTGAAGTCTGTGATCTGCAGAGGCATTGTATTGGGTTTTTGCAGCAATAATATGATGTGATGAAACTGTTCTGTGCAATCCTGGTGTGTCTTCTGTCTTTTGATGGTAATGCAATGTTTCTTTGATGCAATAGTTTCTTTACTGTTATAATCTATCGCAATAATGAATGTTTCTATTAAATGATGCTATGAGTACAATAATGTCGAAGTGAATGCATAGATTTATCGTTGAATGTTGCAATAAGATTAAGTAGTTGATGCCGCAACACCTCCTTCATTCGGCGGAAACATGGTTCCGTCCACTCTCCCTTGATCGCCTCGGGTGAGACCTCATCTGCTCTGCAGGTGTTGCTGGGCAGGGTAAAACCTGTCTGGGCTGGTGCTCAGGGAGATCGCGATGGGTTGGTGTCGACAGTGATGGGAACCCCTGTCGACTGGGTCTGAGTCAACAAATGGTTCCATTGCCGGGACCGTGTGCAAAGTGAAAGGAGGATATGTTGTGGCACCCGGCGAAACCGGAGATCCAAGAATGGTTTGATCAAAAGTTGCAGGAATTCACTGAAGAAGAAAGCCGGAACACTCGACTGACAGTAGGTCAGTGGGTAGATAGATATATTCATGACGGTTTGTATGAATGGTTCTTCTGTGAGTTCCCAGTCCTGTTGTTCGAATGGTTGGCGAAGTTGACCTTTCAAAAGAGGAACTTCCAAGGTGGCGAACCGATGACCTGGACCCCTGAGTTGATTCAGGAACTGCAGGAAGTTGATAATAAAGCGTCGCAGGCTGTCGAAGTGTGGTTAGATAGCATCCTAGAGGGCTATATCACAGAGTTCGTGGTTAATACTCAGAAATCCTATAATGAAGCCGAAAGATATTTTTTCCGTGAACCCCGGGGCAGGTTTCTGTTGTCACTTCAATTGTCGATTAAGATGCTTATTTGCGAAAAGGGTATATTAAAGATGCATCTTGATCAGTAGACAACCTGGCGGGTGGAGGCCGTGGGTACCGCGACAGTTGGGGGGCAGTACATGGAATGATAAGGGGTAGATGGGTCCAGGTCATGATGAGACTGTGAGTGAAGCCGAGGAAGAAAGTGGTCTTATGAGGGGAGGAGCGAGGTTCTGACACGAAAAGAGGCAGAGGACAGGAGAAGGTCCTACTGCGGTCGAACCATAAGGCCGTGAAGGAAGACCACACGGGACGAAGCGACCTCATAGTCTTGACAATGAAAACCAAGCTATGCCCAGGATAGAGACAGGACCAAACCCCAGCACCAATGTACCCACACCTCCGCTCACTATCTCTCAGATAGCAAGAAATACCACTTCGACACCGCCAAGTTCGTCAATACCGCAGAACTTAATCAGTAGTAGTACAATGAAAGGAGGAAGGAAACCCAAAATGGCGGGCAATGATGCTAAGTTACCATTGTTCCACGGAAGTGGGACGAACAACCCAGAACAGTATTGGTTTTTGTGTGAAGCAGTCTGGACCATAAACACAGATCATCGATGATGCCACTAAGAAAGGACAATTAGCGACAACCCTGCGAGGTCGTGCATTAGATTGGTTTATGAAGTTTGTTCTAGTTCCTACAGGAGCCCTAGAGAAGTCACTAGATGAGATCCGGGATGGACTGATTACAGAATTCAAAAAGCCCAAGTCTGAGGCTCAATATATTACAAAATTGAAACAAATTAAGCAGTATCCCAATGAGACGGTGTGGGATTTCGACCAACGATTCAAGATGCTAATGGCAAGGGTTAGTTTCGATATGAGCGTCGTCCAACATAAAGAGTGGTTCAACGCGGCACTGCTACCACCTATTCGACTACCATTGATGCAACAAAACATCTCGATGCCCAGTGAAGCTCTGCAGATTGCAATGCGATTAGAGGCGTCGCCGATTGGACAAAATGCAGCCGGGATGTTGTAGATACAGACACAGCTCGTTAACTTGATTATACAATTGCAAGATTTGAAGAAGGGCAAGGAGCAACGCGAAGAAGTATGGTGTACGCGATGCCGAGGAGAAGGGCATAGGAAGGACAATTGCTAGGATTTCCGCAATTATTTGGTTTCAGGAGCACCGAATCCGTTGAATGGTGGTAGCATGTCGTGGTGTCGCATCTGCCATGTATACGGGCACAGCCATGATAGTTTCCCATATATGCAGAAAATGGTCACAACCCCGAGGAATCTTTATTGTACGTTTTGCAAATCGGTGGGTCACGATGACAAGGATTGCCGTGCATATGGGTTGCTACAAGAGAGAATGTATGATGCGTTCTATGTAAAGGACAACCAGCGTGTCGTACAATAGTCGCAACCATAGGTATCCCAGCCGCTACCTCAACCGCAGATGCAGTTTGTACTGCAGCAGCAGCAATCGCCACAGTTCATGCCGCAATATGCTCCGATGTAGATGGCTCCACAACAGCCACAGTATGTACAGCAACCGCAGTATGCACAGCAAGGGCAAGGAATGCAATCGGCACCAATGCAGCAACAGTTCAACCAACCACAGTACCAGCAACAGGGAGGATTCCAGGGAGCATACCGGGGAGGACGTGGCGGAGGATTTGGTCATGGAGGAGGACGAGGTGTTCGCGGACCTGTTCAATGCTATCATTGTGCGGTATGGGGACACTACTAGCGAGACTGTCCACTGCTGCAGAACCAGTGTACGTTCTATTTTCTTAACGATCACACGGTTGAGAATTGTTCGCAGTTGATTGCACGATGGCAAGTAGGAAATACTCCCCAGTTGCAGAACCAGGCCCAGGTGCAGCAGCCTGCCTAGAACCAAGCGCAGCAACCGGTGCAGAACCAGAATATGCGGCCAAATCAGAATCAGAATGTGAACCCACCCGGGAATCCGCCACTGAACCAAACCCAGGGTGCGAATATCGCGACAATTTTTGCAGAGCCAAGACCGTAAGATGCTTCCGTTGTTGTGGTCACTCACGGAGGAAAGACAACTGGAGAGGATAGCTCACTGATCCAATAAGCCGGACAAAAGAAGGTATCATTTGACATTAATGCAGAGCGAGAGGCATTTCTTCAAGCACGTCGTGCACTAGAAAATGACCGAGGTAAATTTGTTGTGTACGACATGCTCTCTACTTTTGATACTACTTCGGAGGCTGGCCCGTCGCGGTGGTCCAGCACACTTCAAGCATTTTTGGAACATTGTTTATCCCTGGCAAGATATCTCGACGCTCTTGCTGCGATTGAAGCTTTATTGCGACTACCGGCCTAGGATCGAGAAGAGCTCACGGTTAATTCCTTACAATGACGGAAGACGGGTAAGGAGATGCAGATGAATATTCAAACTGGCAACTATGATGTTGATTTAGTTATTCCTGATCTTGGTTCGGATGTCAACATCTTGACCAAGAAGGCTTGGTAGAAGATGGGGAGTCCCCCATTGAGCTGGTCTCCTGTACAGCTCCAGTTAGCTAATCACGCTAAGGTGACACCGATTGGGAGACTTCCATGAATGGTGGTGGACATTGAGGGAATGAAAACATATGCCGACTTTGATGTAATAGAAGTAGTTGAAGGAGGAAGCTCTTATCCCACATTACTGCGGATTGGATGGGCTAATGATAGTGGAGCTGTAATAAACTTCAAGCGACGGATGATGACTTTTGAAAATCGTGATCTCGGAGTTATCGCCCCGTTGGATCCGGCTGAAGGACGTCGCTACATAGAACCAATGAAGGATGACGATCCTAGTGGATGGGACCATGCATTCAATATCTCTGAATATTATATCCATCTGACTGCCAACGATGAGCTGGGATGGCGCAGCGACAGCTTTGCATCTTCCGACTCTGATGATGCGCTAGAATATTGGCAGAACCGCTTGCACGAGGTGTCACTCCGTAAGTGTGGGTTGATCATGCAGTCATTATGCCGTGTCGCAACTGAAACGGTCACACTACCAATATATGTAGGACTGCCTGGCTTATCTGACTTTCTGACAGAGTTCAAGGAAAGAGTTTCCGAACCATAGCGATTGCTGGCATTGAACGCAACACTGAAGGCTGCTCCAGTATGCTGGTGGGCGACACACAAGGCATCAATTGATGGATGGTCAAAATGTAGAAGATTGATGATGGTACGCTTCAGTGATACCGAGGTTTACCACACTGGAAAGTATGATGGTCGGAACGATCTTGGTGGTCACTTGATGGAGTGTCAACGGTTATGGGTATCATGACCAAGAGGCGAGTGGGTCCATGCTTTTATCCATACTTTGGGTGAGATGCCATGATCATGGTGTACTGTAGCTGAGTTGTGAGGAGAAATTTCTACTTGGCTGGAGTTCACAGTGTGTTTTACCCATACATTCAGTTTTGCGAATGCCGATCCAGAGGTCAATAATGCATTACAGCTCATCCGTGATGTAATTCTGCAGGTTGTCCCAGTGGCATATCTTGCGGATCCACATACGCACTACCAGATGCAGTCCCTCATGGAATGCTTCAATATCAGTGGTGGACCAGAAGATGGTGATGATCCGTGGAATGTGAATATCCCAGAATCAGAAGGAAGTCGTGTTGTGGTACCACCTGATGCGCCAAGTGATCCGATCAGTCGGCCGCTGAAGATCCGCAAGATTAACATTGGGGCAGAGGACAATCCGAAGTTCGCAAATGTTGGGGATTACTGGGATGATGAGCTGATTAGCAAGGTCACTGATTTACTCCATGATTTTTAGGACGTATTTCCCACAAAGTTTTCTGACATGAAGGGGATTCTGGGCGACTTGGGGGAGATGAAGATTCCATTAAAACTAGATGATAAGCCGATCCGGCAGCGACCCTATCAATTAAATCTGCGACATAAGGAGAGGGTCAAGGTAGAATTGGATCGCATGTTGGACGCTGGTATCATTGAACCAGTTGAGGAGTCGGAATGGATTAGTCCTATGGTGGTCCAAGATAAGAAGACTGGCAATGTGCGCATTTGCGTTGACCTCAGGAAGTTAAATGATGCATGTTTGCATGATCCGTTCCCAACCCCATTTACTGAAGAAGTGCTCAAAGGTGTGGGTTGCCAGGAGATGTACTCTTTCACATACGGGTTCTTTGGCTACCATCAGATCGGCATTTCCAAAGAAGATCGCCATAAGACAACTTCCGTTACCGAATAAGGCTGCTTTCAGTACACCGTAATGCCATTCAGCTTGAAGAATGCACCTGCGATATTTTCATGGGTTGTCATTGCTACATTCAAAGATTTCATTCAGAAGTTTTTGCAGGTATACATGGACGATTAGACGGTCTATGGTTTGGTCCGCGATCATCTGGCGAATCTGCGGTTGATGTTGGAGCGATATCAGCAGCACCAGATATCGTTGAACTTAAAGAAATGTATCTTCTGTGCACCATTTAGCATATGTTGGGTCATATTGTGTGTAAGCAAGGATTGTTGGTCGACCCAGTAAAGATTGCGCTCATTATGAGTTTGACACTGCCGACTACTGTTAAGCAGTTACGGGCGACGCTGGAACACACGGGGTATTATCGCAAGTTCATCAGGGGTTATGCTGTGATTACTGCCCCTATGGAGAAGTTGCTGAAGAAGGATGCGGTATTCTAGTGGAGCCCTGAATATCAAGATAGCTTTGAGACACTAAAGACGAAGATGGCTTCGACGCCGATATTAGTATTTCCTGACTAGAGTAAGGAATTCCATGTTCATGTTGATGCCTCATCGATCGCGCTGGGAGTGGTGTTGGCCCAGCCCGGAGAGGGGGATCTTGATCACCCCATTGCTTTTTCCAGCTGGAAGTTGTCATATGCAGAAAGAAACTACACTACTATGGAGAGGGAAGGTCGGGAAATGGTTTATGCGTTGCAGAAGTTTCGCCATTACTTATTGGGAGTCCATTTCAAGATGTTCACAGATCACTCTGCATTATAATACCTGTTCAATAAGCCTGTGTTGGGGGGGAAGATCTGTCGATGGCTACTTCTATTTTAGGAGTTCGATTTTGAAGTAATTGTGAAGCTAGGGCGGTTAAATGATGGCCCGGATCATCTCACCCGGATTGAAACAGGAGAGGAGCCAACTAGCATTGAAGATGGGTTGCCTGATGCGCAATTATTCAAAGTTGCAGTCGCTGATGGATATTTTGAAGAAATCATTCAGTTTCTGGTGACAGGTACCGCACCAGAGGAATTCACCACTAGTCAGAAGAAGCAGTTGGTAGTCAAGGCTGCAGACTTCCAGCTAATTGCAGGAGCGCTATACAAGATGGGTGCCGATGAGATATTGCGACGGTGTGTCTTGCCACATGAGCAAGAGCAGATCCTTTCCGAAGCACATGCAGGAGTGGCTGGAGGGCACTATGGTGGCCGTGTGATGACACAGAAGGTGCTTCAAGCGGGGCTCTGGTGGCCTACGCTGCACAATGATGCGATAGATTATGCACGGTCCTGTGACGTTTGTCAGAGAATCGGGAAGCCATCCAGACGGGATGAGATGCCGTTGATGCCTCAGTTGACATTGCAGCCATTCGACAAATGGGCAGTAGAATTTGTGGGACCTATCAATCCACCGGGTAAGTGCACTAGTGCTAGGTATATCATCACGGCGACAGATTACTTGACACGATGTGCAGAAGCTACACCAGTCATTGATTGTTCCGCAACCACAGTCACGCGATTTCTCTTTGACCACATTGTCACTCGCTTTGGCTTCCCCAAGATATTGTTGAGCGATCAAGGTAGCCACTTTCTCAATCGCACCATCAGTGCATTGACGGAGGAGTTGTAGATACAACATAAGAAGAGTACACCCTATCATCCGCAGGCGAGTGGCACGGTGGAGGCTTTCAATAAGATATTGGAGCATGCGCTGACAAAGGTGTGCAATGTGAACCGTGATGACTAGGATCTAAAAATCCCAACGGTATTATGGGCCTATCGCACCACATGTAAAAGCCTGACAGGGTAGACACCATTCAAGCTAGTGTATGGGCAAGAAGCGGTTATGCCTATGGAGTATATCATTCCGAGTCTGCGCATAGCAGTAGCAATCGGTATGGATGTTGCGGCAGCATTAGAGGAACGTCTTTCATAGTTAATACAGCTGGAGGAAGATCGCTTTATCACCGGTTTCCATCAGGGTGTAGAGAAAGATTGCCAGAAGGCTTGGCATGATCGCCACATCAAGAAAAAATAGTTTCAACAGGGTGATTTGGTGTTGTTGTATGACAACAAGTTTATGAAACATCCAGGAAAATTGCAGATGCATTGGCTTCGTCCGTATCGCATTAGTAGCATTACTTCAGGAGGAGTGGTACAGTTATAGCAGTTGGATGGAGCGATGCTCCCAAAGTTTATTAATGGTAGCAGTTTGAAGCCCTATCGGTTGGGCTTGGAACAACGCGATGCCTGAGTCGCATCGGGAAAAAAAATGTATAGATTGATTGGTGGCAGGATGGCGCACCAACAGGGATGGAATGCGGAAGCAGGGAGGCTTTTGCCGCAAGTTAGGAGCGGTCCGTGACAAGTGGCAGCGTTGCGATTGGGTCACATCAGAAATCATTATGCAGATGGGAATTTTTCCTTCTAGGCAGATATGATCGTTAGTCGATTCAAATTGCGCACATTTGGAATATGGAATACACCGAGGTAGCATGGCCAATGGCACTTGGAGGGATGGTTTGCATGGTTGGCACGAGGCATCCACCACGACAGCATGGCCAAAGGGATGCTTCGCACATTCTTTGCACGCAGGGAAACAGGCGGAAGTACGATTGCTCCGGAGTCCGGTTAATACTCACACAGAGCAACGGAATATTATGATTACCATGGAGCGTGAGCAGGTGGTGCAAAGGATTGCCGAGGCGGACGAAAAGCTGAATGTGATTTATAAATATAGGACCCGAGGATAGTAAGCGCGCAAAGGTTGTTTCAATTAAGAGGGGTTATGTTCCAAGAGGATCAGGCATCTAGCTAAGTTAGGAATTCCAAGGAGGTTGTGGAAATGATCCATTTCATTTCATATGGTAGCACACCAGGTGCATTGAGGGCTCGAACCATGAGTGTCCATGAGCGTTTGGAGCAAGCTGTGCCTCGGACACTCCGGGGTTACAAGCATGAAGTCTCGTCCGAGATGTCTAGGAAGTTGGTGATGGTTCGAAATCTCGTGGTCCCTGCGACCACGCTAAAGGGGTGGGTCGTCGCCCCCAGATCCCTGTAGCATGTGGTTACTGGTGCGAAACAGATGTGCCAGAACCACTGGCCTGTTTTACACCCTGACGTTGCTCGCAAAATTCTGATCCATTTACAATCGGTCTCTCGAGACTGGAGGATGAGTTTGCAAGGTCTGTGACAGTAAGCCGGGAAGAGTCCACTTTTGGGTAAGAAGTACATGACAGCGAGCAGATGATTAGTGTAGCAGAAGGAGCAGGACAACACCGCACGATCCAGACAGCAAGAACAGTTGTAGAACTATAGTTCAGCCCTAGTAGAGTGACGACCACAGAATACACCATGTCCAGTTGACGTGGCTCGAGGGCGAGCCACAAGATTGTGTTGGGGGCCTGTTGGCAGGCGGTTTGGTAAGGAAGAATCGCAGCATCGTCGATGCTGCGACATGTCAGACGAGGTCGCGAAAGGAAGAAGGATCTATTAGTTTATGTATTTTTGAGTCATTTGTATCGTAGAATGCGGGTTTTTGGGTCATTGGACCATATGAGATGTAATTTTGAGCTAAGTATACCACAATAGGCGAGTTTTTGGGTCATTTGGACCATGTCAGTTAGATTTTGGGTCATTTGTCCAGGAGTCGGTTAGGAAGTTGTTAGTAAGTGGACAAGCATTGTAAAGGCGGAAGCCTATATATAGACAGAAAGTTGTAGGTCGTGATATAGATGGCGGAGAGCTTTGATATGCGTTTTGTGCGTATGTTCTAAGATCCAGAGATATTGCTGAAGTCTGTGATCTGCAGAGGCATTGTATTGGGTTTTTGCAGCAATAATATGATGTGATGAAACTGTTCTATGCAATCCTGGTGTGTCTTCTGTCTTTTGATGGTAATGCAATGTTTCTTTGATACAATAGTCACTTTACTGTTATAATCTGCCGCAATAATGAATGTTTCTATTAAATGATGCTATGAGTACAATAATGTCGAAGTGAATGCATAAATTTATCGTTGAATGTTGCAATAAGATTAAGTAGTTGATGCTGCAACATCCTCCTTCATTCGGCGGAAACATGGTTTTGTCCACTCTCCCTTAATCGCCTCGGCTGAGACCTCATCTGCTCTGCAGGTGTTGTTGGGCAAGGTAAAACCTGTCTAGGCTGGTGCTCAGGGAGATCGCGGTGGGTTGGTGTCGACAGTGATGGGAACCCCTGTCGACTGGGTCTGAGTTAACAGCCGCTAGCATATCCTCTATTTGCGGTGCTTTGCTGCGCAGCGGGATTCTCATCGACTCAGGTGCTGACTCTCTAAGGATATCCCGTGCTTTTGTAAATGCTCCTTTATTTTTCTGTAGGTCCAAGCCGGGTGTCTTCCCAGGAGCTTTTCTAATCCATACTGGTTCACCAGGAATCTGCTTAGGATCGCACGTTCCAGAAGTCAAAGCTTCTGCGCCTCCATCTCTTCCTATATCAACGCCATTGCACGTTACCACATTTACACTTGGATCCGTAGGTCTTCTCTCTGTTGCGATCAACTGAATGTTGGGATTTGGCGGTTTGGTCCTTCTTCGTTTCTGCATTTTGACCTCTAGTACAGGGCAGTATTCAATAACATGCTCAAATGATTTACAGTAATTGCACATAGTGCATGGATTTGTACAATCTCGAGATACATGACCTGGCTGGCCATAGTTATAACAGATTACCTGGCCTCGGCCCCTTCCCTGCGCCGGATCGACATTTCTTCCTCTCCCGCGGTATCCACCACCACGACCTCTATATCCACCCTGATCATAGTGGGTGTTCTCTTGTTTTGGCTGATTTTCCTCTTGGATGCGATACATTCCAACACCTCGCATTGCTTCCATATCTCACTTCCTTTCATTCATTAGCTCATATGCGCAACAGTTGGATTCGTCATGTCCAACTGATTTGCAGAAATTACAATATAAGTTTTTTGGTGTTTTCACATATTTTTGTATTAGGTAACAATCCTCAGGTCTGTGTCCTCTGCTTCTACAGATTTCGCACCACGGTGCCTGGTTCTGATTCATCGGGTTCGGCGCACCACTGTTGAGGTAATATTGAAATAAGGGGCAATGTTCTCTGGTGTGGCCCTCTCCCTTACATCATGTACACCATACCTCATGCCTCTGTTCATATCTTTGTTCCTTTCCATTCTTCATGCCTTGCAATTCTAATGTCAAGGTGGTCAATTGGTTTTGGATCTGTGACATCCCAGAACTACTCTCTCCAATCGGTGAAGCCTCCAGCTTCATTGCGATCTCTAAGGCCTCTGCCTGCGATGCAACCTTCTGCTGCATCAGTGGTTGTCTGATGTGGGGCAACAACGCAATGATGAACCACTCCTTATGCTGTTGCGGAGCTATCTCAAAGCTCACTTGATCCAGTAATGTCTTAAATTTTTGGTCAAATTCCCAGACCGTTTCGGTAGGTTTCTGCTTGATTTCCTTTAATTATGTTATGCACTGTGATTCTGATTTCAGCTTCTTAAACTCTGCTGCGAGCGCAGCCTTGATTTCTGTTAGGGTTCTCGGTTGTGCCTAAGAATATTTCATAAACCAATGCAATGCTCTGTCGCTGAAAGTAGTGATGAGATGCACTCTCTCCACAGCATCATCCTGAACTTGCTTTACACTCCATACGGCTTCACAAAGAAATCAATGCTGATCAGGGTCTTCTAGACCCATTCCTTTGAATATCGATAATTTTATATCATTATCTGTCATTCTCCTTCCTGGTTGTGTAGTACCCTGAGTAGTGCTATGATTTTGCAGGGGGTTTTGAGTAGAAAAAATAAAGGTGGTACTCGTACTATTCTAAGGCTGGGTATTCTGAACTGGAATAGTGTGAGTTGGAATGGTCTGAGCACCTGCTCCTGCGGTGCTAGCAGTATCGATGTTCTATGGGGTGGGCTATGCTACTCTCGTAGCGGGTGGGTTCTGACATAGGGGTGGCGTGGTATTTGCAACCGGCGGGTTCTGAGGTGTAATAGCGTGGATGGTGGCGAATGATGGCACAGTCTGATTGGTAAGGTCACATGGGATTTCAGTATTCACGCGAAGTCCAGGTCCTCCAGGATTCTTTTATTTATTAAACTTATATCTCTTTCCACTTCTCAGATTATGGGTTTCTTCGTCAGAATCACTAAATATACTTTCTACCATGACATAGTCAAAACTATTACTGCATTCTTAAGATGCCTTTCTCAACTAAAAGCATTTTAATGTATAGACTGAGATTGTTCAGGAACTTACCTCTGAATCCTTCGAAAAAATATGCTTCAGCTTGGCTGTAGGACTTCAGCGTATCTACAGCAAACTCGATCACAAATCCTTCAAGTATGATATCAACCCAGAAGTCGACTGCTCGCGACAGTGGGCTGTCTATTGCTTTGAGCTGCGCTGTGAGATCTGGAGTCCACTTTGTAGGTACTCCTCCTTGAAAACAGGTTTTCTTTTCTGCGAGTCACGATATCCACTGGTGCAGCTCTTTTCCAAACAAAGCCCAAAATATCTCGTGAATATCTTTTCACAAATATCTGTTTAACCACTGTACGTCAGAGAGATGCGGGTGTCTGTTTTCTTTCTTTGCAAAATCTCTTTCGATCTTATCACACCAATCCCAGATCTCTTTCTTTTCGAGATGCCAATTGTCTAAACCCAACAGGAACTGGTATTCTTCGTCACACATTACTTTCCAAATACACTATCACATCACTGAGTCTTAGCCGAGCAACGGAACCATTTGTTGACGTATATAACTGAGCTATAGGTTTCCAATGTAGACCCAGGTACTTCCCGGTTCAAGGAACCAACAAAACCCCTATTCACCGACCCTTTCAGCAACAGACCGCGTGCAGCCTGAGGTCTCACCCGAGGCGAAGCTGAGGGGGGTGGTTGCAGAATCAGGTTTCTGCAACCTGGTGATGCGAGTGTAGGAGGAACTGATGGGCAACGCGATAAAAGAAACTCTTGCTGTGGACAGCAAACTGCGCAAAGTCTACCACTTTACGACGAGTACTTCGGCAAGCTAAGGCACTTGCGCAACCAGCGCATCCAAGGACTGTGCAGTGTGGGATACTTCCAGAGTTACGCTGGTAAGCTATCAACAGCTTACCTCGCAGCACTTACTATGGGTCAGCGAGTCAATAAGACCGCGCGTCTACTTCAAGACTTGATCAATTCTATTCAATCTTACTTAACGAACTTTATTCATTCAACAATACTTAGGTTATTATCTTTATGGTGTATGTAAATGAATGAAACATACAATACTGCGCGCTCCAACGTTGCGCTCAAATTCAGAGTTCAACTATGTGATTATCCAACAGATTCATACATTCAAATACTTAGAATTGCTGAATACTTTACATCCATCCACACATGTATTACCTAACATATTATTCCCACCATTCCTGCGGCGAATACATATAAAAGCAATCACATAACAGATAATTTGCGGTATTAAACATCCATACTAAGCAAATGAACAGTTGCAAACACAAACAATCATACGACACGGAATTTAACGTGGTTCACCCCCCGGGTGGAGGCTACGTCCACAAGAACTATTGTTAAATTGATCTTTTGGGAAGGGTACAACAGTTCTTAGTCTGCGCACTCAGCTGCAGACTCTCTTCTCTCATAGGTAGGTCTTTGCGCACACAGCTGCAGAGCCTTTACAATAGCTTCAAGTTCAAAGATTCTAACAATTTTCAAGAATGAAAAGCTCAACCCCTTCCCATACAAAATCATGCCTTATTTATAGATCATCCCCGTAGGCATGTCTTTACAATTCATAGGCAAAAACCCTTCGGTTTACAAAACTGGCGTGGCTAATTGCCAGCATGACTGTCGTCGTCGACAGCTTGCTCCACCTACTCCAGCTGGGCCACTTGTGGCTCACACGCTCTTCTGACAACCGCAATCCTCAAAACGGTTACAACTGCATTATGGCCTGTCCCTTTCCACGTCGTCTGCCTGCCTGTCACCATCAACGTAGTGGCCTAGCTTCTCAACTGCTTGCCGCCACTCTCTCTAACAGGTCCCTTCCATCCGTCTTCGTGCCCCAAAACAGGTCACTTTCTCTGCTCGACCTTTCCTTACGTTCTTTACCCAAAATGGCAGTTGCGTGACATCTTCGTATCAACATACTGAGCAACCCTGTCTTACCAATTACCGCTGCATGACAATGCGCAATTCTCAAAACTGCTTCCATCCCTTGTCGCAGCGCGCAATGCGCGATTTCCAACACTTATATATTTTCTAACCCACTTGGGCCCTGCCCAACAGACACCCCAATGCAGAAGTACTTTCCCAAGCTACAAAATTTAACATGCTCCATCTCCTTCTCCTCATCATTCTAATTGAAAAACCGGTTGGAGGAAGGGCTAATGATTCTCCTTCTCCTCATTCAAATTTGAAAAGTGTGAGAAAGGGCTAGTGCTCAGTACTCCTTATTGTCCTCCTGAAAATTGCTAAGGTGTGAGAAAGGTTTAGTGTTCCTTCTTCTCTTCATTCAAACTACAAAACTAAGAGAAAGGGTTAGTTCTCCTTTTCCTCCTCACTTGAATGAAAAAAGTGCTCCTTAACCTCAACCTCAAATTAATCCTCATCAAGTATGGGAAATGATTAGTGCTCCTTATCTTCCTCTTGGGAATTATTGAAGTGTGAAAAAGATCCAATGTTCCTTCTCCTCCTCACTTAAATTACAAAAGTGTGAGGAAGGGCCCATGCTCCTTCTCCTCCTCACTTAAATAACAGAAGTGTGAGGAAGGACCCATGCTCCTTCCCCTCCAGGTCCTCCTCTTTCAAACAAGACAAGTGTGAGAAAGGTCCAGTGCTCCTTCTCCTTCTCCTCAACAATCTAATTACAAAAGTATGAGAAAATGCTACTGCTCATTCTCCTTAATTCATTCTCATTCAAATTTTAAATGTGTGTGAAACGGCTAGTGATCCTTTCCTAATCTTGAAAATTACCAAGGTGTGAGAAAGGTCTAGAAGGTCTAGTGCTCCTTCTCCCTTTCATTCAAACTACAAAACTGGGAGAAATGGTCAGTTCTTCTTCCCCCCCTCACTCAAATGAAAAAAAGTGCTCCTTGTCCTTAATCCTCAAATCAATCCTCTATTAAATAACAAAAACCTTGAAAAAGCTCGGTGCTCCTTCTCTTCACGAGTCAAATTACTAGTTCATGTGAGAATATGAAGTCACTCTTTCTCCTCCTCTCTCTAATTACAAAAGTGTGACAAAGGACCAATTATCTTTCTTCATCACTTAAATTACGAAAGTATGAGAAAGCATTGATACTTCTTATCCTCACACCTTGAATTGCAAAAGTGGGAAAGGGCCCTGCTCCTTCTCCTCCTCAATCGAATTTAAAATGTGTGAGAAAGGGTCAATGCTCCATCTATTTGACACTTGAATGGTTGAAGCATGTGAGATGATTGGTGCTATTCACAAATGTGAGTTGACTCATCACTGTTATTAAAGGAAAACCATGCCACCTGAAATAACTTGTTGGTGGTCTATAAGGAGACAAATTTCCACTCCTTCTAGATGCCTTTGGGTCTTGGGCCATTAACTTGTTTCCTTACATCCGAGAAAGACAAGCTCCTAGCCAATCAGAAGCAGGTAATAACCTATAAACCTTTGTTTGTCTAATATACTTTTCTTTCTTCTTTTGATGAGGTTTTTATTGTCATGATGTGACACAGATGTTGTAGTTGGCCAATGCGATGTCACTATATATAAGCTTCTAGAGAACACTATGTAGCGGTTTTGAAACACCCAACGTTTCGAGTGGACTCTCCACCCATCATTAGGGGGAAACTAAAGAATGATGTAGAATGATAAAAAAGAAGATAATACAACCTAAATATAGGATGAGAAAAATATAGTAGTTATAAATTAGTTAATTTGACGAGTCAATGAGAAACAAAATAGGTCAAATTGATAAATAAAGATATAATACGAGTAAGAATATAAAAATCATAATAATAAAAAGAAGAATATAAATTATAAAAGTCATTATATGTGTGTGTGAAATAATTAGGGACTTCAGGGTAGATTGGCGATCGAATGGGACACATTTGTGCTTCACCTACTATTTGCAGGCATCAGATTGTCAAATAAACCGGATGCTTTGGTCTGGGACTGGTCAGGTTCAGATGGTTCCATAAATGCAAAAAAAGCATATGATTACATCATTTTTTAAAATGCTTGTGGTATTCCCAAGTGGTTTGCATCGAAAATTTGGAAATGGCAGATCCCCGTTAAAGTTAAATGCTTCCTCTTGTTATGCCCGGAAAATCGCATCCTTACATGGGATAACCTCATAAAAAGAGGTTTCAATGGCCCTGGCATTTGTCCTCTATACTCATCTGATAATGAAACTGTGTCACATCTTTTTGTTACACATATCTTTTGTTCTAATGCGTGGGAGATGTGCTCTCAAGTATTAAGGATCAATGTCAATTGGAAGGCAAACAACTTACATGATAGCTTACAAAACTGGTTGAAATTGAAGCCTACTCTCAAGGAGCTTCCGTTATTTATTATTTGAGAAATTTGGAAATGTAGGAACAGGCTAATTTTTGAAGACAAAAAATCTAGCTTTACTCAGGTATGCAATAGGGAAAATTGTCTATATTTTGAATATCACAAGCCAAAACAAAATGCAAAAATTATAGTTCTCAATAAACCTCATTTTGATGAATCTATATCGGTGGGTTACTTCAATGGCACTTAGAAGAATGGCCTTGGGGGGGCTAGAATATACCTTCTTATAAAAAGAGGTTATTTTATCAGGCTCAAATTTGGTGTTGGTGAAGGAACAATTACTAACGTTGAGTTGTTAGCTTTATGGGCTCTTCTTTGGTATGCTAAAAGGAGAGGGATACAAAGTATTCAAATTGTTGGGGATTCAAAGGCAGTTATAGATTGGGAAAATGGAATCTCTGGATTTTCTGTTCTTCAACTTTCTTCTTGGATGAACATGATATTGGAGTTGAAAGAGTCTTTTTCAAACTTATCCTTCACTCATGTTTACATGGACTTTAATTGTGAAGCAGATGGATTATCAAAAGAAGCTGTCGGGCATATGAATGGTATAATTCATTTTGAGGAAATTGTCGATGATATTATCATTGGCAAAGGCTTTTGCCCTTCTTTTAGTTTTTTGCTTTTGCAGTTTTTTGGCAGTTAGGTCAATTCTCAGATTGTACTGTTTACAGTTTTTTTAAGTAATTTTGTGAAATGTTGCTAGCTGGATGTTAGCTGGAAGATCACTCATTTATGTATCATGTAGTTATCTAACATGAGGTGAGCATAGTGATATTTTTGGGAACGACACCTTGGATATTTTGAACATAAAGATGTAACTTTGATTCATTTTGAATATCAAGTTACTTTTTTTTTCGACTTGAAAATTAGCTAATTCCAAACGTTTATATTTTTCTCATCTTGTATTTAAGTGACCTTATCTTATTTTTTATCATTCTATAACTTTGTTTAATTTCCATTGATAATGAGTGGAGTGTCCATTCAAAACGTTGTGTGTTTCAAAACAACACAATGTTCTCTAGAAACTTTTACATTATCTTATCAACTCACATATTAGTGGATGACCCAATGACCAAGAGTTAGGAACTCTATATATAATCGTGTTCACCTTACTTGCACTACCCTTAATGAGATTCTATTAGTGAATGACCTGATGACCAAGAGTCAGGAACTCTATATATAATCGTGTTCCCCTTACTTGCACTACCCTTAATGAAATTGTTAAAAAGAATGACAAAATTATATACAAATATACCAAATTTTTTGACAAAATTATATACAAATATACCACATTTTTTAAGAGAATTAAATTGAGTGAAGAGAATATCACCACCTTCACTTATCAATTTATCAAGAATTTAATAATATTTGGTAAATTTTTATTTAGAAATCAACATTATTTATGAAAAGAAGTTAGACAAACCCCATTTTCTATAAGTTTTTTTCCCCTAAAAATATTAACCATTTTTCATCAAAGTTTTTATATTTTAAGAAAATTATAAATCCTTAAAATTTTCCATAGTTGAATTATGTAGTGAAAAAAAAAACCTTCAACATCCAATAGAATTATCAATGGTGATGACTGGCTTCATTGCAATAAGAGTTAAATTTGTTGAAGTTGAGTACTCCAGCAATCCTAGTCTTGCTTTGGCGTTCAAGAAAACACCTTACCTCATCACTGCACGTGGAATGAACATTGTCACTTCTAGAGATCCGTTAAATCACAAAGATATTTATTACATTTATGAGCGTTGCCAATCCCGTTAATTGACATGTGACATGTTCTACATTCCACCCTTCATTCAAATTGATTTTTCGCCAACACAATTTACAAGCACACACTCAAACGAAGCGAAGCTCAATTTTCCGTCAATTGACTTAGATTTATTTCCAAACTATGAACTTCACTCCCAGAATTTGTTCATAATTGTTTCTACGGCATCTGCATTTCCTCTTTTGCAAAACCCATCATATTTTTATCCTCAGTCACCCCTTTTCGTTACAGAGACATAGGCCTGCAATATTGTTTGTTATAAACAATGCCGATATTGTCCCAATCCACAATATGTTTACAAATGCATACGAAAGGGCTGGTACCTTTTCATAGATCCATACCCAAATCCCATTCCCCCATAACTAAACTCTCTGCCCACCTGTCCAGGAGACCTCAGCACACTAATCTCCCTGCATGTGGTTCTGTTGGGGCTCTCAGTTTTTTCAGCCCTTCATTTAAGGACAATGGAGTTTTAATTAAGACGAAATTAAATAGAGCAATAGCTTATAATGCATATAATCCGGCTACTGCAACAGCTGGGTCTTCATTACCAGATGCAGAACGCGAGAAGGAGAAGCTTTCTCAGGTGCACCCATTGTATCCTGACTTGTGTATAACGTGTGAAATGTTTCTGCTCGAGTACCCTTTATCTTAATTGAAGGAAATTGATGCGGTTGTAGCTTATTGCAAATGTGAAGGATAGGTTTTATATTAGTTTTTCTGTATGTAGATATTTTCATTTTTTCTCTGTAGAAGTGTCTTTGTCGGTATTTTAGGTTTCTCATTGTCGTCTCTGGTTCGAAGGGAAATTAATGTTATACATTTTTAGACGAGTAGAAAAACACCATAAAATCTGATTTTGTTTTTTCTGGGACACCAGCTGTGTCATTCTATTAGGTTGGATTAATGAAGTAGATTGGGTCAATCTTTATGTAATCACCAGGGAATACAGGCTTTAATTCTTATAGTGAACTGTTGGCAGTTGCTGGGAAGCAGGGTATGTATTAGCTTGGCAGCTCTGGTGAAAATGGTCTTCTTTTTCAGAATTGAATTGGAGTATCACCAGGGGTTGGTAAAGAATAAGCTGATGTTGATTAGCTTTTTGCATCACAAATTGGAGCAAATCCAGCGAGGACACTACGATAATTTTTCGGTTATGTGCACCTGAATGAAATGTGAATTGTTTGGAATTAGAAAGTTTGGTCCTATCAAGTGGCAGCCTTGGAAGAGTATAACATAAACATATACTCGTTGGACATGGTGACCATAGCGTCACAAGGGAAAAATTGGAGCCATTTTTAAGATGCCAATGAATTATTAATGCTCAACTTATACTGAACTGTATTCAAGTAGCCTTGCTTTTACAACAAATGAACAAACTTCCAGCCAATAGCACTGAGTAGTTTACTCACACTACACCTGTCTGGCCAAAGTCTCTGACTTTTTTTTTGATTTGAATCCATTGTTTAACTTTAAATGTACACGTACATCAAGAGTCGGACTGATCAGAGTATTATAATTGACATTGACCTTCTCAGTCTGACAGACATTTACTTGCCAACATCGACTTGGAAGTACTATTCCACTTTCATTAGTCCCTGACATCGATTCCGGCATTCAAGTGCTGACTTGACTTGACTACTTTGACTAATATTGGGTTTTATTTGTGATCAAATCTCTCCTGTCATTGTTGGGACCACTTTGCCCTTGTAGCAATGCACTTATGTGCAATTACAGAATCTCCGATAGTGTTTAAGTACATAGCATCTTATACAAGACTTTGCCTCTTACAACCCTTCTCAGGGTTTGGCACAAAGAGTATTTCTGGTGTCACAGTTTCCATAATCTTGTTGTAATACATGCTTTGTGTACACATGTACTCTAACAAGCACTTGTAATATAAAGGTTGAGCACTTTATTGACGACTCCTATTCTTTTGGCAATGCCCAACACCCAACACCCAACACCCAACACCATTCTTTAACAGTGAGCTAAGTCATCTGTTATGTGATCAAATTTCCAAACCCTAAGTGACTGATTTCTTTATGTTCTCAATCAAACAAATCAATTGCAGAATATATTTAACTGCAGAAATTAATTTCTGAACATAGCTTCAATCACACAATAGCTGGAAAAGTAAATAGCAGAAGCATAAAGAAATACACACATACACAGATTAATTCTCCTTCAAATCAGCTTATCATTCAGTGATCAAAGTTTACAAGGAAACTTCCACAGTCTGCTTAAACCTGCAGCTGTACGGTTGGTCAAATTACCATTAAACAGATCAGGATGGCCTCCTGAAGAGGTGTACAACCTGCTCAGAAAAGGGGGAAACAGGTGCTACAGAAGTATTGCCTGTACAGCTGCTGCGCGGTCTTGTAGGACTGCTGTACGACCATGTTGCTTCTCCTTCTTCTTGGACTCTGGCTTCTCTCCTGCTCACTAAGTCTGCTCAACTGCCTCAACCTCTCTATCTTGTCTATCTTTATGCTTTTTCAAAACCCTAATCTCATATTGAGATGGACAACCTAGTTTAAATCTAGTCTAAGTTATTAATTCATGAAATACAATTTATTAGACTCAACTTCAAAACATAAGATTTTACTTTTTCTAAGTGAACTACAAAATAGAAATATTACCCACTTTTCCTAAGTGGTCACTTTACGAAATGTCTCGAACCACTCCTTGTGTGTTCATACTGAAACCGGTGCAAGAAGTTTTTGTTCGAGCTACATTTCTCAACACTCCCTCTTAGCGAGGAAGGAATTTTGTGCCAATTCATGTTTGTCTCTGAATGCTTCAAACTTCCCTTTCACTAAGGGCTTGGTCAGAATATTAGCTACCTATTGATTTGTGGGAACATACTAGAGCTTTTTTGCTCCCTTCTGAATTCCTTCTGAATTCTGTCTTGTATGAAGTGATATCTAATGTCTATGTGTTTGGACTCGTCATGGAATACTGGATTCTTAAAGAGTTGGATACAACTCTGATTATCATAGTAAATCACTGTGGGATCCAACCCCCGATCAAATAACACTGCAAGCAACTTGCGAAGCCAAATGGCCTCACAACTAGTAGTATTGGCTGCCATGTATTCTGCCCCCATTGAGCTAAGTGCCACAGAATTCTGCTTCTTGCTGAACTAGGATATCATACTTGATCCAAGGCTAAAGCAATGCCTGGAGGTGCTCTTCCTATTTGCTGCATTGCCTGTGCCCATTCTGAGGTTGTATACCCTTGCAACCTCACTGTTAAGTTTAGCATAAAAATCACAACAAGAGCATAATAAGGATCACTGAAAGAAACACAATCACAAGATAGACACAGATTTATCCTGGGAAACCCTCATGGGGTAGAAAACCCAGCAAAGCTTCCTCAATATAGATGACCAACGAATACAAAGATGTAATCCCCAAATAAGAGCTCCTTCTCCTCCGCAGATCTCTCTCTCTCCTATGCGAGTTTCACAAGTGAGTGAGTGTGTGTTAAATGAGGAACACACCTCCTCTATTTATACTTTACTTCACTTGACTTTTAACCCTAACTGGGCCGACTTCTCCTAGGAGAGTCTAATAACCCCTAATAACTTAACTCAGGGCCGACCCCACTAGGGAAGTCTAATAACCCTAGTTACAACATTCCGACGGAGGAATAAACATCTCCAGATATACAATAATGTCTCGATGGAGGAATAAACATCTCCGGATAATAAAGTACAAATAGAATATTCTTAGAAGTTACAATATTTCAACACTCCCCCTTAATGAGAAGGATATTCTAACAACATCTGCAGGAGCAAGGAGTCATCAACAACATCATACATGATACATCTATAAATCATTGGAAGCTTTCTTCAATCATCATCAGTAACTCAAACAACTACTGGAACATCTTCAATATCTTCAATACTGGAACATTAACATCTTCAGTACTGAGTCTTCATCTTCTGCAGCACTTGATCACTTGATCAACTACAACAACAATATCTGGATCTCTCGATCAACAGCCTCATCATCTGGATCTTTTGATCAACAACATCAACATCTGGATCTTCCGATCAACAGCCTCATCGCCTGGATCTCTTGATCAACAACATCATACTCTGCAACACATATGATCCAATTACGGGATGGTCAATCCCTATCAATTTAAGACATAAAGCCAAGGACGATGCAATCCTGATCCATTTACGGGATGATCAATCCCTATCAATTTAGGACATAAAGCCACGGATGATGCAATCCAGAACCACTTACAGGATGGTTAATCCCGATCTCTTTAGGACATAAAGCCATGGATATGATACAATCCGGAACCACTGACAGGATCGTTAATCCCGATCTCTTTAGGACATAAAGCCATGGATGATACAATCCAGAACCACTTACAGGATGGTTAATCCCGATCTCTTTAGGACATAAAGCCATGGATGATACAATCCGGAACCACTTACAGGATGGTTAATCCCGATCTCTTTAGGACATAAAGCCATGTATGATACAATCCGGAACCACTTACAGGATGGTTAATCCTGATCTCTTTAGGACATAAAGTCCAGGGATGATACAATCCACTCGTCAACTTAGACCAAGTCTAAGGACCACACATCGACCTCATCGTTGGTATAGGTATCCTCATCATCGGCCTCATCGTCAAAACAGGTAACCTCATCATCGATACAGGTATCCTCATCATCGATACAAGTATCCACATCATCAATATGGGTATCCTCATCATCGACCTTACCGTCGGTATAGGGGAACCTCATCATCGATACTGGTATCCACATCATCGATACTAGTATCCAAATATCATCATCGACCATATCACTCCCCCTTTGAGGAGGGTCCTTTTTAACTACACCAAGCTTGTCTCGGAAATACTCAAACTTTACTCGAGACAGGGGTTTGGTCAATACATCAACAACTTGCTCATCAGTGCTTACATACTCGAGCTTAATAGCTCCTTTCTGCACCATATCTCGTATATAGAAATATCGGATCTCTATGTGCTTTGACTTATCATGGAACACTGGATTCTCCGTCATCTTGATACAACTCTGGTTGTCACACAGGATCACAGTGGAGTCCATCTCTAAGTCAAATAGTCCTGATAACAACTTCCGAAGCCATATGGCTTCACAACTAGCAAAGCAAGCTGCTATATATTCTGCTTCAGCTGTGCTGAGAGCCACATTGGATTGCTTCCTGCTAAACCACGAAATCATGGCAGATCCCAGACAATAACATCCACCCGATGTGCTCTTTCTGTCTGAGACACTTCCAGCCCAATTTGCATTTGTATAACCATACAGTCTGAAGTCATGATCTCCAAGATAATATAGTCCAAAGTCTATCGTACCTTTTAGGTACCTCATCACATGCTTTGCAGCTATCAGGTGAACACGTCTAGGCTCAACTAGATATTGACTCAGGGTGTTCACAGCAAAGCATATATCTGGCCTGGTATTCGTCAGATACATCAGCGACCCAATAATCTGTTTGTACTGAGTCACATCCACTAATTCTGACGATTCATCAGCTAACAACTTCAAGTTGGTGTCCATGGGAGTGGCCATGGCTTTACATTCCAACATATCAAATCTTTTCAAGATTTCCACAACATACTTTCCCTGGTTGAGAAAGATTCCCTCTGGGCCTTGCCATACTTCCAGACCTAGGAAGTAATACATCAATCCGAGATCTTTCATCTCAAATTTTGTAGCTAGCTTCTTCTTGCTTTCCATTATCTGTTTCTCATTTCTTGTCAGAAAGAGATCATCCACGTATAGTAATAGTATGACAGGTTCATCATCCATAACCTTAAGGTAAAGGTTAGGGTCAGCTTTACTTTTGGTAAAGCCCAAGCTTGTCAAGAAGCTATCTATTCTTCCACACCAAGCTCTAGGAGCTTGTTTCAATCCATACAAGGTCTTCTTCAGTTTGCATATGTGAGTTCTTCTATCTTGAACTTCAAATCCTTGTGGCTGTTCTATGTACACTTCTTCCTCAATTACACCATTCAGGAAGGCTGTCTTCACATCCATCTGGTGTAAGCTCCATTTCATCATGGATGCAAGTGCCATGATGGTTCTAATGGAAGTGTACCTTGCAACTGGTGCAAATGTTTCATCATAGTCAATTCCCTCTTTCTGAGAGAATCCCCTGGCCACAAATCTTGCCTTATACTTTTCAATGCTACCATCCGCAGCATGCTTTATCTTGTATATCCTCTTGGATGATACCACACTCTTGTCTTTTGGTTTGGGAACTACATCCCAAACATCATTCTTCATTATTGACTGGTATTCCTCCGTCATTGCTTCTACCCATTCTTTCTTATGAACTGCTTTTTCATAACTGGTAGGTTCTTCATTTACAAGATCACACATCAAAGCCACATAACTGGAGAATGGATTTGGTTTCTTGCTCACTCTTGTGGAGCCTTCTGGAGCTCCATACTTTTCTGCTTCATGTATGATTTCTCCTGCCCATGCTGGCTTTCTCTTCCGTGATATGTTCATAGAAGGGGGTTCTTGAGGTTCTATCATATCATGGTCTTCTGGTGTTTCCTCTTCAGGGGAGGGAGCAACTTCTGTAATTCTAGGAGGTATATCTTCTTCATATACTTCTTCATACTGGCACTTTTTGGATCTTTTGAGAGCAGTTTCTTCATCAAATGTTACATCTCTACAAATTTCCATGTGATGGAATTCTGGGATGTATATTCTAAATGCTTTGGATGCTTCACAATACCCAACAAATATTCCCTTCTTTCTGGAAGGGTCTAGTTTAGTTCTCTTTTCTTTTGGTATGTGAACATATACAGGGCATCCAAATATCTTGAGGTGGCTCACCTCAGGCTTCTTTCCTGTGAACACTTCTTCTGGAGTCTTGAATCCAAGGGCACTATGAGACAATCTATTTTGAACATAAACTGCTGTCCTTGCTGCGTCAGCCCATAGATGCATATGAAGATCTTGATCATGTATCATTGTCTTCACTGCTTCCATAATGGTTCTATTCTTTCTTTCCGCAACACCTTTTTGTTGAGGATTGTAGGGAGTGGTTAGTTCCCTCTTGATTCCAGCTTCTTTACAAAATACTTCAAAATCTTTTGAAGTGTATTCTCCACCATTTTCTGTTCTAAGTGTCTTGATTCTTCTTTCTGAATGGTTTTCTATCAGGGCCTTGTATTCCTTGAATTTTCCAAAAACTTCATCTTTTCCTTTTAGGAAATATATCCAAGTCTTTCTTGAATAGTCATCAATAAATGTAAGGTAATATTCATAGCCACTCAGAGATGTGGAGGGCATTGGACCACATACATCTGAATGGATCAATTCAATGCTGTTGGGAGCGGGGAGCGAAGCGGGGAGCGGGAGCGGGAGCGGGAGCGAAAAGCGAAATTTTCAAAAGCTTCCGTTTCGGGAGCGTTTTCGGGAGCGTTTTTTATATAATATATATTTTAATATATTTTGATGCATATAAATTAAAAAAAACATGTATTATGCCAAATTAGCTATAGAAAACATCAAAACATAAAATCTAGATATTGATATAACCATTTAGTACACATTGATATAACATTAATGATTAATCATCTCGTCTTCTAGATTCTAGGAGCTATAACTTATAACATTTTCATTAAATGAGCATCATCAAATCATCAATCATCAACAACATCAACCTTCAAATTTCAACATATAATATTTGCCATCAAACTAGGCCATAATGTTTACAAAATAGGCCAAGCCGCCAACCGCCAAAATAAACATGAAAATGAAATACAAAGTACAAACTACAAACTACAAAGTACTATGAATCTACTAAGCTTTCCGCTTGCCACGAGTAACTTCCAATTTCTTTTCCCGTGTTCTAGGTGGAATAGGTGCTGGTGGAAGTGATCGTGGAACATGAGTAGAAGATGAATGGCCCCCGCGGGCTGAAATTGGACGTTGTGAAGCTAAAGGCAAAACTCCTACATCTGGAAAGCTGCTTCTGCTTGGGGGTGGCATCTCTGTAGGGGTAGTCTGAATTGGATCATCATGATCACCCAATAGTTCAGCCTCCAAGCGCTCTAATGCTATGGCTCCATCCTCCACATTAGCCTCCTCTGGATTGTTGTCCCAAGTCAAAAATGTTCTATCATTCTTGGCCGCCTCACAATAATGGGACAACAACCTCAAGTTGTAGTGCACATAAACCAAGCTTTCTGCGCGATCTACATTCAGACTGTTTCTCTTTACACTGTGGATGAAGTTGTAGGTGCTCCAACACCTCTCTGCAGAAGAGCTATTAACAAC
Organism: Larix kaempferi; assembly: GCA_027924585.1. NCBI lineage: Eukaryota > Viridiplantae > Streptophyta > Pinopsida > Pinales > Pinaceae > Larix > Larix kaempferi. Next base: position 18,058,184 of record BSBM01002204.1, on the reverse strand, counting down.
CTGTGATAGCACCCTCAGTGCCAATTTATGCAAATATGTGGCTCCAGAGCCATGCATGTTCCACCAATGGATAGGATCCAATCTGTCTCGATCTTTGGTTGCAAACAGCGAACCAAAGCGTCCATGCTCACTTATGTATATGCTCAATTCACTCCGTACTTGAGCACACTCTTCCTCATCAGGGACCAACTTTTCTAATGCAAGCATATACCCAGCAGCAACCTCTGGATCTGTGTGGGGTTTTTTCCTGACTCCACCCCCAGATGCAGGTTGGGCCAACCAAATTGGAGAATAGTATTTTGGGGTGAGGACATATGCAAGGGCATGGAGTGGAACATTTAGATTATCCCACCTTTTGACCACAAGTTTATGAATATGGTCATACAAGACTGCATCTCTTTGCTCAACAATGTCTTTGATTTGACCAAGCATGCTATCCATCTGCTCATATACCTCCCCAATCACCGGCTGATCTGTATCTGCAAAACGAATCATGTTATAAACTGGCTTGGTGAACTGCAGAACATACCTAACCTGTGACCAAAAATGACCTTCAAGAACGGTGTCCTCCACCTCCTGAAAGTCACTTCTATCCGATGCACTTGCAACTCTGTCTTTCAATTCCTGCCATGGATCACTTGATACCATACTAGCCAATGCCTCTCTTACCTTCAAAAGCCTCCTGAAGGTGAGGTAGTAGCTAGCAAATCTAGTCTTTGCAATCTTCAATAGCTCCAACTTAGAGTGATTGCGAAAAATGTGGTGGGCCATGCTATGATTGGTAATAAATTTGATCATTTTCTTACCTCTCTTGTACAAGGCTCCAATCCATCGGTAATTATTGTCCTTCATCTTAACAATATCACGCATCAAAAGGTTCAATGTGTGAACCAAACACCCTGACCAAAATATGTTGGGATACTTATCCATAATGATTGCTCCTGCTGCCTTACAATTAGCAGCGTTATCAGTGATAACTTGAATGACATTGTATGGCCCAATCTCCTGAATGGTTTTAAGTAAAGGTTGTGCAATATTAATAGCGGTCTTGTAGCGATCTGAGTAGTCATGGGCTGAAAGGAAGACCGCACCGCTAGCAGAAACGCCAAGAATATTTATCAACGGCCTGCCTTTAACATTTGTCCACCCATCAGATACAATGGATACCCCATAGTTGGACCAATCATTTGTGAACTTTCCAAGAGCACTATTGATTTTGGCTTTTTCCTTGTCAAGTCCCACGGTTCTAGCTTTGTCATACCCAGGGCTTCTGTATCCTTGAGGGCCACCATTGATGGCTTGTACCATTTCATGCCAATAGGGTGAGCGAAGAACATTGAATGGCACACCACATGCATAGAGAAACCTATAAACTTTTGAATCCACATCATCTCTACAACCTTGGTCAAGGAAATCGGATAATGTTCTTCCTCGTATAGGCGAGACTCCATGGGGAGATGAGGCTCCCGATCGAGCCGATGATGATCCAGCAGCAGCTCCACTACCAAACATTCTCTGCGGGGATTCAGAATCAACCCTCGATCTCTTGGACTTGTTTTGAGCGGCCTCTTCTTCCATCCTGTATTTGCTTCTCTCTTTAGCTCCCACTTTGTCACAAGTTTTGACTCCATGAGACTTACCTACATCGCATGGCATAACCCCACACAAATGCTTTCTCACCCGGGTATATGAACCTGTGTATGTTTTCCCACAATGGGGGCATCCAAACTTTGTGGTTCCACCCCCTCTCCCTCCCCCTTGCCTTGTCACATACTTCCACAAAGGTGTTGTGTCTTTTAGTTTTTGCCCCACATCACCCTCACCCTCATCCTCATCATCATCCTCTTCCCCTTCCTCCTCTTCTCCTTGGTATGCATCACTCTCTACCTCTTCCCCCTCATCACTACCACCACCACATCTACTTCCCAACACCATCATAATGAGAAGAAGTGGAATGAAAAACCAAAACCACATAGCCATCGTGTTTCTTGATTCAAGATGAGAGTCACTTGTTCCCTGCAATAGAATGATGGAGAAGAATATATTGGAAAGAGTAGGAGAAGAGAACATTGCAAGTTTTCCATTTTGTAACATAGTGAAAAAAAAATTGCAAAAACAAACAAAGAAGAATTTATAGAGCCTACCTTTTAGCTCTTCAATGGTGGTTGAATGTCTCTATGAAAGCTTCAATCTCCCTTGCAAGCTCTCTCCCCTTCAATCTCCCCTTCAATCTCCCACTCAATGCTCAAAGCTCTCAAAACTCAAAGCTCTCAAACTCTTCTCAATCAAACAAATGAGCAATGGAATGAGTCCAAATGGACTCATTCACCTTTTAATGGCCCAAAGTGACCTATCCCAACAAAAAAAACCCTAAAAAAAATTCCAAAACTCAATTTTTTTTTTCAAAAATCCGCCCGTCCGCGGAATCGGCCTGGGAATCGATTTCGGAATCGTTTTTTGTCTGCGGGTTCGACTGGGAATCGATTCGGGATCGACCCGGGATCGCTCTGGGAGCGACGATTCCCCAGCGAATTACAAATTTCCAGGGATCGTTTTTTTTTGCTTGAATTCGCGAACTGGGAAATCGATTCCCCACGGAATCGATCCAGAATCGCGCTTCCAAAATCGATCCCGCGTCGATTCCGTCTGGAGCGCGATTCGGGATCGATTCGAGGGGGGGGGGGTCGATTCCCAGCTGCTTTGGATCAATTCCAAAGTGCCTTTAGTCTTTGTTTCACTTTTTGGAAATGGATTCTTGATATTCTTCTCTTTTGCACATCCTTTGCAAGTGCCTTCATGATCAATCTTCAAATCTGGTAGTCCTATAACTACTTTGCTCACATGAGGTAGTGCTTTGTAGTTGATGTGAGCAAACCTCCTATGCCATAGCTCACTTGGGCTAGTGGCTTCATGAACAAGGGCTACTTCTGAATGTCCCTTGAGTTTATATAGTCCTCCTTCTTCTTCACCAATGACAACTGCATCTCAATTGACTTTCCTTTGGGCCACATAAGTACTTGTCCATCTATGAATGCAACCCTATAACCTTTCTTATCTAATGCTGAGATAGAAAGTAGGTTCTTCTTCAATCCTGGTACATATAAAACTTCCTTCATCTTCACGGGGGTTCCAGAATCAAGCTTGTAGCTTGCTTCACCAATTCCTTTGGTAGGATATTGATAGTCATCTCGTAATGATACCTTTTGAGGAGAGGACCTTTCTTCAAGTCTTGATAAAGTTTTCTTTTGTCCTGTCATGTGCTTGGAAGCACCACTATCAATAAGCCATGTATCTTCTCCTGGTGTTACAAACCCAGAGAGTGCAGAGAATAGAACATACTCTTCTGCATCTTCTTCTTCTATCTTTGTTCTTTTTCTTTGAGGTCTTTCTTCCTCTTCTTCTTCACTATCATCTTCTGCTAGATGTGCTTGATGTCTTTTGTGACAGAAATTCTTCTTGTGTTCCCTTTTCTTTGATGGACAATCTCTAGCAATGTGTCCTATTTTGTGGCGAATGTAACACTGGAAAGAGGAGTAGTCTTTTCTTGAATGGTTCCCTTTTTTCTTATGGAACTTCTTGGGAGGTTGAGAGTCCTTGTACCTTTCCTTCTTGAAGTTGGATTGACTTCTTCTTCTCTTGGTATGGGTGGCCAACGCTTTATTATCTTCTTTGAGTAAGGCTTCTCTATTGGCTACTATAGCCTCTTCTTGAATACAATCCTCCCATACAATATCAAACTTCATGCTTTCCTTTCTGGCACACATGGTCTGGATGAATGAATCCCAAGGTCTAGTGAGACCATTGAGAGCAGTCATGTCTAGTGAGACCATTGAGAGCAGTCATGACTAGTTCATCTTCATCAAGGGAGTCTCCAATGGATTCTAGTTGTTCCTTGAACTGGGAGTCCCTTGTGAAGTAATCTTGAATGGATTCTCCTTGACTCATCTTAGTGCTCTTTAATTGAGCTCTCAGGTTCATCTTCCTATTGATGTTCCTTCCTTCATACATTCTGGATAGGGCATCATACATTTCTTTTGGGGTCTTCTTGGATGACACTTGAGGGATCAAGTGATCTTTGATAGAATCAACAATGATCTCTTTGCCCTAATCATGTCCTTCTTGTACTTCTCTTTAGCTTCATCTTCATCAGGTTCTGCAACTTCATCTTTGATGTATTGGGCAAGATCATTCTCTTCAAGAATGAGACCAATCCTATATTTCCATGCCCGAAAATTCTCTATACCCTCTAGCTTGTCCTCAAGATTAGTGCTTGGGGCCATCATATCTAGGAGGTCACCAAAATTTGAAAATTTTCAAAATACAAAACAGATCTTACTAGGAGATGTGCTTGATTGAATTGAGTTGACTAGTGTACTTTGTTTCTGGAAACTTCAACTTTTCACCCTTCAAACTTGACCAAAAAATTTCTGATCTGCAACAGGTTTTCTGGTTTACTGGTTCGCAGCTTTTCTAGTTTACTAGTGCACAGGTTCGCAACTTTTCTGGTTCACTGGTGCACAGGTTCACAGTTTTTATGGTCCAGAAGTTAAATTAGGGTTTGACTTTCTCGAAGATCTACCCACTCAAAAAGTTCGATCTAGGGCTCAAAATTTTGCTTTTGAGGAGGAGCATCCAACCATGCAATCAGATTCCAAAAATTCCAACTTTTGCAGACACCCTAATTTCTCATCGGAGGAGGAGAGAGATTTTCACCTTGTGAAAGATGTCCTATTCAGGTTAGCTTTGATACCATGTTAAGTTTAGCATAAAAATCACAACAAGAGCATAATAAGGATCACTGAAAGAAACACAATCACAAGATAGACACAGATTTATCCTGGGAAACCCTCCTGGGGTAGAAAACCCAGCAAAGATTCCTCATTATAGATGACCAACAAATACAAAGATGTAATCCCCAAATAAGAGCTCCTTCTCCTCCTTCGCAGATCTCTCTCTTTCCTATGCGAGTTTCACAAGTGAGTGCGTGTGTGTTAAATGAGGAACACACCTCCTCTATTTATACTTTACTTCACTTGACTTTTAACCCTAACTGGGCCGACTTCTCCTAGGAGAGTCTAATAACCCCTAATAACTTAACTCAGGTCTGACCCCACTAGGGAAGTCTAATAACCCTAGTTACGACATCCCGACGGAGGAATAAACATCTCCGGATATACAATAATGTCCCGACGGAGGAATAAACATCTCCGGATAATAAAGTACAAATAGAATATTCTTAGAAGTTACAATATTTCAACACTCACTATCACGAAAATTGAACACATAAATAGACCAAGAAATAGCTTAAAAGAGCTATCATAATATATCGCATAATATTGAGAAAGCGAATGCTTTATTATAAAGGTTACAATGAGGTCGAGTCAATCCACTTTATGAATGTGGGATAGACCGATAAAAGCAATAAAGTAACTTAAGCATAAAATCCTAAAATAAGCTAAAGTCATAAAGTGACTTTATTAAATCCTAAGTCTAATATCTAATTGACCATTAAATAAAGTAAGTTTTTTACTTTAATACCCTCCCTTAATGGTCAATCTATTGATTACACCAAGTTTCTCTCGAAATTTTACATGTTTTTCAGGACCCATTGACTTGGTGAAAATGTCTATAGTTTGGTCCTTTGTGGGATAGTACTGCAGCTCAACATTTTCATCTTCTACAAGCTGTCGGATGAAATGGCAATGCATCTCCATGTGCTTGGTGCGCTCATGAAAGACTGGATTCTTTGCTAGTTTGAGCACCCCCTGATTGTGTAACAACAATAAATAAAAGAGTAATATTAATAATAATAAATAATATAATGAATTAATACTTAATAAATACATTTAGTTATCAATGAAAAGTCTAAGGGTACACACCCCTTCGCCTTGTGACCATTTAATGTGTATACATACACCGTCACGAGGCTCATTGTACTCATATCATTTTTATTCAATACAATATATATATATATATATATATATACACACACACACGTAATACAAGAGATCCAAGACCTATTAGAAGATTTAATAAAAAGAAACAAACGTAATGAAGCTAAAAGAAAAAAATTAATAGAAAGACACGACCACCTTGAAAGGGAAAGCGAACGAATTGTACACCCATAGTCACTCAATTCCATATCCGTGTAATCTATCTGTTTACACGACCAACATTCAAATGATTTTAAGTTGCATTCCAGTACCAATGCAACTAATGCTTTATGTTATGACGGTGGATCGTTTTCTATGAATGATGTGCTCGAGGATAAAGAGAGTGAAGTTGACACATATGACAAAAAACCAAGAGACCCTTCTATGTTTGATACCTTATTATCATCTTTAAAAGCAAGCTGCGGATCCTTTGCTCATGTTTATGATAAGCCTGAGAATCCAATGGTAGTATCAAATGATAACACCTTGGAGTGTAGGAATGATGGAAGGTGGTTAAAGAGGAAGAGATCAGACAACTCGCCCGGGCTGCAAATGTAGTCACAAAGGAAGAGACGAGATTGTGATAATCTGTTGCCTCCCATGCTTCATTGACACAGATGGAACCATTTTAACAGAGCTAGATAAATGTCTTGAATCGCCCATAGACCTTGCCATCGAACAAATCTCCACAGGGAAGCACACCTTCATCTTGAAGTGTTTGGGGCTCAAAAATTTTCTCCACAAAGATGCCCAATTGTTCGAGATAGTCGTGTTCACAGAAACCTCTTAGAGAAGAGCATACGTTTTGTTGAACATGATGGACAACCGCAGATGCATTGCCCACCGACTATATAGAGAACATCCACCATGAGATGTAGGAAAAATGTTTGTTCATGATGATGTTGGGGCATGTGCATCCATGATAGGTCTGGACAATGGAGGAGGATACTGCAAAGCAGGGTTTGCAGGTAACAAAAAGCTTTCAGTGGTTGTTCCCAACTGCATTGGGGGTCCTCAATACACAAAGAAATGGGTGATAGTAGACCAACTCCAATACTACAATGACATAGCCGCCATTACCTTGCGTTGACCCTTCAACAGAGGTTACCTTATAAACTTCAACTTGCAGAAAGAGGTTTGGGATCGTATCTTCAAACACCTCCTCAAAATTTGCCCCTCGGATTCTTCGGGCTTAGTCTTGGTGGGGCCTCTCTTCAACCTGCACTCCATTCAGAGAGCCATGAACGAGCTCGTCTTTGAACATCTAAGGTTTCGGTCCCTCTATGTTGCAGATTCCCCCTCGTTGGTTAATTTATACGAGGCAGGTAGGTCGTCTATTAGCCTTTTATACCACACACAGTGTAGCCTTGTGGTGGATTGTGGTTTTTCCTTCGCGCACGTGGCTCTTGTGTACCATAAATCCACTATTAATTATGGGGTTAAAAGAATCGACAGATCGTCTTGGACTTTGGTTCTGCACAGGAGTGCCTCGATCAGTGATAATAACCATTCAGGGGTTGTGATACTACTGCCCAAATATAGTTCTGGTCCTCTGGAGTTTCCACATTAATTCAGACTATTAAAATTGAAGAGTCACCAGTCCCATATAAAGTCGCAATGTTTGTTTTTAAGGCTTGAATTTTAAACTAGTTTAATAGTTAAGTGGCAAGTGAAATGGTAAGATTATTATTATAAATTGAAATTGTGTGGACGGAATAATAGTGGGGTATGGATGACTTCGTAAAAATTATAAAGGTTAATTTCTACATAAGCATAAAGGGAGGAAAGAGCATTAACTTATCAATTTCCAAGTGAAAGTCTATATAAGTTCATAAGGTTATCTAAGGTTATCTAGAGATGAAGAAGAAATATTACATTATATTAAAAGGACAAGTATGATTTCGCCATGGGAGCATGCTCACCTAGAGAAATCTAGTTAATCATGCTTTGAGGATAAAGCATTCTTTAAGAGGGTGGCAATGTAACAACAATAAATAAAAGAGTAATATTAATAATAATAAAAATATAATTAATTAATACTTAATAAATACATTTAGTAATTAATGAAAAGTCAAAGGGTACATACCCCTTTGCCCCATGACTAGTCAATGCGTACAAATACACCGTCATGAGGTTTATTGTACTCATATCATTTTTATTCAATACACACACACACACAGTTCGTATATGTAATATTCAAGCTTTCGCAACATTAACGTTACAAATTGTTTTAGAGTAGGGGTGTCGACTTTGTATGTTGGATCTTCATATATGAAAGCATCCTCTTGGGCCAAACTGCCTCACACGCTCCTTTCACTGCTCCTCGATATTTGGTTTTGTCAATGAAAGTGCTACTATGTGCTGCTTCTTGTTGGTCCACGTGACTGCACTTGTGCCAAGGCTGAATACATATCCAGAGGTTGATTTTCTGTCATCTACGCAACCTGCCCAATCTGAATCTGTATATCCACACAACCTAGGATCTTTGCTTCTGCTACAGAATGCCAAAGTCAAGTGTCCCTTTCACATATCTCAACACCCGCTTTGTTGCAGTCTAATGCTATGCTTTTGGTGCTGTCACGAATCTGGAAATGAAGCTCACAACATAACTCAAATCAGGCCTAGTGGCTGTTGTAGGATGACTCATTCACTGCCTTAGAGTTGGTCTTGCTCGAAAGCTTCAACCCTTTCTCCATAGGTGTAGACAAGATTTTGCAATCTGTCATTCTAAATTTGTCAAGCAAACTCCTGGCATATTTTGTTTGTGAGACAAAAATGTTGCTACATGTTTGCCAAACTTCTACACCCAGACAGTAATGTAGGAGGCCTAGATCAGTCATATCAAAATCTTTACTCATGCTTGATTTTATCTGTTCAATCATGTTTGCCTCACTAGCTGTGATGATGATGTCATGTACATAAATGACTAGCAGGAGAATATCATTACCATTGCTTTTGACATATAAGTTGGCATCTGAAGGACTCCACTGGAACACCTGCTCAACTAAGTGCCTGTTAATCTTGATGTACCATGCCCTGGGTGCCTGCTTCAGGTCATATAGTGCTTTCTTTAACCTGCAAACAAAGTGCTCTTTCCCTAAAACCTTAAATCCTTGTGGCTGATACATATGGATCTCTTCCTCCAAATCTTTGTTGAGGAAGGCACTCTTCACATCCTTCTGATGTACCTTCCAGCCACACTGTGCTTCCATAGCTAGAACAAGACCGATGGTGCTCATCTTTGCTGTAGGAGCAAATGTCTCCTTATAATCAATGCCTTCTCGCTGAGAGAACCCTTTTCTACCAATCGTGCTTTACTTGTCAAGCGATCCATCTGCTTTGTACTTGACCTCCTACATCCATTAGCAACCAATGGGCTTCTTTCCTGGTGGAAGTGCTGTGAGATCCCTAGTTTGTTTTTCATCAAGCTTTCATATTCAACAATCACGGTCTTGTCCCATATAGATCTCCTTTTAGCTTCATCGAACACTTGAGGCTCAAATACTTCCTAAACATTGGCCATAAGAGCAAAGTTGACTGTGTTGGGTTTTTGTTTGCTCTTTCCTTGCGATGATCGCCCCTTGATCATTTCTGTTGCTTGAAGATCTCCGATGGTGTTGAGTCACCACTTGGATGGTTGCTTGTCGTTTCCTTGGTTGGGAACCTCCCCACCATTAATAAGACCGGAACTTGCACCTGTGTCCTTTGAATGCTGATTTTGGCTATGTGGATTAGAAATTATTGGACTAAGTGTGGGAGATTCATCAGAATGATCAAAATCTTCCTCCCTTTTAGGTGGAGCTATTTGACGCTGAACACTTGAATCTTGAGCCATAATGGGTGGCTCCATGGTAATTCTAAACTTTGACTAAGAAGAATAGAATGGTCCAGTTGCCTCATCAACTACGACATCTCTACTATAGGTCACTTGATTGGTTTCAACATCGATAAACTTGTAGGCTTTATGATTGTCCCTGTACCACGTGTGTCCGCCTAATACGCACCTCAGGTAACGTGGTAGAAATCTTCAAGCCACTGAGTGCATCCTTGGGGGCAAGTCACGAGTCAAGCTTGCTGTCACTTAACACTCCTCCGTCTGGGCCAACTCCTAGCAAAGCCAAGGGGGGGTGGTTCCTAAGAAAATAACTAAGGTTGATTAAGCTAATTTACAAAAATAAATCTAGGATTTTGAAATACTAAAACAAGAGCAACAAATATGAATTAAACTAGCAGCACATGAGTAATTAGGTAATCACGACATATTAAATTCACTTAAGCAATAATCATAAAAGTAGAACAGTGTCGAGAAAGTAAATGGGTGTTGCTAAAAAGGAAATATTTTGCAATGCTCTTGGTTAGCTTTAATTTATTATGGGTGAGTTAATTAGAGTGGGTTTATTCTTGGTTTGGCCCACTTAAGAATTTATCTTCTTGAGATGAGCGGAGAGCAACAGTACTAGGTGTCTAATAGGGAGAGACATAATCTACTTAAGGCATCACTCTGACTCCGTGGTATGTTCAATGCAACCTATCACTTCTTAAAGATAAACTTCGAATGGATTTTCCTATTAAACTATTGCTTAATATCCCATTTCTGATTGTTGACCACCGACTCAGGCAAGGCCACAGTGGTTACAAGAGCATACTAGGGGATAAACAACTGAGGTTCAATTACTTTAAGTAGAAAATGAAATGAAATAAAAGCAGCTAAACTAATCTAAGAAATTGAAAGTAATCTACTGGTTAGTAAATCAAATCAAAGCAAAATTTGAAAAGATTAAAAAATCATGCCACTAAAATGATGTAGATCCCCCAAGGGGGGATGGAGAGTGGGCGCTGGGTAGCCCACTTGCTTTTATTATGATTTTTACAATGATGGAAGGTTTGTGGTCTTTTATAATTTGGGACAACAAAATTACAAGTCCGAGGCTAAAAAATATAGCTTGAGAAAGGTAGAAGAGAAATGGGGGGCCCTGACGGCCCAAATCTTCAAAATTTCGCCAACATTTTCCTCTACCTGTTCAAAGATAAAATCCAGCCACCTGAAGATGGAAAATTTTAATAAGCACAATTACTTTGGTTAGGAAGCTAGATCTATCAAGTAAATAAGCTTTAAACACCTAGATCTAATCTTTATAAGAATGCATACTGTTTGCACTGGACTTTGTACCTAGACTACGGAAGTGCAAAGCCCAGACATCTAAAATAAATAAGATCTGAAAGTGGTTGCATTTTATGAGATATAAAGGAAAGTATGAGGATCAGGGTAATGAAATATAAAGAAAACTAATCAACAATAGGTGATGATATAATAAGTAAACAACGTCAGAGACTGTATGAACATGAAATCAATAATAACATAAACCATATTTAAAATCTAATAGATGACAGATACACTATCTCCAAATATCAGGTAGAAATATTCATGAATAGAAATACTTTATGGACAAGAGATATAGTAAAAGCACACCAACTCAGGAGCATTTAAAGATAAATAGTTTATCAGAAAATGAAATCATAAGCAGGGTAACCAAACTGATCATAAGCATTTACTATAATAATGAATATAACTGGCTCATATTATATATTGCATATCATTCCAAAATTTAGTCTCCAAATAAGCTTACAAAGAACCAAGACATCCGTGTTGCAGACCAAGCATAATGTCTTCTGACCCTTTTCCAAAAACCAACCCCCTAGTATCTTAGTTCTTACATTTATAATTATACAGAGGTTTTAAAACAGTTTTCAGATCCAAACTTTAAGGATCGAATGTGCCCAAAATAGAAAAGGATTTACATTGATAACTATATTCTAAATATAACAAAACTAATTCCTTGAGCATATGCCAGCTTATCATAGTTTATGCCACCTGTTCATTTTGATAAGATAGATCACACTAATCATTTCAAAATTTGACTGCCAGATGTATGATGAGAGATTTTAATCTGACTAAGCTAGATATGACGAGCTGCTTTAGCCAACATAGTAAGTCCATCTAATGCCCGGGATCTCTTTTGCAATCGAGCATGTTCTGCCTCCATTACTTGGACTTTGTCTTGAAGTTCTGTATTTTGTTTTGTTAACTCTTCATTTTGCTGTTGAACACTTTTCTTTCTTTTCAAAACCTCTTTTGTAGCTGCTATTAGCTCCTGATAATGACCATTGACTTCTTCTAAGTCTTCCCTCAGCCTTCTATTAGCCTGCATTACCTTATCATTGGAATCATTAAGATATTCATGGTAAGACTTCTAATGTAGCAATGATTTTTTAAGAACTTCAATTTCTGACATTGTCTCCATTGGTGTTTGATGCACAAGGTTTTCTTTGTTTAAACTGGGAGTAACCTCAACCTGCTCTTCAATAATAAAATTTTCCTGGGCTTTGAATAATTGCTCTATCTTCTGTGCATTAGTATATTTTGTTTGAGTTTCCAAATTGATGGATTTTGAGATCATACCAATCTCAAAATTCCGAACCTTTTGCTCATCATTAGCTTCATAATTTCCTTCAATCATCTCTGGAAAGTTTTTAAGGCTCTCTTCAGTATTTTCTAAAGCTTGTGCCAAAGTCTGTTCCATATTCTTGATTGTGGGATCCTCTTCGCTTGAAGAATCTTCAATAGTGGTTACTATATCCCTTTTGAATTTAGGATCTCAAACAACTCTCATGTTCATTCTCAGTTTATTTTTAGGTCTGATCTTTGGTCTCCATTTAGAAACTTGAGGCTCTGAAGAGGAAGTAACTAGAACTTCAATATTGGAAGACGGATCTTCAGTGATACCTTTTTCTGTTGTCTTTTCTTTTGTGTCATTAAGGGTATTGGGGCGGATGTAGTTTCATTTCGTGACACAAGAGTCTCTTCTTCTTGTACATTCTCTGGAATTGGTTCATTCTCTGAATTGAACTCTTTTTCTGTTGGATTTGCTTCCTGTTCTACCCTTCTCCTTTGCCTTCTGGAAGTACCTTGTTCCCCTTGAATTTTGCGTCTGATATGAGGACTTTTCTGCTTACTAACAGAAGTTTCTGTATCTTCTTTACTGATTTGAGTTTTTATATCATCTTGAGCCTCAGTCTTTTCTGGTTCAAAGCCTGACCAAAATAGAAAATGCTGCCAGGAATGATTATGCTTTCTGAGCTCAGTTAACACCAGCAACTTAACTAGCCCATGATGGAAAATTGACTGGCTTGTGTGATCAAGATGACTTTTGACTCTAGTAGCCATTTTCACAAGGCTCTTAAACAGATAATAGGGTAAATTCAATTTAGATTGCCCATTCACATGAAGGAGGAATCTGAGATGATAACTATAAATTGTAGCAAATCTACCCTCACAAGTAACATAGTGTTGTATTATCCCCAAAACATCTCTCCATTCCTGTTTTACATTGTTCAAATGTATACCTTTACTCCAATCCAAAGACTCATACACAGGCAACAAATACAAATTCAAATCTACTTCAAATGGATTTTTTTGAACCACCGATCCCCTTCAACGGGCAGTCCCGTTGGCCTCTGCAAATAAGCCCTCAGTCAATTCAAACTTTAAAGTCTGGAATTTGATGGATGAACCCGAGTAATTCTGAGCAAACGACCAGGTGACTTCAACATTATAGCCTGTAATTCTTTCAAAGAAAGAATACCAACTTGCATCCATAAAAAGCTTAGCACATTTGAGAAATTTCTCTGCCCATTTTGTGTTAACCGACTCGAATCTGCAGAGTTTACCACTTTTCTTCATACTGCCAGTTGCTGGACACCTGCTAAACCACAATTCTCTAGAACAAGATCGAACCCGACTAAGAATAGATGCTTCGAACTGTCATAGCTAGCGAAATCATAAAACTAGGGCAAGGTTAAATACTAACCCATGACATATGAAATTCATTCTATCAGTCTTAATCATGAGTTTGACAGATGTACAATCGCTTCTGATATAAATCACGAGCAAACTCTTTCATTAAAAGTTATTGCATGATTTCGAGACAAGCATTGGGCCACCAATTCTCATGATTCAGCGTTCCGGCAGCGCTAGTCTGTATAGCCTTCATCTATTACGCTGCCAGAATGTGTCAAATCACAAAAGCTAGAAAAAGATTAATAAATCTCCAAAAATGAATTAACAATCATGTGAAATCACATATTTGAAGACTTAAGGAAAGATTTTAATAAATATGAGCCAAATTTAATTCATTAACTAGAAAATGCATTATGTAAATAAGAAATATAAAGAAGACAAAAACAAGGTCTAAATACTATGGTTAAACTCTAGGGAGAAAGTGAACAAATAAAGGAAAAGAAAAACAAGACATGGCAAAACTAAAGTACAACTCTAGTACTAACACATACTTTGACAAATTAGCTTTTGATTTTCTTGAAAGAAACTATTTAGCTTAAGCATGCAAGAGTAACCAAAGAAAGATTTAATTTAAAAGAGAAGGAAGGAGATTAGAAGCAGCATGACGCTGGGTAGCCCACTTACTTTTATTATGATTTTTACAATGATGGAAGGTTTGTGGTCCTTTATAATTTGGGACAACAAACTTACAAGTTTGAGGCTAAAAAATATAGCTTGAGAAAGGTAGAAGAGAAATGGGGGGCCCTGACGGCCCGAATCTTCAAAATTTCGCCAACATTTTCCTCTACCTGTTCGTCAAAAGATAAAAGCCAGCCACATGAAAAGCACTAAAGATGCTAGATAAAGTGTTAGAAGCATAAAAACAAGTTCCTAATCTTAAGTACTGTAAGATGGAAAATTTTAATAAGCACAAGTACTTTGGTTAGGAAGCTAGATCTATCAAGTAAATAAGCTTTAAACACCTAGATCTAGTCTTTAAAAGAATGCATACTTTAACAAATTAGCTTTTGATTTTCTTGAAAGAAACTAATTAGCTTAAGCATGCAAGAGTAACCAAAGAAATTTTTAATTTAAAAGAGAAGGAAGGAGATTAGAAGCAACTTGATGCTGAGGACGTCGGATCTATGGAGTCTACTATTGGGAAGCTGAGGGACTATGTCCTTCTGAAAGTGCTTGAAGAGATGAGAGAGTAAACTAGATCAACCACTCCTCCAAGCAAGATCACCTACACAACTAAAACTACTTGCAACAAGAGCATCAAATCCGGTGCTTCTTATACCAAAGATTAGAATAGTATACTTGCAACAAGAGCGTCAAATTCGGTGCTTCTTATACCAGAGATCAGAATAGTATGCATATAAACAAATAAAACAAACAAATCCTAGATCTCTATGCATAAGTAAGAAATAAATGAAATTGAACCCAAATCATTTATCCTACTAATTGGTAACAGTTCTTCAAAGGCAAAATTAACAACAAATACAACAAATAGAAAAAACTACACTACAGTTGCTGTTATCACCAATCCTGTAGTTGCCCCTACAGACGGATCCAAGATGGATGGTAGAGGGGACATGCAACTAAAGTGGTGAACCAAGAGAGCCCTAGTTCCCAAAAGGATGGTTGTCACGCCAACCAAGGCACTCTTTGCTTTAGCTATCAAAGCCAAGATAGCAAGGGGAAGACCCAGATCTACTCCCGACAGGAGAGATTAACCCAATCACCAGATCAAATCAATCAAGTGAAGTACGTAAGGTGATAGGTATGGAACCCTAGAATTAAGGAGTTAGGACCACTGTGGAGGCTTAGGAAAGGTGTGAAATGATAGGGATAGATAACACATAGTGATTCTATGATTATATATGATTCGAGGATTCAAAGCTAGTTCAAAATGGTCAAAATCAACTGCCTTGGGAAACGTGACCCTTAAAATAGGGAAAGTACCCCAAAACGTAGATCTGACCGTTAGGGCTTTCTAGCTATGCTTGATGATGGGATATGACAATGTCTAAGTGTGCAAGCAACCAAACAAGGATCAACCCACAAGAAAACAAGGCAAGCCAGGAAAGTCGTGAGGGTAGGAAGAGACCAGTGCCTTGGGGTTTGGGCCAATGGAGTCACCCAAGCAAGACGTTTTCAAGAACCCACCTTGGGATTTGCCCGATCTACAATACCCAGAAAGGATTTGCCAAATGATGAAGGGGTTTGATCATGGGAATTTTCCAAAGAATTTTAGTTGATTTTAATTGAGGGTTTTAAGTGAATTTGATAGATGGATAAATTAATGGAATGGGAAACTTACCTTGAGATCATACCTGAGTGATGGATGAGGTTGCCATGTTGTTGAGGAATGTTCCCGCGTAAGATCAAGAATGGAGGAAATACAAGCATAAGCAAATGATAACATGAAGTAGAAGGTACAAAGACAGTAATACTCCCTGTTACCGACGAAGAGACCCCAGAGAAGAGGCAAGGGGAGTCTCCCCTACCAATGCGACCTCCTTGAAGCAAATCGGCCTCACCTGTAGATGAGAAAACGTGGAACAAAAATGATAGCAAGATACATCCATTGAGAGTGTATAATAGCCAAAACATCACAAGATACATCCCATAGAAACCACCGTGAAGATCCATCCATCAAGTCATCTAGGGCATGAAAATTCCAACAAGCTACAACCCCCAGTTGAAGATTGTGATGAAGACCACACATGGACACCCATACAAAATGGGGGGTAACAGGGAAAATGATTTGTGGCAGTCTCTCTCTCTCTCTCTATATATATATATATCTAGCTTCCTCTTAGCACACCCAAATTTAGCATTATGGGGGAACCACAAGCACCATTCAAATTGGTCACCTTTGGCTTGGAAGTTGTGAGTGGGGGTCACCAATGTCGCCTAGGACTTGAACTTGGCCCCAACCACTATGGCACGTGTTGACATGTATCCACAAACATAAGCATGTCATTGGTAGGACTTGATCCCTTGTGGGGGCTATATTAGCTACACTATTTAACTAACCTAGATATTGTTTCAATGCTTCTGGATTTTCACTGTGTTGAAGCTTTGGAAACCGACGTTTCGGGTGGACACTCCACCCATACTCAGATACTAACCCAGATAGTCACTGTTGATATGGGAGAAACTCACATTGCTAAATCTTTGGCCAAAATTTTGTAGGATGATATTCAATGATGTAATTGGACTTCAATTGGTAATATGCTTACTGATGTAATTGGAATCTGATTGGTAATATGCTTACTGATGTAATTGGAATCTGATTGGTAATATGGTTAATGTCATCGACAATTGGTATGAATGTGATATTCTATTGTTCATTAAGTCTTCCAGAGATTTGTTGTGAATGGTTTCCTTTTAAACTTGAACCAGGTTTGGGCCCACATAATCTTAAGAAAGTGGCTCTGTAAATTCACAAGGGAAACCATCTATGGTTAGGAATTTTTAATTGGCCATTTTAAACAAAGCAACATTCAACTCATCCAAAGTCCAAGGTCAGTTTTAAACTCAGATAACCTATGAGGAACTATGTTAGGTTACATGGTTGCAATGTCAGCTTTCTCTCTTCAATCATGCTTTGGAATTGAAATATTGGCTTTTAATGATTGACAAAATACCTTTCAATGTTGGCTTGTGTGCAGACCTCCCTGGAGGTTAGTGCTCGAAAAAAAGCCTTAGTCACCTTGTTGCTAGATTTAATCTAGTGCAAGAAAGCTCTAATATGAGCACCTTTAGTTCTCCTAATCTTAGCAATTTTGATAGTGTGGTAAAGGATGGGTGCATGACTTTGCAGCTCCTCATCAAAAGGGCTGAGTTGAAGTCTTTTATTGATTGAGTCAAGTTCTCATGTCATGGCCTTTTCACACCTTTTCTTGATCGTTGAGAGTGCCTTCCCAAACTTGCACAAGAAGTTGTTCCACCACTCGATCCAACTTCTGTCTCCCCTTGGCCAAGGAATCAAGTTCCAAACTCAATGAATTAGATGTTGGTATATGTGGGGTTTGTATTGCCCATACTATATCAAAACTATCAGTGATAGTCTGAGAGAGTGACTTTTGCCAAGACTTTAACTATTCTTGAGCCTTTGCAATCAAGAGAAAAAATGTTGTAGTTCAAAAGCATAGCCTTGTCAAGCCTCTTAAGAACTTCTTCCTTGCCTTTCCTAAAGGTGGACCCTGTCCACCATAGATTCAAGGTGTCTCATCTCTTACACATGTTCGGCTCTTACAAACCTAGGCTTGACTTCAAATTAAATTAAAGGTGATTCCCTTCCCTTGCACCAAAGAACATGAGGAGGGCTTCCTTAACTTATGGTGGTTCTATCATATTGGAATCACGATAGATGAGCCAATTGGCCTTTGAAAGCTCATTAACCATCCAACGCTATAATGTGGTACACTAAAGCATCATTTGATGCATCAATATTTGGCACTCCTAGTGTATGGCTGTCTAGGCCTGGTAGGATCCAAATTGGTTGTTGGGAAGTATCCGTGTTCTATAGTGTGACACATGCAATAAGCTTGGGAGAGCGAAGTATGGCCGTGCCTTCTTTTCCCTCATTATGCATTGCACAGAGGTTTTTTGGGTCTAAATTAGAATATTATTAAGACAACAATTATGTTTGGTAAAATTAAAATTTTGGAGAGCTGGCCAAAATGCGTAGGATGAAGACATGGTGGGCAATGAGCAAGATAAAACATTGAATAGAGCAGGCAATAGCTATAATGCAAAATTCAAGATTTCAATCCATTTAAATCTGTTCCAAATCATAGTGTACTTCGCTTGCTTTACATAAAAAATATAATAAGGTGTCACACTAACAATATGGCAGTGATGTCCCCTAAACCTCCATGGCAATGAGCACAAAACTTTCCTAGCCGAGTAGGAAACATTTGTGTCTAACCTTACCCAAGTTTCATGCTTGTTCTGTCTTCAAAGAGGAATATGGACAACTCATCTAACTTTTGAAAATCCCTTTGGAACAAGTACCAATGGTTGATTATTTTATTTATTTTGTATCCTGGTGAAGGTGTAATGAAATCTCTAAGCATGTCTGGGTTAAATCTACCACATTTTAGGATTTAACCCTAGGCTGTGGAAACTATTTAACCAGACAATTCCAACCATAGCTGTTGATCACTCCATACCATGCAGTTAGCTGCTTAGTTGTCTAGAAACTCATATCTAGGTTTTGTAATCTTAACCTGTCAGGAATTCTTAAACCGAAAGTTAGTTCTAGGAGATAACAAAACTGACTGCTTAATGCAATAAAAGTTTAAATAGCTTAATACATCCATCCATATTATTATTTTTGGCCTATTTGCTTTCAATTTCCGTAAATTTTTCTCGACCACATGTTTTCAGGGTGCTAGTTATTTTCTCTTTACATTTAAAGGTACCAACAAATTCTTAATCCAAACCTTGGTTGGTTACTCAAGCTCTTTATGATTTATTCATGGCTGATAGTTGTCTGTCTCACATGCCTGGCATACACGATACAACCATAAAGCATACCCATAAAATCACAGATACAAAGAGATACATTGCATGATGTTCTCTTATTGTTTATGTCATGATTGACACATTCCAGCTGACAGATACCCTCACAAACTGCAAACAGAAACTCATAATGAATGATTGGTCGCATTCTTGACTTTCTGAACACCACAGCTGTCCAGACTTATAGGAGTTATACCACATGGTTCTCATTGTTCTCTAGGGACTGTTTCCATACAGTAAAAAATAATGTACCTCTGACTTTTATCATTATCATAACTATTTGTCTACCATCCCAAGCTTTAAACAGTTTTCCAACATAGTTCTAACTGTTCTCTTCTAAACACTATTTCCATTGTCTATAGATAATTTATACATTTTGACATACTTCATCAATCTAAATAAGAATTATTGTATTGTTAGCTTTCGGGTTACTTCGAAAGTGTTTACAACATGTTTGGGGGTGGTTCAAGAGATTTGGGATACATGGTATATGATGAGCTCCTAGATGTTCCATGATGGATTTGCACATGGGAGATGGTTTGTTATGGATTTACACATTGGAGATAGCTTAATCAGTGCTTCCTTGACCTTAGTTGGGTGCTTGCTTGGCATTCTTCCCTAGGGCATTGGAGTTCTCTTGACACCATGCTTGATGTCTTTCATAATGTTCATGTGGAGATGTTTGCTTGCTTGGAGGACTCCCTACTTAGGTAGAGGAGCGTTGTGCATCATAGAGGAGTGCATCAAGCCCTAGATAACATGGGGTAGCTTGGATTCCTATATGGAGGCTTGGAGTTGGCTTGGGGATGCCTGGATTGTGATAATGTTCATGTAGGGGGAGTGGACCTTGGAGGATTGATGGAGCCTTTGGAGGCTTGTAGGAAGAGTGTTGGGCACACCTTGTGGAGCGCCCTTGCATTCGGAGCCTTGTTTGTGGATGAGATCACCTTGGAGTTTGACATGTGTACCCTTAGAGTGTAGCGCTCCACATGTGGCTTTGTAGGTTGCTTGTAAGGGTGAAGGCCCACATATGTATTGTTGGCCTCCCTTACCTCTCATATATATACAGAGGAAGGAGAGAGTCATTTCATTATCATAATCATTTTACTCCTCTTTGTACATGTCTTCTTGGAGGAAGTTGCTAGGGTTCGTGAAAAAAACGCTAGGAGAGTTATGAAAGAGAAAGAGGACATCTTTGTTGGGAGCTTGCTCTTGTGAATAGGGTTTACTCTTGTGAAGAAGATGTTGGAGATGATGATCTCTTCATACCCATCATTCTTGTTTGTTCTTGTGTAGAGATGTGTTCAAGAGGAGTGCACTAATCTTCCTCTCTCTCTTGGATCTTCTTATGTACCTTATCTCTCTTGGAGTTGTTGGGGTTTTTTGTTCTTCTTGGAGCATCTTGAAGACTAGGGTTAGAGTTTCATCCGTCAGATTTGAAGATTAGGGTTTTGAGACGAAACCCTAAGAGAAGAAGAAGAGGAGATGTCTTGTCATAAAGGGCTTGCTTGAGTGATCTATGCTTGTTGGATGTCCTTCGTTGAGTGAGGGTTTTCATTGTTTTCCCTAGCTAGGGTTTTGGAGAGCTAGAGGATTGTACTAGCCTTGTGATAAGGCTATGATATGTACATGAATTTCATCTTATGCATATTAATGAAGTTTTCAGCAGTCCAAAGCTTGTGTAAATTGCAGATTTGATTTTCAGCCATCTATGTTTTTCATGGTTTGTAATTTCCAGCTATATATGTCTTGCTGATTTGACATAAGTTAAAGATGATTAAGTGTTTTAACCTTATAATTGAAGAAGGCTGCTTTGCTGCTGTATTTACTGCTGTAAATAAGAGTTTTTCAGATCTGGTTTCTGCATGATATGATTGTCCTAGAGGGCTGAAACTTATCAGAACACTTTGGTGTCTTTTCGCTTGAATTGCTTAAGAGTTTGGGGTTGTTAAGGACTGAAATATTGTCTACTGTTGTTTCCGTTTTAGTTATATTTCATAATATCCTTAATGCTGAAAATTTGTAGGGTTTAAGATCCGGGAAACCTCTAAGATAGAGGTGAAATTTATGAATTTCATAAGGAATCTCAATTCATGAAATTTCCACATATATTTCCTGAAATTGACTGCCGGTTGTACAACGGAGTTACTATTTATCTATTCCCTGAAATGCATAGCAGTTGTTCCCTGTTACACCATATTTTGTATGGGGTTTTAGAGGACCATTTTTTATGACACCTGATAGGATGACAGTTGACACCAATGGATTGTCTATGGAGCAGTTTCAGATTATTATGGGCATTATCATGTTGCACATGTTTTCCTTGGTGTTAGCCTTTATGTGGCATTCTTGGAGGATGACTTGGCATGATCATTTTATCACGCCCTTTCACTCTCTTCAGCATATTAGATGGATTGGTTATGTTTGTACTTTGTACCATTGGTGGAGGTTGCTTCAACTGCATATCATGTATCTTCATCTTGTTGGAGGCACTATTCTTTGGTTGATCATTGTTGAGGAGACCATCTTATTATTCCCCTTGCTTATGATGTTCTAGTCACTACTTTCACTTGGTTGTTGTAGTGGGTTCATGTCTTGGTCTTAGTTGTTTGTGTCCCTATGGTGAAGTGTTTTCTTAGTGTCACTTTTCCACACTCACATTTAGCCTCTTTTCCATCATTTTTCCTAGGTATCTTCCATATTTCACCACATTACCACTTCTTTACCTTGTTACAATCCATGTCACATACACTTTCCACCATAATCCCATTCCTACAAGGCACATGAGTCATTTCATCCATTTCATACAGTTTTCCCTTCACAATTAACCTTTCATTTGGCATATTTCATTATTTTATCTTTTCCACATGTGAACATGTCAAAGCGGTTTGGGATATTTTTATCACTGATTAGATAAACCCAAACCTTAGGTTGAGTGCTGCAGTATTAGCCTATTAATATTAATATGCTATAATTATAAACCTTGATGGAGGCCTCATTCCCTAAGTTTCATACTAAAATGTTTTAATCATTCACTTGGGAATGCAACTTATGTCCTATGTGGTACAAGTTTACAACACACGAGGGTAGTGCTCTCCCTTTGGCGCACATGTTGAGGCAACCAAAAAAATCAAAATAAATATTTGTTATGTTGTCCCCTTTATAAATTTGTTGGGCATCCTTTTGGGCCCTTGTTATCTCTTGGCACACATGTTGAGGAGGTGGTTGAGCTTGCACTTGTTTTGAGATGTTAGCTATGCATGCACCCTAATCTTTTGATCACATCCCACCCATTCACACTTATTCATTCATTTAGCCTTATCCACTTATCCACTTTACCTTTATCCCATTGAAACATTCTTCTAGGTGGTGCGCTCCACCAAGCGGTTCACTTTCATCTTTGATTGGTCTTGTTCATACTTTGTTTCCACTTGGTTGAAGCCTGAAGGTTAAGTGACTATGAACTAATTCACCCTACCTTTTTGAAGTTGTTGCACATCTTGGAGGGTGCACTATCTCTTATGGAGAATATTTAATGGTTATCTTACTTGGTCATTGTGGACATAATGCACATGTTCCTATGTATTGGTAGTTTGAGATGGCGGTTGAGGCTTGGAGACCACTTCTTGGACCACTTATGCTATTTTTGGAGGTTGCATAACTATTCCAATATTTTATTTTTGTTTCACTTGTCATGGAGTTGGTTAGGAAAACATTATATTTATTGTAAGAGAGACTTAGCTCACTCTATATAAAGTAGCTGTCTCCATTTCATTGATGATTTGGAGTAATTGAGGATTTGGAGTAGAAGTGAGGAGTGATAGAGTAGGAGATAGAGCTTGGAGATGATGATGTTAAGCTCCTGTCTACATCAAGTTTGAAGACTAATGAAGCATTGAGGTATTGCTGCTTTGTAGTGTGGTTATTTTATTTTGCTCCAGTTGTTGTTGATTATGTGTAGAAACTAGCTTGTTGTCATTCTAATATAAAATACTAACAATGAAACATCTATTCATTTAGGAGTAAAGCAATGTGATGAAGTTTCTCCCTCTTGTTTTACTTGCCATGTTTTTTTCTGTTTTGTTCTCCATCTTCTAACAAACTAAGTTGCTGATTGGAAATAATAATTCAGCTAATAAACTGCACCTTTTACGCACTTTTATGTCAGATTAATGTGTGGCAAATTAATCCCTCCAAGACTAGTTTCCACATCCTAATTTCCACCAAACATCTTAAGGTTTCATGTATTAAATTAATTCTCTTTACCTTAGGTTCACAATCAAATGATCAAGGTAACAAACTATATCTTTCATCTAAGTAGGTGGAAGGTGTCAATTTAGTCTTTTCTACCTCATAGCCTTCTTCAAAAGGGTTGATAGTGATAAATTAATCTATTCATTTTGCAGTGTGTCATGACTCCATTAGCCCTTAGGTTGATAGGCACCAGTCCCTCGTCATTTCATTCCCTTGTTCCTCTCATCCTCCATTTCCTTTCTTTAAGTTTCCATATCCCTTTCCCATTCCCATTTCTTTCTATTGTACTACAACAACCACATGTTTTGTTAAGGTTCATTCTTCAAACTTCACCTTGAGCCCCCACTCCATAGCCTTAGCAATCCTGCTTAGGGATAACCCCCCTGTGTTGGAGAAGAGCCAAACAAAAGTGAGAGGAAGAGCCTACGCTGTTGGGAATCGCTCTGCCCCCCCTCAAATCACTCCCAATTCGCGATCCGGAAGGAATCGATTTTGGAATCGCGATTCCTCCTGGAATCGATTTTGTAATTCGCGCTCCCTTCATCAAAAAAACGATCCCTGGTTTTTTAGGGATCGATGAGGAATCAATCCAGAATCGACGATTTCGGATCGATTCCGGGCTTAAAAATCGCTCCCGAAAACGCTCCCGCGGGATTGGCGGACTCAACCACGAAAATTTCGATTTTGCATTTTTTTTGGGGTATTTTTTGGATGGGCTAGGGTTAGTTTGGGCCAATAATGGGTGTTGGAGTCCATTTGGACTCATTCCATTACACATTTCATTGATTGGGAAGAGCTTTGAGTGAGTTTGCTAGTTGTTTGAGAGCTTTGAGCTTTGAGTGGGAGATTGAAGGGGAGAGCTTGCAAGGGAGATTGAAGCTTCCATAGAGACATTCAACCACCATTGAAGAGCTAAAAGGTAGGCTCTAAAAACTCAATCTTTGTTTGTTTTTGAATTTTTTTTCACTATGTTAAAAAATGTAAACCTTGCAATGTTCTCTTCTCCTACTCTTTCCAATATCTTCTTTTCCATCATTCTATTGCAGGAAACAAGTGACTCTCATCTTGAATCGAGAAACATGATGGGTATGTGGTTTTGGTTTTTCATTCCACTTCTTCTCATTATGATGGTGTTGGGAAGTAGATATGGTGGTGGTAGTGATGAGGGGGAAGAGGTAGAGAGTGACGCATACCAAGGAGAAGAGGAGGAAGGGGAAGAGGGTGATGATCATGAGAATGAGGGTGATGTGGGGCAAAAACAAAAAGACACAACACCTTTGTGGAAGTATGTGACAAGGCTTGGGGGAGGGAGAGGGGGTGGAACCACAAAGTTTATATGCCCCCATTGTACTAAAACTTACACAGGTTCATATACCCGGGTGAGAAAGCATTTGTGTGGGATTATGCCATGCGATGAAGGTAAGTCTCATGGAGTCAAAACTTGTGACAAAGTGGGAGCTAAAGAGAGAAGCAAATATAAGATGGAAGAAGAGGCCGCTCAAAACAACTCCAAGAGATCAAGGGTTGAATCTGAATCCTCATAGAGAATGTTTGGTAGTGGAGTTGGATCATCATCGGCTCGATCGGGACCCTCATCTCCCCATGGAATCTCGCCTATGGGAAGAACATTATCCG
Organism: Larix kaempferi; assembly: GCA_027924585.1. NCBI lineage: Eukaryota > Viridiplantae > Streptophyta > Pinopsida > Pinales > Pinaceae > Larix > Larix kaempferi. The sequence goes on along the minus strand of BSBM01002204.1, from coordinate 18,032,987 downwards.
ATTTCCTTGACCAAGGTTGTAGAGATGATGTGGATTCAATTATAGGTTTCTCTAGGCATGTGGTGTGCCATTCAATGTTCTTCGCTCACCCTATTGGCATGAAATGGTACAAGCCATCAATGGTGCCCCTCAACGATACAGAAGCCCTGGGTATGACAAAGCTAGAACCGTGGGACTTGACAGGGAAACAGCCAAAATCAATGGTGCTCTTGGAAAGTTCACAAATGATTGGTCCAACTATGGGGTATCCATTGTATCTAATGGGTGGACAAATGTTGAAGGCAAGCCATTGATAAATATTCTTGGCGTTTCTGCTAGCGGTGCGGTCTTCCTTTCAGCCCATGACTACTCAGATTGCTACAAGACCAGTGTTAATATTGCACAACCTTTACTTAAAACTATTCAGGAGATTGGGCCATACAATGTCATTCAAGTCATCACTGATAATGTTGCTAATTGTAAGGCAGTAGGAGCAATCATTGAGGATAAGTATCCCAACATATTTTGGTCAGGGTGTTTGGTTCACAAATTGAACCTTTTGATGCTTGATATTGTTAAGATGAAGGACCCTAATTACCGATGGATTGGTGCTTTGTACAAGAGAGGTAAGAAAATGATCAAATTTATTACCAATCATAGCATGGCCCACCACATTTTTCGCAATCACTCTAGGTTGGAGCTATTGAAGATTGCAAAGACTAGATTTGCTAGCTACTATCTCACCTTCAGGAGGCTTTTGAAGGTAAGAGAGGCATTGGCTAGTATGGTCTCAAGTGATCCATGGCAGGAATTGAAAGACAAAACTGCAAGCGCATCTGATAGAAATGACTTTCAGGAGGTGGAGGACACCGTTCTTGATGGTCATTTCTGGTCATAGGTTAGGTATGTTCTGCAGTTCACCAAGCCAGTTTATAACATGATTCCTTTTGCAGATACAGATCAGCCGGTGATTGGGGAGGTATATGAGCAGATGGATAGCATGCTTGGTCAAATCAAATACATTGTTGAGCAAAGAGATGCAATCTTGTATGACCATATTCATAAACATGTGGTCAAAAGGTGGGATAATCTAAATGTTCCACTCCATGCCCTTGCATATGTCCACCCCAAAATACTATTCTCCAATTTGGTTGGCCCAACCTGCACCTGGGGGTGGAGTTAGGAAAAAACCCCACACAGATCCAGAGGTGCAAATTGGGTATATGCTTGCATTAGACAAGTTGGTCCCTGATGAGGATGAGTGTGCTCAAGTACGGAGTGAATTGAGCGAATACATTAGTGAGCATGGAGCCTTTGGTTCCCTGTATGCAACCAAAGATCGAGACAGATTGGATCCTATCCGTTGGTGGAACATGCATGGCTCTGGAGCCACATATTTGCATAAATTGGCGGTGAGGGTGCTATCACAGGTTGTTAATAGCTCTTCTGTAGAGAGGTGTTGGAGCACCTACAACTTCATCCACAGTGTAAAGAGAAACAGTTTGAATGTAGATCGCGCAGAAAGCTTGGTTTATGTGCACTACAACTTGAGGTTGTTGTCCCATTATTGTGAGGCGGCCAAGAATGATAGAACATTTTTGACTTGGGACAACAATCGAGAGGAGGCTAATGTGGAGGATGGAGCCATAGCATTAGAGCGCTTGGAGGCTGAACTATTGGGTGATCATGATGATCCAATTCAGACTACAGGTACCCGTACAGAGATGCCACCCCCAAGCAGAAGCAACTTTCTGGATGCAGGAGTTTTTCCTTAGCTTCACAACGTCCAAGTTCATCCCGTGGGGGCCATTCATCTTCTTCTCATGTTCCACGATCACTTCCAGCAGCACCTATTCCACCTAGACCACGAGAAAAGAAATTGGAAGTTTCTCGTGGCAAGTGGAAAGCTTAGTAGATAGTATCATAGATTCATAGTACTTTGTATTTCATTTTCATGTTTATTTTGGCCTATTTTGTAAACATTATGGCCTAGTTTGATGGCAAATATTATATGTTGAAATTTGAAGGTTGATGTTGTTGATGATTGATGATTGATGATTTGATGATGATCATTTAATGACAATGTTATAAGTTATAGCTCCTAGATGATTAATGTTATATCAATGTGTACTAAATGGTTATATGAATATCTAGATTCTATGTTTTCATGTTTTCTATAGCTAATTTGGCATAATATATGTTTTTTTTAATTTATATGCATCAAAATATATTAAAATATATTTTATTAAAAAACGCTCCCGAAACGGAAGCTTTTGAAAATTTTGCTTTTCGCTCTTGCTCCCGCTCCCGGTCCCCGCTTCGCTCCCCACTCCCAACATCGTAGGGAAGAACTACTGAGGTGACCGTGGATAGCCTTTTTGAGTTACACAACACTAACACCTTGTTGCTAGATTTTGTTGTAACCTTGCCCATATATAATGTGGTTACAAAATATTTCTTTGCCAGTTGTTTAGAGATATTCTGCACTTTTGCCTGGAGAAATGTTGTGTTTGGACTCTTGGAGTCTGGACACCCTTACACTGGTCATACACAGGACTTGCTGGTTGATAGCTCACTAAATTCCAAACCAAAGAACTGGTGCCTGTGCTCTAAAATTACTGCTGCTGACTCCAGATTCTACTTGCTTGTATATTTTTAGTTTGGGAACTTGTCTTTTTGTTTGCCTTGGTGTTCATTTCCCTGTCAAGCCTCTTTGCAATTTTTAGATGGTCACTGACAATCATGATTCCACTGCATGGAAGTTTTCAGTTGCTAAAAAGCAATTTAATCCTTTATTTTTTAACTTGGATTTTTTTTGTGGGTGAGACTTCCTACCAAATTTAAGTTTCTACGTTTGAAGTAGATATATTGGTTTCTTACATTGTCATGCCATTCATATTCCCACTCTATTTGTTTCTTGGATCTTTTATTTTGTGCAATCTTTTTTTTAGCACCAGTAGTTTATTGTGCATAATGGTGTAAACTTTTCATTCTTATTATGTTCCTTTATGTTGTGTATTAGGTCCTTGAATGTATAGTTCTGGTAAATTTTTCTATACAATGTTCCCATTGTGGGGTTCTGAAATGAATCAGCATTTGTGTTTCTATTGACCATAATGTCATCCTTCAAGAGTTTTAAATCTTATTTTTATTCTATATGGAAAGAAAGATTAATTGCATCACAAACAAGTCATGATTTTGTCATCGAAGGCACCTCAAGTGAAATGAAAATATGCTGAAAGGTTATGGAACAGTTGTTGTGGCCTTTTATACCACTTATGGGTAATTGTAAGACGAGGCTTTTTCAAGATTGCATATTGCACATGCATGTATTCCTCATTCCTTGGATGGTGTGACAGAATGATGTTAAGCTTGTCACCAGAGAGATCACCTTTTGCTGGAATTCCATCTTCGAATAAGAATACACTCAAAACATCAATGCATTTCTTCAATCCTGGAGCATGTGTGGATGTTTCAGGTGCCCTGCAAGAGATATGTGTGGGCATCAGCTTACTGAGATGTAATTTTAAAGCCAATTTCAGTGGAGCTTTCTATAGTTTTCTTAACTCCATGCTTGAAAAAATTCTTTCTGCTATTTAGTATCAGATTGCTGAGAGTGTGATCTGTTGAACTCAGATAAATTCTGTCAAACAGCCAGCAAACTTAGCTAAGACTTAAGTAAATTGAGAAACACTTAGCAGAACTCTGATTCCTAGTGTAGGTAAACTTCAATAGTAATACATTCTTCCCAAACACATCTCACTGTAATTTACAAGCAGAAATATGTTATGCCAAGTGAATCTGGAAATAGCAGCAGAATAAAAACAGTGAACAGCAGTCTGAAAAATACTTTTAGACACAGAGATTTGGTCAAAAGACCCTGGAAAAACCCCCTAAGGGGAAAACCAGTCAAGAGAGTAATTTATTTAGAGCTCAGAAGGAAAATATACAAGGAAATAACAGCAGTACAACTCAGCATTAAAATCACTGTACTTGCTAGAAAAAATGAGCCAGCAGATCACCTCAGATCACAGCATACTCAGCCTTGGAAACCGTGCCAATACACTGTACAGCCTGTACAGCCCAGTACAGTCAACACAGTGGCAATCTCTTCCTTGAAATCTGCGCCCAATCAAAACAGCAGGTACAGTACGGCCTTCTCAGACTAACTGCAACAGCAAACTCTCGAAATCTGTGCTGATTAATCCCTCGATTTCTGTGCCTTTTACTGCTGTATGGCCCCCTCAGAAGTCTGCTGTACGGGCCAGCATTAATGCTGCTCACTTTCTTGGAGTGCATGCCCCTCTTCCATCTCAGAAAAGTGCCCTCTTTACTGCTGTACGGACAGCATTAACTCAGCTGTCATTTTCTTGGACTATGTGCCTTTCTTCCCTCCTTGGAATGCATGCACCTCTTCCGTCAAAAAGACTCTCTTGAAATTTGTGCCATTTACACTTCCCTCCAAGCTTCTCCTTGGAACTTGTGCCTCTCCACTTCCTCACTTTGGAATGTGTGCAAATGAAGTCTTTTTATTATTCTCATCAGGGTAACTGCTTGTCTTTTCGTCTTCTACAGCTGAGATTAGATATTGGCCCACGAGATCAATGAATGAGATTTAATCTCAAGTTCACTTAAATATTTTAAGTGAACTATATAAAATCACATTACATTCGAAAAGTCACTTTCACCCTAAATTAATAAAAAGTGCACTTTATATCATAATGTCACTTTATAGAGTACAACTCACTTTAATAAAGTACATCTCACTTTAAAAATATAAAGTCACATTATGTCATTAATGAGATCCCCTTGTTCTTGGACCCCTGCACCTAGGCACCTGATGCAGGAGTACCTCCGAGCTACCAAAACTAACATGATCAGCAATCACTGATCAGTGTCCATAAATTTGCTGTGCAAAATATTGTTTGATTTGATATTCAAAGTTCAAACATGGTTGTTACTAGTTCAGTCAATCAAGAACTTCAATCCTGGATGTTTTTGTTTTCAAGCAAATAACCACACAAAATTGGTTTATCACCTTTATTTGTCACTTTATGTCATTAATGAGATCCCCTTGTTCTCAGACCCTTGCACCTAGGCACCTGATGCAGGAGTACCTCCGAGCTACCAAAACTAACATGATCAGCAATCACTGATCAGTGTCCATAAATTTGCTGTGCAAAATATTATTTGATTGGATATTCAAAGTTCAAACATGGTTGATACTAGTTCAATCAATCAAGAACTTCAATCCTGGATGTTTTTGTTTTCAAGTAAATAACCACACAAAATTGGTTGATCACCTTTATTTGTCAAGAAAGTGGGTCCCCAAACTGATCAATCCAAACTTATGGTTTTATCAATGTGCAGGTTTCCAAACGTTTAGAAAGCACTGGAAGGTATTTCAAGCGGCTAGGAGGGTTAGGTTTTTGGGGCCAGCTTGCATGCACAGTTGTATCTTCTGTAATACTTGCCTTCTCTGTGGTCATCACTGGGAGCCCCACTTCACCGGCGACATTTTACATGACTGCTATTGGCATTGTAGCAGCATTTATGTCTGTCTTCTGGTCTTTTGGGTACATTCGGCTAGCTGAACGTCTTCGAAAAACTGCAAATGATCCTGCCAAGGTAAACAGATTGGTGGCCAGGTTGGATTCTGGAAGTACTGCCGAAATTAAACGTTTCTTTTGTTTTTTGCAAAGTATTCCAAAAATATTAATATCAGTTTAAGTTTCACTTTGAACTTCATTGAGAAGAATCACTACAATGTATTCTTGTTTATTTCTAGTTGGTTTTAAATACAAATCTCCAATTATGTTATGTCAAAAGGATATGCAGATCTATGCAATTTACATATTGAAACATTGACTGAAATCAATGCACATGTGATAGCTTGTACAGTTGAGGAACTTCATACTATGCTTGTGTTTTAGGTGAGCCCATCTTGCTAGTGGCTCTCTTTCTACCTAGTATAAAATGTCTTTGAACCTACGGAGGTCAGGATATTCGTTGTGAAAACTTTTCGTACACTAGTTTTTTCCTTTTGATATATGCTTCAAATTATATTCATTGAATAATACAGTACAGAGTCCCAGACTCAGAGCACATTACAAAATGAAAAGAATGCTAAAGGGCACACTGAGTACAAAACCTCTAGAAATAATTACTTATTCACATTGGAGGCCAAAAAGTTAAGACGTCAGAGTTAAAAAAAATGGTTTAGCACCATACCACTACCACTACTACCAGTATGCAACAAAAAGAAAATAGCAATAACTTCCCCACCTAATTTATACTCCAGATACCACCATCCTACTGAGGGATCTGGTCATCATCTTTCTTTAGCACTGTACCCCAGCCATCTTGCAACTGTTCTTCAATTGGCATGTTAATGGTGCACGCTAGATCTATTTCTGCTGGTTTGTGGGTGCTTACCACTTGGATACTTTCTTTTGTAGTCTTTGCACAACTTGCTGTGAAAGCTCTGTAGGGAGGATTGGAAAGCAAAGGGGATTCCCAAAAACTGAAAAAATCTTATCTGGTTGGATACATGTCGAGCCAAGGTTTTTAAATCAGTCAGACAAGTCTGGTGGGAACTACTTGCAATACTGGTTCTTAATCTATTGAATGCTGGACATTGAAGCCATGCAAAACGTTATCTGATGTTTGAACAATTTCATGTTGAGATTATGGTTAATCTTCACTCGAGGCCATGTGCCGATCCTCTATTTGATGTATTGGTGGCTTTATTGAGCCACTTTATTGCATTTTTCTGTATTTGAAATTTTGAATAGGTTGTCTAGTTACACCGATAGGTGTTTATATATTAGAATTTGGGGTGGACCAGTGCCTATGCTTTTCCTAGATTGCACGAGTATGAGACAAGTGTACTGTCCAGATTGATTCTATGGCAGTCGTTCCAAGTTCAAAATAAACAATTATAAAAAGAAGAATATAAAAAATAACTAGTAGTCTATGCATGGATAACTGGTAGCTGATGCATGAATAACTCTTAGCCGATGCATGGATAACGGGCAGTTCGTGGCATACAATCCGTCTAACTAGAAGAAGGCTTGTAGTTGTGGCCTATTGGTGTTTACCGGCCACAAGTTAAGTGGCTTTGCTAGTTACCCTCTTGGGGCTAGCACCCTAAACCCTAAAGGTGTGTAAATAAAGCACACTCCTCTTTTGTAAATCATTCATTCAAGTCATTATTTGATAAAGGTTATGCACAATCTTCCTCTGGTGCACTTCTTTTGTTGATGTGCTTGGGTATTACAGCAATTTCTCTTGTGTTCATCATTTAAGTGCTGTTTCATTTCTGTTGTATTTTCACTTGGCTGGATGAGGGTTTATTGGAGAGTCCACCATAGATTCACTATCTTATGATCTCAAAATGGTATCAAAGCTAGTGTGGAGTCGTGGACTCTTCTTTCTCCAACTGGCATTGTTTCAGGGCTAAAGCTAGGGTTTCAGCACCCCTTTTTTGGACAGCCAACAGGTTTCTAGGGCTTTTACCCTTTTTTCACTAGCCTTTGTTTGAAAGCTTTTGGTCTTTTCAGTAGATTTAATGGGAGTTTTTGCAGATCTATGCCCTTCTCTAGGGCAGCGCCCTTCCTCTCTTTCTTTTCAGCCAAAAGACACTGCAGATTTTTCAGGGCTGTGCTGGTATCTTATGCATCTATGGATGAAGAATGGCTTTTTCCATGTCTTAACAGGGCCAACTACCATATTTGGGCTGATCAAAGGGAAACCGTTCTTTGCATTAAGGGTTTATGGAAGTATTTGGAGAAACCCCTTTCTACCCTTGATGATGACAACTATGACCTAGTTGCTTAAAAGATGATGAAACCCTTTGATTGATTACTCTCTACTTGGAGCTGAACCTTGTTCATCACACCAAGAACAACAAAAATGCAAAGCAGATTTGGAATATTTATTCATAACTTATTTGGCAAATTGGCATAGTGAACACTACTCAAGTCAATTGGTTTGACATTGAGCTTTCCAATATCAAGATAGCCGACTTCACTAGCATCGAGGAGTATATTGCAGGGTTCAAGAACCTAAAAGATGACATTATTACATCCGGTGGAAAGGAAAAATTAGATTTGAAATATGTGAGTATTATTCTCTTGCATTCAAATTTTTTCTATCATCTTTTACATCATTCCACTTTTTCTCAAGGCGCTTGCTTCGCCTACTTAGGGAAAACTCTCAAATCCTCAAAGAAGAATAAGTCATTGTGCTCTTATTGCCACAAGGAGGGATATTCCTTCAAGAGTTGTCTCCTTGATCTTTAAAAGATTGAAGAAATTGCTAAGCAAACAACTAGCAATGATGACCTCTTTGAAGACAAGGATGGTTCTTCTAACTTTGCACATCTAGCTCTACACTTTGCTTTGTGGTCTTCAACTTCTTTATATGAATGGATTGCAAATTCTAGGGTTATGAGACATCTAACAAATCACAATTGTTAGAGATATGTGTATCTCAGGATGTCCTTCATGTGGTGATGCCTAGTATGAAGGTACATTATCAGTATAGGGATCAGTGTAGAGGGTGAGAAACACTCTACTAGGTGTCATGGATCCAGTGGTGGAGACATGCGGAGATTTCAGTGACTTTTGACTTACGCATGCAAAATTTTGCATGGAAGATTTTTTTAATGCACTGTGTTATTTTTTATGCAAAAGTGGGATTTTTGCATGCACTCATATTAGGTTTTGAGAAACCCTAATCGGGCAGTGAGTTAATAAAAGGAGGCAAGGGGCCAAGAGAAAAGGTTACTTGAGCATTTTCTTCAAAGATGGAAGAGAGAGAGAGTGAGGGCGCATTTAGTGCATGCAAAGAGGGGTGCATTCATCTGAGAGAGATTGAGGGCATCTTCCTGGCTGAGTGAGGGCGCAGGGTTTCTTCTAAGAGAGAGGGGGCACATATTCCAGTGTGTGAGAGGCATCACACGAGATCTCTTCAGAGATTGAGGAGCAGCTATAGAGGGGTGCATTCCTGAGAGAGGGGCGCCTTTTTTGTTTGGAGGAGGGTGTAGATCTGAGACAGATCAGACGCACTTGAGGTGGATCCTTGAAGGAGGCAAAGATTTCTTTAGTACTTGATAGGATTCAGTAGCTGAGAGATCAAAGATTGATCAGTCAGAGGAGGGCGCATTCCTGAGCAGAGGAGGGGCACATTCTAGAGACAGAGTTCAGCACATCTGAGAGAGGGCATCACTGAGACTGTGATCCAGAGGTAGAGGGGCAAGAGTCCCTAGTAAGATAGCAGTTCAGAGGCAGATTCATTCAGAGTGGAGGGCACATTCAGCCTGAGGGGCGCATTCATTCAGAGTGGAGGGCGCAGTCAGTCAGAGGGGCGCATTTCCCAACTATCCATTAGAGATCAGGCTTGATCATCAGAGCCTGTGTGCTTAGAGATAAGTCTATGTTGGATTGATTCCATTGTATCTATTGTAAATTGCTTAAGATTATAAAAGTTGTTCTATACTCTCTCACTAGTTTCCCCGCAAGGGTTTTTCCAGAGTCTTTGATCAATTTTTTTTTGCCTAAGTTTCATGTGTGATTGCTATATTGTGTAAAGTTGTATATAGATATCATGTGTTTCATGTTATAAGTTATTATATATGTTAATACATTCTCGGGGATTGATAATTGGGTTTTATTAGATACATGTGTCTTTGAGAGACTTGAGACTGAGTTGGGATCTGTGATTTTCAGAGTGAGCCTCTCTAAAAAATCTAATAACAATCGCCTTTTCTTTGTCTATAGTGATCAACAAAAGGCATAACATGTAACTATTGTTGATGACTCAACTCTCTCAGTTTCTAGTTGCGATGCTATTGTCATTGACAATGCTAAGTATGAAGATGTTGTCCATGTTCCCAGGGTTAGATTGAATTTTATCTATATCTACCACTTCATACACACCAACAAAAGGGTGGAAGTTTGGCCAGACAAATGGGTTTTCAAAGATATTAGTGATGGCTCAATTCTTCACCTCCTAAGAAACCAGACATGTCCAAAACCCCCTCTGTGTCCCGTGTCATCGTGTCAGACATGGACACGATGCAAACACGTGTTTGCATCGTGTCCCAATTCCAGGACACGAAAAGAGTGGAAATGAGGGCCTGTAGGGGTTAAGAACGTTTTTTCACTTTCACTTGGTCATTTGCAAGTGTGGAGAGAGGTGTGAGAGTGAGTTTTTTTGCAGGTAAAGAGCATTTGGACAATTTCCAAGGGTTTCCAAGTGCCTTTGAGGGTGTATTCGTTGGGAGGATTGCAAGCTCACCATCAAGCAATAAGAAAAATGTCTCAATCAGCTAGGGCAACTACTAAAGGGAAAAAGAAAGGGACAAATGCCCCACCTGGTGTCTCCCCTTATCTTCCTCCTCCAAGTCTAGGTGCACTCCAACCTTTGCCTTATTTACACTCCCATCTGACACACTCCAACCTTCTTATTTACAGGAAGAGGGAGGATTGGGTGAAGGGAAAGACAAAGATGTGGGATGTGTTTCCTGATGATATGGGTTTGGATAGCAATGTTGATTTGTCATTAGCCGGCATGGATCTTAATGATCCAGTGCTAGAGCCAGTCACTTTTGATGATGGTGATCCTCTAGAGGTGTCATCCTCCACACTAGCAGATGTAAATCGTCAGATGGGTAGAGAGGAGGAGGACGACGACGAAGAAGAGAGCAGTGATGAGTTTGTTGATTCAAGAATGGAGGAGGACTAATGACAGATGAGATTCTTCCATCTTGAGCTCCCCTTTTTGTATTTACTATTTGCCAGTGGCATTCCGACATCTATGTAATGCATTTTGATTTTGATGACTTAATGAGAAATATGGTTCTGACATCTGGAGCTATTGCCCAATGCCTATCAAATCTCAATGCATCTATGTGTCTCATTGTGATTTGTGAATGATAAATGTGTATTGATTATAATTTCTATTGAATATTTGTAAATGTTCTAGTTTATGAAAAAAATTGGATCTATATGTCTATATTTTTAAATTTTAATATATATATATATATTTATATAAAATGTGTCCTTCGTGTCCTGAATTCGGGGGTCACCGTGTCTGTGTCGGACACTCATATTTTCGTGTCCTTTGTGTCCCATGTCCTCGTGTCAGGTGACTTAGTTCACCTCCAATTTCCAACAAGTTCATTGCAATGGTGGCCAATGTAAGATGATGATAGTAAGCTATGGCGTTTTCCAATTATGAATCCTTGAGACATATGAGATATATTTTATAATATCTGTTTATAAAATATATATGTTGATAAATGATAAAATAAGATGATGATTACAATAATGAGTGCCTTGAAATAAATAGGCCTCTTGGTGACCCTTCATGTAAAGCTACATCTTTATGTGATGTACCTTTTCATAATTACAATAATAATATTCTAGGGTGACATTAATTACACTTTATTATATGTGCAATGCCTTCTTTAAAAGAGCTTTGTCCTTAAAGCTATCTTGGCTATCTTCATCTTCGATTCTGACATAAAGGCTAAGTAATTGTATTTCTCTATATTTAACTTATAAGTTTATAGCGTTTGCGCTACAAAAATCTCGTAGAAAACATCAAGGAGGATTATGGGACTCTAGTATGTAATCAACTCATGGTCTTGTTAACCCCCAATTGTGCTTGCACTACTAAAGGGTTAAGATCCAATGATATTCTCTCAGTTTGGTTCCACTGAACCTTGATCTAGATATACACATTGATTTGAGTTCAATATTGCTATTTTTAGCAGTTTTCCTTCTAGGAGCTTGAGGCCGAGAGGCCCGCATGATAGTGCTATCCATATATTAATGCTCCTTGTAAAAAAAAAAAGTACAGTGAGACGACTTTTTGCTTTTTGTTTTTTTACAAGAAGATAAAATGATGCTCTTTCCCTTCAAGATCAATGCTTCTTGCTTTGTGTTTTTTTCCTTTTCAGGGAAGAATGCTTTTTTGGGCATGTCTATAATTAGCAGTTTCTATGTATGGTAGGTACAGGTTAAATGACATGGGTTTGAATAAGAAGTGCTGGTGTGGTTCAAGGTTTCGGTGGTTAAAGAATGATGAGTCAAGAGTAGTCTTGAGTGGGTGGATGGTTATCCTAGTGTGACATTTGGTAGCTTGTTGGAAGGTTTCCATTTGCATTAGATTATAAAACTGCCTTATGCCAAAATCGTAAAATTTCTTTTCAAAACCCTAATTCGAATTGCTTGGTTTAGTGGTCATTCCTACCAAGCTTGATTTTCCAAACCTTGATTCCATATGCCAAATTTGACCACTCCAAAATGTAGTTTGACATCTTGGGTATATTTGGCATTTTCATTGTTTTGTAAAAGCTTAAAAGCTTGATTTTGACTTTGGATTATTATCCTTGCATGCAAAGAAAGAGTAAAAGGTACAAGGTAAAGGGTATCATCATCTTATTTTATCATTTATCCAACAATGCCTTCTCAGTCATTTGATATGGATTGATTTTGAGAGCTCTCTCTCTTCTGGAGCTTAATTGTCATATCTTATGGAGCATTTTGAAAAATGAAGGATTTCTTCTCTTCGGTTCTATTGGTGACTTAATCTTTAAAGTAACTTGTTCATTTTGGCATTGCAAGATTTATTTATCTAGTCCATAAGAAGGGTAGTGTTACTCCATTGGTTTCTCATACTTTAGCTTTGTAGGTTGATTGAAGTATTTGTCATCTGTAAGAGGGGTACTCATCGATTTGCATGGGCTAAGGGTGAGCTACATAGATAGGCTGTGTAACCCCTCAAATTGTGCGAGGACTTATCCAAGGGGTAAAGATGTTAATGATCTAGATAAAGTTCAATGTATGGCTTATCTAAGCAATTATGTAAACTGTGTCATTTGTATCAAGTGATCCATGGTTGTGATGTAATGTGATGTAATGATGTAACTGAGATGTATTCTATATATGTAAAGGGTCAATTATGACACATATTCAACTCCCCTATGACGGTTGCACAAAGGGAATGTCTCTTAAGTTTTTTTTATACTAAGGATCATTTGCATCTTCACGATTGTAAATCTCCAAGGTTTTATCACTCGAAAATTGTGAAGAACTTGCAACAATTAATTAATGAAAATACACGAGATAGCAGTAAGAACAGAACTCAGAATCACTTTATTGATCACATGCCACTTCGAGGGGGCAACCTCCTTTGAGCAAGCTCAATACAAATAATTTCACGGTACCTTCATTGGCCTCAACACACACTTATATACTAAGTCTATGCTCAATACTATGGGTCAATACCATGGGACATATAATACTATGGGACAACTTACAAAGCATATGCGTCCAACAACAATATACTAACAAAGTAAAGAGAAGGGTTGACACGGGTTCCTAACAAAAATCCTCCAAGCGGCGCAACTCGTCATATATTTGAGCACCTGATCCCTAAGAGTCAATGTAATGTATAAAATCTCATGTATTGAGTCACCATGGACACTTATGTAATGTCAAGTTAGATTCTAGAATCTCATGAGTCCCTCTTGCACATGGTTTGCAATAATTTCAATGTGTTAGTGGTTAAAAACAAGTTAGAAGGTTGGGATTGCCTTTTCTCTAAGTCTAACTTTGGGTTTAATGTTCTAATTGTTCATTAACTTTATAACTCAAAGTCCCTCCTTCTCAGCTGAGACCCTCAACATATTTTTATGCAGTTTCACATATCCCCATGCAGTCCATCTAAGATGCCTCATATCTTATGACTAAGTTCCCATAATTGTGCCATCTCAACGTCATTAGATCTAGAGTGGTCGTGGGATTTCCGAAGAGTGGTTATAATAGAAAATCTGATAAATATTGAGGAAGTTGGAAAACCTAGAACTGCCATTTAAAAAGTTGAGACCCTCTTTTTCCTCTTCCTAACCAATTCATCCCTTCTTTGAGACCAATTCGTCCCCCTTTTTTTACAAGCGTTTCCCTCTCTAAGGTTAGCGCCCTTCCTTTGGGACTTGTCTCAACCACTTAATGGTATTTTCATTATTGTTTACCATGTCAAGAGGATTTAGTCAGGGTTTTGAGTCTTCTAGAAGGAAACAATAATAGTTTAATGAGAGGAGGTTGATTCTCTCATTCTATATAAAAGACCACTCTCTCATTTCATTTGTTGGTTGTTGGTGCTATAAGAGGGCTATCTTTGCACAAGACATCATTCTATAATAAATTTTCTTGGCTTTGGAGGTTATACTTGGAACTTCTTATTGTTGATGGTATTATTTTTGTTCATGGTTCTTTTATTGGAGGTAACATTGTGCTAGCATTGTGTTCTATTTCTCTTGAGCTACTTAAGGGGCATTATTGTCTAAGTAGATTGGATCTATGGTAAGGTTTTATTTTAAATTCAATTGAAATTCTTGCATAGAGGGTGGTTTTTCATTGTAGGGTTCTACTTAAGCAAGAAGTGGAGGAAGAATCTATTGTCCCTTTGTGATTTGCATTGTGTAACTTCTAATACATCTATGAAGGGTTGGAGGCCTTGAACACTTATTCTTCCTCGGTGATCTTTGTGTGGAACAAGCCCATTGGGGAATTTCTTTGTTGACTTTGTTGCCGCCTGATACACACCTCGGGTAACATGGCAGAAATCTTCAATCCATTGGGTGTGACCTTGGGGGAAAGCCTTGAGTCAAGTATTGTCACTTGATCTTGACTCCTCTGTCTAGGCCAACTCCTAGCGAAGCCAAAGGAGGTGGTCCCTAACAAAAATACTATGGCTGATTAAGCTAAGTATAAAAGTAAATATGATTCTAGGAGTTTAGATGATTAATACTGAAACAAGAATTGCAAATACAGTTTAGAGAACTTTGAACATCATATGTTAAAATATTCCATTCAACACATAAATTTGCTTAAATGTATTGTGATTGGTGCAGGTAGATCAGTGTTGATGGAGTCAAATAGTGCTGTTGTATCGGGAAAGTATTGCAATTGTCTCGTTTGTTAGTTTTAGATTATTAGATGCGTGGATTAAGGAGTGGGTTAATTCTTTTTTGGCCCAAAGAAAACTTATTTCTTTGAACTGAGCGCTATTGCAACAATACCAAGTGCCCAACAGGGCGAGGCATAACTTGCTTAAAGTAGCTCCTTGACCTAAGCTGTGGGGAATCGCTCTAGCCCCCTCCGCTTCGCTCCCAATTTGCGATCCTGGAGGAATCGATCTCGGAATCGCGATTCCTCATCAATTTCTCTCGGGATCGATTTCCCAATTCGCGATTCCTTGGAGAAAAAAACGCTCCTTGGAATTTTAGGAATCGATCCGGAATCGACGCTTCCATATCGATTCCTCATCGATCTCGAGCAAAAAAAATCGCTCCCGAAAACGCTTCCTGAGCGATTCCGCGAGTTTGGTAGACTTGAGTCCGATTTTTCTCATTTTTGCATTTTTTTGTTTTGTTTTTTAGGGATTGGCTAGGGTTAATTTGGGCAAATAAAGTCTATTGGACTCCATTTGGACTCATTCTATTCCTCATTTCATTGATTTCACTTCTCTTGCTAGGGCTTTGAGTGGGTTTGCTAGTTGTTTGAGAGAAAATTTGTGGGAGCTTGGAGGGGAGATTGAAGGGGAGATTGAAGGCTTCTATTTGTGAGAGCTTGGAAGGGAGATTGAAGGCTTCCATAGAGACATTCAACCACCATTGAAGAGCTAAAGAGGTAGGCTCTAAAAACCCAATCTTTGTTTGTTATTGAAAAAATATTTCACCATGTTAAAAAAATTTAAACCTTGCAATGTTCTCTTCTCCTACTATTTCCAATTTCTTCTTCTACATCATTCTATTGCAGGCAACAAGTGACTCTCATCTTGAATCAAGAAACATGATGGGTATGTGGTTTTGGCTTTTGGTTCCACTTCTTCTCATTATGATGGTGTTGGGAAGCAAATATGGTGGTGGTAGTGATGAGGGGGAAGAGGTAGAGAGTGACACATACCATGGAGAAGAGGAGGAAGGGGAAGAGGGTGATGATGATGAGAATGAGAGTGATCAGGGGCAAAAACAAAAAGACACAACACCTTTGTGGAAGTATGTGACAAGGCTTGGGGGAGGGAGAAGGGGTGGAACCACAAAGTTTATATGCCCCCTTTGTAATAAAACTTACACAGGTTCATATACCCGGGTGAGAAAGCATTTGTGTGGGATTATGCCATGTGATCGAGGTAAGGCTACTGGAGTCAAAACTTGTGACAAAGTGCCAGCTAAAGAGAGAAACAAAGACAAGATGGAATAAGAGGTCGCTCAAAACAATTCCAAGAGATCAAGGGTTGAATCTGAATCCTCACAGAGAATGTTTGGTAGTGGAATTGGATCATCATCGGCTCGATCGGGATCCTCATCTCCCCATGGTAGTGGAATCTTGCCTATGCGAAGAACATTATCGGATTTCCTTGACCAAGGTTGTAGAGATGATGTGGATTCAAAAATTTATAGGTTTCTCTATGCATGTGGTGTGCCATTCAATGTTCTTCGCTCACCCTATTGGCATGAAATGGTACGAGCCATCAATGGTGCCCCTAAAGGATACAAAAGCCCTGGGTATGACAAAGCTAGAACCGTGGGACATGACAAGGAAAGAACCAAAATCAATGGTGCTCTTGGAAATTTTACAAATGATTGTTCCAACTATGGGGTATCCATTGTATCTGATGGGTGGACAAATGTTAAAGGCAAGCCATTGATAAATATTCTTGGTGTTTTTGCTAGTGGTGCGATCTTCCTTTCAGCCCATGACAACTCAGATTGCTACAAGACCGGTATCAATATTGCACAACCTTTACTTAAAACCATTCAAGAGATTGGGCCATACAATGTCATTCAAGTCATCACTGATAATGCTGCTAATTGTAAGGCATCAGGAGCAATCATTGAGGATAAGTATCCCAACATATTTTGGTCAGGGTGTTTGGTTCACACATTGAACCTTTTGATGCATGATATTGTTAAGATGAAGGACCCTAATTACCGATGGATTGGTGCCTTGTACAAGAGAGGTAAGAAAATGATCAAATTTATTACCAATCATAGCATGGCCCACCACATTTTTCACAATCACTCTAGGTTGGGGCTATTGAAGATTGCAAAGACTAGATTTGCTAGCTATTACCTCACCTTCAGGAGGCTTTTGAAGGTAAGAGAGGCATTGGCTAGTATGGTCTCAAGTGATCCATGGCAAGAATTAAAAGATAGACCTGCAAGCACAGCTGATTGACGTGACTTTTAGGAGGTGGAGGACACCGTTCTTGATGGTCATTTTTGGTCATAAGTTAAGTATGTTCTGCAATTCACCAAGCCAGTTTATAACATGATTCGTTTTGTAGATACAAATCGACCGATGATTGGGGAGGTATATGAGCAGATGGATAGCATGCTTGGTCAAATCAAAGACATTGTTGAGCAAAGAGATGCAATCTTGTATGACCGTATTCATAAACATGTGGTCAAAAGGTGGGATAATCTAAATGTTCCACTCCATGCCCTTGCATATGTCCTTACCCCAAAATACTATTCTCCAATTTGGTTGGCCCCTGGGGGTGGAGTTAGGAAAAAACCCCACACAGATCCAGAGGTGCAAAATGGGTATATGCTTGCATTAGACAAGTTGGTCCCTGATGCGGATGAGTGTGCTCAAGTAAGGAGTGAGTTGAGCGAATACATTAGTGAGCATGGAGTCTTTGGTACCCTGCATGCAACCAAAGATCGAGATAGATTGGATCCTATCCGTTGGTGGAACATGTGTGGCTATGGAGCCTCATATTTGCATAAATTAGCGGTGAGGGTGCTTTCATAGGTTGTTAATAGCTCTTTTGCAGAGAGGTGTTGGAGCACCTACAGCTTCATCCACAGTGTAAAGAGAAACAGTCTTAATGTAGATCGCGCAGAAAGCTTGGTTTATGTGCACTACAACTTGAGGTTGTTGTCCCATTATTGTGAGGCGGCCAAGAGGCTAATGTGGAGGATGGAGCCATAGCATTAGAGCGCTTGGAGGTTGAACTATTGGGTGATCATGATGATCCAATTCATACTACAGGTACCCGTACAGAGATGCCACCCCCAAGCAACAACAACTTTCCAGATGCAGGAGTTTTGCCTTTAGCTTCACAACGTCCAACAATCCGTGGTGGCCATTCATCTACTTCTCATGTTCCACGATCACTTCCAGCATCTTCTATTCCACCTAGACCACGAGAAAAGAAATTGGAAGTTTCTCATGGCAAGCGGAAAGCTTAGTAGATACTAGATAGTATCATAGTACTTTGTATTTCATGTTTATTACGACCTATTTTGTAAACATTATGGCCTAGTTTGATGGCAAATATTATATGTTGAAATTTGAAGGTTGATGTTGTTGATGATTTGATAATTTAATGACAATGTTATAAGTTATAGCTCCTAGATGATTGATGTTATATCAATGTGTACTAAATGGTTATATGAATATCTATGTTTTTATGTTTTCTATAACTAATTTGGCATAATACATATTTTTTTTAATATATATGCATCAAAATATATATTATATAAAAAACGCTCCCGAAATGCTCCCAAAACAGAAGCTTTTGAAAATTTCGCTTTTCGCTCCCGCTCTCGCTTCTCGCTCCCGCTCTACGCTCCCAACAGCCTTGTCCTTGACTCTATGGTAAGTCCAACGCGATCTCCCGAGTTCTCGTAAATAAGTTACTGTGGGTTTCCCTATTAGACTAGTCACCTTAGTCCGTTTCTGATTGTTCAGATGGTCAGGCAAAGCCCGTAGTGGACCAGAGCATATGGGGATTTAAGGTCTGATTCGTTACAATTACTGCAGAAGGAAATCATCTTGTGGAAGTAATTAAATGTTATGTTAATTACTAACTACGAATCTATTTTCCGAGAACCACCTACTCAGGCAAGCCCTTTCAGTAGCACCATACTTCAGGAAAGCGTAGACAATGGTTCGTTACTCTGAAAAAATAAAATTACTGAAAAGATGACTGAATTAATCTAATCTAGCAATAAAAAGTATACTACCTTGCAAGTTAGTATCGAATGAGAAAAAAAATGTGGAAAATCACACCACTAAGTAAATTGCGAATCCCCCTAGGGGGGATGGGGTGTGGGCGCTCTGTAGCCCACTTGCTTTCTCTTTATTATTTAACTTATTGCAATGCTTTTGAGAAATGCCTTTGGTCCTCTTAAATTGGGATCCAAAGGCTTACAAATGCTCAAAAAATTAGACCAAAAGTAGAAGGAAGGGCCCGGGGTCCTTTGGATGGCTCAAAAGTTAAAATTTTCGCCAGACTTTCCTCCTGTCTGTTTGTTAAAGCTGAAAAAATGACGAGCTATTAGTAACAAAGGACTCCCAAAAAACACTTTGAAAGTGTCTTTGGATAGTCCCTAAAAAATACTAGAAAAATTACTAAGTTAATGTAGGCGTAAAACGACAAAGTAACCAAGAAAAGCAAGCTTTCCTTGGGGTCTTAGCTTGCCTTTTGGGGTAGCCAATGAATAGGCACTAAGTTTGCCAAATATTGCTTTTAAACTCAACAAACTAATTCCAATTCCAAGCCATAGATTTGCGATGTAATGACTTGTAAACAAAGGAAAAAAGCTTGCTATATGCTAGGTCTAGTATGAAATAATGAGAAATTTTGATCAACTACAATCTTAGCATAAAAATTAGATCTATTTAAGAAATTTTACTTTGAAAAAGAATTAAATATGAAGGGTAAGAGAACCGGTAACCAAGAAGATTGAAATTTTTTAATTGAAAAACAAAGGAAAAAAGCTTGCTATATGCTAGATCTAGTATGAAATAATGAGAAATTTTGATCATCTACAATCTTAGCATAAAAATTAGATCTATTTAAGAAATTTTACTTTGAAAAAGAATTAAATCTGAAGGGTAAGAGAACCGGTAACCAAGAAGATTGAAATTTTTTAATTGAAAAACAAAGGAAAAAAGCTTGCTATATGCTAGATCTAGTATGAAATAATGGGAAATTTTGATCAACTACAATCTTAGCATAAAAATTAGATGTATTTAAGAAATTTTACTTTGAAAAAGAATTAAATCTGAAGGGTAAGAGAACCGGTAACCAAGAAGATTGAAATTTTTTAATTGAAAGAAGGTGAAGCCACCGAAAACCCCTTGAACTTGGGCTGTGGAGTCGTAGTGGTGGATCAAAGAGGGTTTATGTCTTTTTTGTAGAGATCCAGAGAGAGAGGAATCGAGCAAGATCCGTCTTCTTCTCTGGATGGAAGTACCTGCAAAAACTTAGAATATACTTGTCACAAGGCCTGTCAAATTTGTATTGTCTACACTCGAGGTTAGGATATCATGCAAGTAAACAAACTAGAACATGAAAATTCCTTGGCCTCTAAGCATAAATGAATAAATGAATGAGCTAAACAAATTAACTATTCATTACTACGGATTAGAAACAATCACTCTAAGGCAGAAAGCTTGACAAGCACAAATGGACAAATCTAACTAAGATACAATTACCTCCTTAAGCACAGTAGACAATCAACATCCACACATCCAATAGACTCCATAGCCTAAAGGGAAGGTAAGTTACTTGTCTCTTTATTTCTCTTGCAACCATCCATAAAAAAAATTAAATCTCTTTTCCGTCATTGTTTTGTTTAGTGATATCTAACCCTAAAGGAATTTTTTTCTTTTAGATTTCACTTAGATCTGTTGGTTAAACTTGAATATCTTACATAGATCTTTCATTGCTGAATTTTATCTTCATAGAAAAATTTATTAAAATTCAGAAATTTGTTAATTGTTCCTTGGTTAATAGCTTAGACATTTTATTTTGGAAAAATTAGTATAAATTACTTCTATTGTTTTATCTCTATATTTTCAAATCTATTTCACAAAATAAATTATAAAAATAAAAATAATTTTGTGTTTCATTGAAAATCATTAAATTCAGAAATTTTGGTATATATATCATGATTAGACAAGTTTATTAGTCTTTTCTTGAGGTATTTCTGAAATTTTTGCAATTTGGAAAAAAATAGGAAAATTTCCAGATTTAATAATTCTGGGAAATTCACTGTTTTATCCTAGATTTAGAAATAAGTACTTTGCTGTAAATTCCTGCATTTTTCCAGCAAGATAATATTTATAGTTTGCAGCAATTAGTTGGGAAAAATCACATAAGTTAAAGTGTTATTTTTAACATTTTCCAACTTTATTTAATTTTGGAAATTTCTGCGTGTTTACATTTTTAGCAATTTCCAGAATTTATTTTCCTTGTTCATGTCAAATAATTTAATGATGAGATCATAGGAGGGAATTTCCAATGGTTCTAAACACGAAGCCCTTCGAGCTCTAATCACTAAAACTCATAATCGAAGTGTTAATTTTTTTTAAATAAGAAGAAAAACTTTACTATTAGATCATAAAACCAGAGTTCCATAGATCAACTGATAAAAAAGGATCATCCTTCCCGGAGGAGAGACCAAACTGAAGAAAATAGCCTGAAGCCCGAGTCTGTCCACAATTTTTTTAACAAGACTTCCTACATTGTCTTGCTTTTCCCTAGGCCTAACACAATGTCTGATAATGCTGAGAGGACTGCTTACAAAAATGTCAAAATGTCTGATAATGCAGAGAGGACTGCTTACAAAATTGTCAAAAAGACTTGTAGTCATTTGCAAACTAGAACAAAAGAACACCTGATTATTCATGAGCTGGAGTGACATCGTCCTCTATGATGATGGGAGCTTCGCGGGAAGCGCCTGGGGTGATTGTGGTCCTGGTCGTGCCTTCTTCAAGATGCTCTGCCATGATGCGCATCTTTGTCGCCATTAACCTATTCAGACGTTTGTGGTCCTCCACTAGTAGTAGATTCTTGGCTTTAGCAGTTCCGTCCGGGTTGCTGTTCTTCAGCAGAGAGTGAGTTAGATTGCGAAGAACCCAGTGGAGCGTTACAAACTTACAGATCTATCATAGTGTTCCTCTATCTGCTTTATCCCACCCGGGTTTTGAATTCACTGTTCCAGAGGATTAACTGGTTCGTCATGGACTGTCACCGTAGGGTGCATGGTTTCTGAACTTTATTCTCCAGGCCCTCGAGACTTGCTTCCTTTTTCCCTTAGCTGTGGCCTCCTACCCAGAATTCTGTGATGATTGGCGCTGGATGAACTCAATGTTGATGCGCCTGGCCAACCTGGTGAGATTGCCATTTAGGATGCCGGCCTCTTGGTGCAGATTAGTGAAAATCGCCTACATGCTGGTCTGAACCGCTTCCTGTTGCTCTTACTCGGTTAAGATTTGTCCCAATGTAATTTTCCCTGTCTAGAAAGTCACTAGTATTCTGTCATAGAGAGCTTGCCTTCCCCGAGTTGAGCCTGGATCTGATTCCCAGAAATTGAAAGCTTTCGTTGGCTGAAGGCTCTGTTGCAGGAAACGCCTGTTAGAAGGCTGTACCAGTACCTGAAACTCCCTGAAACAGGGGTACGGGTACAAAACGCCGCCGAAACGCTGCCTACCGTACTGTATGACGTTTCCAGATTTGGAAACGCCGTACGGTACGACCGGCGGAGTTTCAGGTACTTTTGGGCCCCACGACAGAGCTTTCCAGCGTTTTTTTTAATTTTTAGTGGGCTATATAGCGATTAAAAAACCCATGGGCCACATCCAAAACTTGTTTTTTGTCTTTTGTTAGTTGGAAAGTGGTTTTAGAAGGATCTAGTAACTTCTTTTTTCGCTAGTTTTGTAGAACAAGCATTTTGTTCTAGCCTCATCTATAGAGGCTTGTGGCATTAATAAATACATGGTTTTCCTTCTAAAATGGTATTTGTGTGTATCATTCTTATTTTTCAATTTTTTTGCAAGATAATGTAGCATTTAATATATATATACTTGCGTTTCCCCTGGTGTACCCATTTTGGGGGGGTCATGTTTCTAGACATTCCCGTTTCCGAAACTCGGAAACGTTTCCACGTTTCGTGCAACCTTGGCTGAAGGTGGTGAAGGGTTTGATAATTGTTCCAAATTTCCTTTTCTTTTTCCTCAATTCTGCGTCTCACACCTTGCGCCACGAGGTTTTTGTACTCTATGGCAACTTTTGCCGCCTTCAACTGGTTCATGGTCATGGAGCGCTGATCTTGACCTTCCAAACTACATTTCCTGGGTCGCGCCATATTACCCGAACAGAGCGTAGGGTGGTAGGAGGAGCTACTTCTTTTCAGAGAAACCTAGAATAGAAAGTAGCTCATTCCAGCCATGCCTCGACGATTTTCTAAGTTGATTACCATAATTAACCTGTACTTACCTTCCTTCAAACCTCCTTTGTCCATGATTGTTGAGTACTGCTTCCGTATCCCTCACATCCTCCCAGATCTGTTGCTGCGACTCTCCGTAGCGAATTTAAGGTCAAGGATCGACTGCATTAATCACATCTTCGCGTGCCATGTGCTCTTCATGGCTGCAAGTGGCCACTTGGTGGTTGCTGTCTTTTCTCCACATATTAACGATATTTGAGGTGATGGCTCCTGTACCTTCCACTTCCATTTCATCATGAGAATGCTCAAAGTGTCTCCTGTGTGGATTGCTTTGGCAGGTTAAAAAAGTTTTCATATCTTCGTTGGCAATATGATGGCATGCCGATAGAAAGGGCTCTCTGAGCAAGTTCGCAGAAGGGTCATTGATGATGCGGATGCCAAGCTGGGTCCTTGTGTTAGCCATGAGATTTTCCACCTTGTTGGCATCTCTTTTGATGTGGAGGGGGACCAGGGTTGTAAAGTCGTGTACTAGGTTGGCCATGATCTTCATGTCTTCCTCCATACACCAATTTTTACTTCGATGCCTTATTGATAAGCCATGTAAGATTTTGAGGATGGAATGAATTAGGATTTGCGAGTCTCCCTCCACCGCAATTTGTTTGTAGTTTTGGATTCGGGCTATTTTTAACCCTTCTGTTAAAGTTGCTAGCTTCGCAACATTATTGCTACTGATTTCGATATATCCTGCATAGAGTCTTAGAATGGAACCCTTACTGTTTTTGAAGACTCTCCCGTAGCTGGCTTGCCCGGGTTTGTCTTTGGACGCTCCATCAAAATTGGGGGCGGACTCTAGCTGGTGGGATTGGAGATTTTGTGCTTAGGATTATGATGCAGGGTGATCTGAAATTGGAGGTTCAGATCCCAGGCTCTGTAAATGCTTGCTTCCCTGTGATTGAATTGTTTATCCTGATCTGTCCAGGGATGCAGGTCGACTGTTTCTTTCAGACTGGCTTTAATTTTGGTCCAAACTGCCTCCGGAGCCGTGGCTTGATCTTTGAAGATCCTCCTGTTCCAGATTCTGTTGATCAAAAGACTATTAAACTAATGGTACTTCCAATTAAGGAGCGTGCTGTTGATGTTGGAACAGTGTCTTTTAGCGACCCTGAAGATCGCCGCCCCTTTGTCCCAGAGCACATTGACGAAGGTGCAGGAGTTAAAGAGGTGTTCTTTGTTTTCCCCCACTTGCTTGCAAAGATGACAGTATACTCGCCTTGGGAAACCTCTTTTTCCAGATTGTTCTAGGTGAGGGTTCTATTCTTGGTGAGCAGCCAGAGGAAGGTTGCTACCTTTGGCCAAAGGTTTGTCATCCAAATTTGGGACCAGATGGGGTCATCCGGGAGGTCATTGTACCCCGTGGATATAGTGTAGTCCTCTTTGATGGTGAAGCATCCTTTGGGTAAGTAACCCCACCTCAATTTCTCATTATCAATCCTGTTTTTAATTCTTCTGTTTTCAAGCTCTTCTATGATGACTGCCGTAACATCTAGAGAGGGCTGGAGCAACCATTGATCTAAGGGTAACCATCGTTGCCAGTCTCTGTTTTCCCTCTCATTGTCCCAAAAATGATAGACTTTGTAGAAATTTCGTCTTTCTAGCTCCTCCTTGTAGAAGGGATCTTGAAGGAGGTTTTGGAGCTTCGAGGCTTGTTTCCAAGAGTCATCCCCAAAAAGAACAATTCTTTTGTTTCTTATTTCCCAGAAACCGTGGTTCTGGACCAAGTTGCGATTAGCCCAAGCTAGATTCCATATGATGGACCCCTAAACCTAGTCGTTGAAGCAGATGAGATCCTGCTGTTGCCAGTTTGGACTGTATTTTGCATGCCAAAAGAGACCCTAGGGTTCCTGATTGTGAGTGATCCAATTCCACCATAGTTTGGATCCCATCACTTGGTTGATGAGATCTAGATCTCTAAGACTGAGACCTCCTTTAAGTTTAGGTTTGTAGACGTCTTCCCAGTTGACCAAAGCCCATTTTCTTTGGTGTTCATTGCTTCCCCAAAGAAAATTTCTTTGGAGATTTTTAATTCTCTTAAGAATACCTTTGGGGGCAGCCACGACTGAGAAGAGATACAACGACATAGCTTGAAGGACGGATTTGACCAAGGTCACTCTCCTAGCCAAGTTGAGAGAACAAAAGGACCAACTTGCCAGACGTTTATTGAGGAGAGTCAGAAGGTCTTCCCAATTGGCCTGCTAAAGAGGTTTGTCCATAAGAGGGGTTCCCAAGTACTTTGAAGGCAGATTGTTTTTGGTGAGTCCTAGACAATGCGTGATACATCTTTTTGAACCAGAGGAGCAGTGTTGAAGAAGAAGAGCTGAGATTTGTCGAGATTGATGATGAGTGAGAAAATGAAATGCTGGAGCACTTTGTTTATATTCTTCAATTCACTTGACTTTTTCACTAGTGGGGATGACTTGTCTTCTTGTTGGGGCCGACTTGCGATTTTGATCTTGAACTCTTATTTTATCTTCAAGGCCGACTTGCTATTTGTTTTCAATTTTTCTTTGGGACTTTTTCAATGCTGTCGGGGACTTTTTCAATGGTTGACTTGACTTCTTGGTTATTTCTTCATCATAGAAAAGTTGTCCTTGTTGATGATAATCTCCTATCTCCTCACATGCACGTCTATCCACACATAGAGATATAATGTTGATTTGACCCCACTCTATGAAGTCCCGGACACTTCTTAGACCCTATGTCAAATTCAACATTAGATTAGATTTTGTATATTTCTCAAAGGGATGAAATTCCCTATCAAATAAACAAGTCAACTCACTCTAATATCGAATAGATCACTCCTTCTCGGAGCACTCCTTCTTAGAGTATGCAATGTGACCTCTAGCCTTATTCACTCTTAGTCACTTCTCATGATTAATTAAGGCTAAGCACCTTGAGCCTTATTCACTCTTAGTCACTTCTCATGATTAATTAAGGCTAAGCACCTTGAGCCTTATTCACTCTTAGTCACTTTTCATGATTAATCAAGGCTACGTTGGGGCCATCCTCCACTAGTCATTGGTCAATACTCATGACCCCTCTGGGAGAATGTCTACAGAATGTTGCCCGATGTTGCAACCTGGAGAAACATCAACATACTAGGGCCTTTGAAGCCCTTATCAGCAGCTATAACAACATCCCACATAGGTTGGTAATAAGAAGAGTGGGCAGCATTGAAGGGGAGATCAACATCATACCACCATCTAGCTACGTACTCATAGGAAACTTCTTTGTACTGCTTCTTCCAGTGGGCATCTAAGGTGGGCTGAACTTGTGTTGGAGGCAATTGAGAAGCATTGGCACTGGCAGAGGTGGTGGGAGGTGTGAAATAGCTTTGAATGTAACTCTTCTTTTGGCCCTTATTTTGTGTATCTTTTGTAGACTCAGAGTATGGAACATACTGAAAAGGATCCCTAAGAGTTGTAGAAGGGATAGATAAAGAGCCTTCATTTGAAAAAATAGGACCATAGGTCCCACCCATCATTTCCGCAAGCCTCCTCTTCTTCCCTATTTCTTCCTCTCTCTTTCTTTTTGCTCAACCTTACCCTCTTCAAACTTTTGGAACTGTTTTTGCAAATCAGCCCTAATCTGCCCAATCACATCTAATAGAGATTCACATGCCTTAACTTGGCCTTTGATAGCAACCAAGTGTTGTTTAAGCATAAAAATGCCCCCGCCCCCCCAATCAATTTCTTGGAATACTTGCAATACATCTCCCCCTCAACAACATTTGCATGGATCCATGCAGGGTCTTTTGCTTTTGGGCCTATTTTACAGGTGCTCTATGAGTCTATAGATTTGAACTTGAAGTTGATTGTTGTAGTTGAACATGCAAAGAAAAACCAACAAAAATATGAACATGCACGTAGTAAAAAAAGTAGCAAATAAAATGAAAAAAAAATTAAAATGGCAAGCTGGCTTCAGGCATGTTTGAGTTTAACAGTTAACTTAAATTTTTTATAGGCTAACAATTAGTGTTTAGTATTTTTGGTAGAGTTAGGGTTTTATGCAGAAGAATAAAAAATCAATATACTTTAATGCAAAATTACATTTAATAAACAGGTACTGAAACTAAATAGTAAAACAGTACCAAAACATAATTTTCATCTCTTTCAACTTTTCCACTTTAACACTACCAGTTGGGTCACTGTATTAAAGTAATCTTCAGTAACATGTAATTACTAACAATAGTTAATCAACATTAACATAAGTAAATAAGACAAGTTTAGGGTACTTACCTGGAATGTAGAACCTTCCTGTTTTATACTCAAAAAAATTACTTTTAGACAAAGCAGTTCCTCTCAGAGGCCAGCCACTACTAGGAACCAACTGACCCTACTAAAGGGTCAGTACAAACCAGAGAGAGAGATGACTGGGCTGAGGTAAAACCAAAAAGGTCAAAGACAGTCAGAAACACAGTACCAAGACTTAATACAAGAGAAGTGAACACAAGTAACATACCAGATCTGACCACATGAGATCTAAGACAGTCACAAACAAAATAGAACTGTATACAAATGAAAAACTCAGCATAAACAACTGAACCAAAGATAAATCTTAGCATGTAGATCTGGACAAAAAACAGAGTTCAACAACAGATGTCTTGAGGCTCAGTTCAATCAGACCATTCAAGCTGTGGCCCTTTCAAATAAGCTCTCAACAAACAGATCAAGACCCAAGAGACTCATTGCCTCCACAAATAATCTCTTAGCATGCAGATCAGGGTCTAAGAGGAGTCACTGCTGAGTTGTAAGGTTATCATAGGGTCATGTCCTCATCAACAGTCAACCACAAGGCAGATTGAACCTCAACAGTACTTAAAACAGCAGATCGAGTCTTTCCAAATTCATGGCTGCGTTTTAACTAAGTCTCAGGAGGTAGATCGGATAGCAGGCAGGCTGGAAGGCCTCAATTAGTTCACTGTTCAGTCAAGAGTAGCAGCAGTAAACCCTAACAATGATCAGACAGATCTGAAGTATTTAGCAGGTGGGCATCCTCCAATAAACAACAGCAAAAACCTTGACGTCAAACCTAAAAGATCAGATCTGGAAAAGTGATAACCTTCAGCAAATGGGCGGCCTCAACAGGTAAGTAAACGACAACAAAAATATCTACCAAAACCCTTGACATCAAGCATCATAAAGAACAGAGCTGAGATAAAAAGATTATATTTTTAACTTGCAAAATGAGGAGCAAGAGACTTCAATATAAAGTGTCTTAGGGTCTTCAAGAAGGATCAAAAATAAAAATAAAAACTTTAAATTAGTTAGGGTTCCATCAATTTAGGAAGGTACCACTTGAAAAATAAAATCATAAAAATAAAAATAAAAGAGTCACATTTAATAACATAAAACATAAGTAGGGTACTAGGGTCATTTAGGTGAGGGTACAAGGACTAATACATGACCCAATATAACATAGGTGTGGGTACATGACACATAACCCCTAGGGGACCAAGGGTATACCTTAAACGTGGTCAAACAACCATAGTACCCATAAGACCAAAAGCATCAAAGGTGGTACAAATCAAAAGATAACTCAAGGTGGGTAATGACCCTATCAAATACAAGGTACCACAAGACAAATAATCAACAAGGTGTAAGGACCAAATGTCAATCAATCAAGGCGGGGCACAACCAATAATCTCTCTCTCAAATGTACAAGTGTTCCAAATAACTTGAAAATTCATCATCACTGTATAAGGAAGGGTCCACACTGGATGATGTGATCATGTGGTCCTCTAGATTGCTCCTAAGGTCAAATGTTAGTGGCTTCATGAAGGGGTGGCCAGTCCCTTAAGAAGGCCATCTAACTCAACCATCTCGAAGACCTAGGAGAAGAGGACATTGCACATCATCATCTTGGTAATTGACCAAGATCCTCCATTCTCAAGGAATGGCTCTCACCCCCAGGCTGAGCTTTATGTTCCAGACTGAAACCACCTACAGGACCTACTTGGTCCTTGTGACCAAGAATCTGCCTGGTCCTAGACCAGGATGTCTCTGTCTCAACCTGCAGGATCTGCTTGGTCCTTGTGACCAAGAAACTGTCTGGTCCTAGACCAAAATACCCTAGAGACAAATAGGGGCCCTAACCACATGCTAGGGACTTTGCCATGGCATCAACCTGCTTGATCTCTGACCAAGAACCCCAAGAGACAACTGGGGGCCCTAGGGTACCTTCTAGGGTCTTACTCTTTGCTTTGCCTGGTTAACTTGACCAGGAACCCTAGTTAACTGACTAGGGTACCATCCTCTCAGAGAATGGGTCTCGCAGCTGCACTAAAATTAACACTCCCTCTCAACAAGAGAGGCATTCTCAACAACACTAAGCTTGTCGAAGACAGAGGCTTAGTCAACACATCTGACAACCGCACCATGTCCTTTTCATGGTGAAACAACCTGTCATAGAATACAGGATTTTCTGGGAGCTTCAAAGAGCTTTGAATGTCAACAAATACCTTGATCTTGTAGATACACTTGGAAGTTACACTTGACTTCCCTTGTTGTTTGAGAATCACTTTCCACATATCATTATCCATTATCAACTGAATACCTTCTATCATAGCACCTGAAGTTTGGCTATCTCCACATCAGTGGGTGATCTTGAATCAGTGACATGGATCCCACTGGAGTACCATTGGAGCCTCTCAATAGGCTCCTCAATGAGATCAATGGAAGGCTTCTTGGCCTTCTCCCTCTGCTTCTCTGAACAGGATGTCTCATAAGCTTCCATATCTGAGTCACTGGAAGACTCCCTCTTGATCTTTGAAACTTGACAGGGGTTATTCATTAGAGCTTTAACATGTCTTGAGACCTTGTAAAGGTCCCCCTCACGGACACCAATCTCAATAGCTGAGCTCATATTTCCACCTTTAGTCCATACTAGTGCCTTTCCTTCTGAGAAGGCTACAGAGAACCCCTTGTCTTCTAAAATTGCCACTGAAAGAACATTCCTCTTTAAACCAGGAACATATAAAATTTCCTCAACATGAATTAACGTACCTGAATCAAGCTTTAAGGCAGTTGAACCAACTCCTTTGATTTCAAAGGTATTTCTATTTCCCATCTCCCCTTTCTTATTGAACTTCTTGGCCTTGTAACCCACAAGAGCCCTTTTGTACCCAGTCATATGCTTGGTGGCCCCACTGTCAATCCACCATGAGTCTGATGAGTTGGAGATGGATCCTGAGAGTGCTGAAATCAAGAAGAACTCTCTTTGATCTTTTTCTTTGGCCTCAGCCTTAGATTTCTATTGTTGAGGTTCTTCTTCTTCTGTAGCAGTTGAAGCATGATACTTCCCTTTATGCCAATTCCTGCTAGGAGGATTTCTACAATTGTTTGCATAATGACCAAGCTTGCTACATTTAAAACATCTCACTTTTGACTTATGAAAGTGCTTACCTTTAGGTCCCTTACCTTTGTTCTGGTGCTGAGGGAAGCTTCTTCCTTTCTTTGTCTTGGCAGCAAGAGCATGATTCTTTTCAGCGGGAGGTCCAGATCTACTTTGAATTCTACCTTCTTCTTCTAAGCAATAATGCCACAACCTATCAAAGCTTGGTTGTATTTCTCTTCCATTCACTACTGAAAAAAATGTCTCCCAAGATGTAGGAAGACCATCTACTGCTGTTTGCACAAGATCATCATCATCTACTTCAACTCGAATTGCCATGAGTTGATCTTTTATCTGAGCAATCTTTGAGAAGGAGGCAACTGATTCCTTCTCCTCCATCTTCAATGAACGAAGTTGCTTCTTCAAGACCCTCTTCCGAGTAGGTTCCTTCTTCTCATAGAGATTTGCTAAGGCATCAAAGCATTCCTTAGCTGTCCTTAGAGGAGCTATTACAGGGATCAAATTATCTTTAACTGAGTCAAAGATGATCCTCTTTGCTTTAGCTTGCTTCTTCTTGAATGATGCTCTTCCTTGGGCTGTTGTGGGCTCTTCCACAACCCTAGTGACCAAATCATCCAAGTCATTCTCCTCCAAGATATTCAAGACCCTAGCTTTCCATGCATTAAAGTTTGAGGCTCCTTCTGCCTTCATTGAGTTAGAAGCCATCTCAAACCCTTATAGTCAACTTGCCAAGTACACCTGTAAACCTGGAGTCAAGTTGATTATGACACAAATCCTTACCTTAGGACCTTTGTAGATTCTGTTAGCCTGCAAAACAGAGTTAGCTACAAGACCTAAGATTTGATACCATGTTAATTTTTGGTAGAGTTAGGGTTTTATGTAGAAGAATAAAAAATCAATATACTTTAATACAAAATTACATTTAATAAACAAGTACTGAAACTAAATAGTAAAACAGTAACAAAACATAATTTTCATCTCTTTCAACTTTCCCACTTTAACACTACCAGTTGGGTCACTGTGTTAAAGTAATCTTCAGTAACATGTAATTACTAACAGTAGTTAATCAACATTAACATAAGTAAAGAAGACAAGTTTAGGGTACTTACCTGGAATGTACAACCTTCCTGTTTTATACTCAGAAAAATTACTTTCAGACAAAGCTGTGCCTCTCAGAGGCCAGCCACTACTAGGAACCAACTGACCCTACTAAAGGGTAAGTACAAACTAGAGAGAGAGATGACTGGGCTGAGGTAAAACCAAAAAGGTCAAAGACAGTCAGAAACACAGTACCAAGACTTAATACAAGAGAAGTGAACACAAGTAACATACCAGATCTGACCACATGAGATCTAAGACAGTCACAAACAAAATAGAACTGTATACAAATGAAAAAGTTAGCATAAACAACTGAACCAAAGATATAATCTTAGCATGTAGATCTGGACAAAAAACAGAGTTCAACAACAGATGTCTTAAGGCTCAGTTCAATCAGACCATTCAAACTGTGGCCCTTTCAAATAAGTTCTCAACAAACAGATCAAGACCCAAGAGACTCATTGCCTCCACAAATAATCTCTTAGCATGCATATCAGGGTCTAAGAGGAGTCACAACTGAGTTGTAAGGTTAGCATAGGGTTATGTCCTTCATCAACAGTCAACCACAAGGCAGATCGAACCTCAGCAGTACTTAAAACAACAGATCGAGTCTTTCCAAATTCACGGCTGAGTTTTAACTAAGTCCTAGGAGGTAGATTGGATAGCAGGCAGGCTGGAAGACCTCAATTAGTTCACTGTTCAGTCAAGAGTAGCAGCAGTAAACCCTAACAATGATTAGACAGATCTGAAGTATTTAGCAGGTGGGCTTCCTCCAATAAATAGTAGCAAAAACCTTGATGTCAACCCTAAAAGATCAGATCTGGAAAAGTGATGACCTTCAGCAAATGGGCAGCCTCAACAGGTAAGTAAACAGCAACACAAACATCTACTAAAACCCTTGACGTTAAGCATCAAAAAGAACAGAGCTGAGATAAAAAGATTATGTTTTTAACTTGCAAAATGAGGAACAAGAGACTTCAATATATAGTCTTAGGGTCTTCTAGAAGGTTCAAAAATAAAAATAAAACTTTAAATTAGTTAGGGTTCCATCAATTTAGGAAGGTACCACTTAAAAAATAAAATCATAAAAATAAAAAAATAAAAAATAAAAAATAATAAAAAATAAAAATAAAAATAAAAAATAAAAATAAAAGAGTCACATTTAATAACATAAAACATAAGTAGGGTACTAGGGTCATTTAGGTGAGGGTACAAGGACTAATACATGACCCAATATAACATAGGTGTGGGTTCATGACCCATAATCCTTAGGACCAAGGGTATACCTTAAACGTGGTCAAACAACTACAGTACACATAAGACCAAAAACATCAAAGGTGGTACAAATCAAAAGATAACTCAAGGTGGGTAAATGACCCTATCAAAGACAAGGTACCACAAGACAAATAATCAACAAGGTGTAAGGACCAAATGTCAATCAATCAAGGTGGGGCACAACCAATCATCTCTCTCTCAAATGTACAATTTTTCCAAATAACCTGAAATTTCATCATCACTGTATAAGGAAGGGTCTACAGTTTGAAGCTATCATCATATTTTATCATTATTTTATGTTTTATGAGGTTTCGTCCTCGGATTGTGGGTGATAAAGCCTAAAAAATCACTTTAAATTGGCCTAGAGGAGGGAAAATTTTAGCTCTTTTTCCCTATAAATATAGTGCTTTCCTCTCATTTGTAATCATTAAGAAAGATCATGGGATCGAATATGACTTAAATCTTATTTCGCTTATGGTGTATGAGTTCTTGATGTGGTGCGCACCTCTTTCTTGGCTTTTCTAGGGTTTCTAAGGATATTTCTTGGTGTTGAGGCTTCTTTGCATATCTTTCAAGGCTATTTCTAGGAGGAAGGATTCTTGGGTCTCTTTCTCTTCTCCTTTTCTCCATTAATTATGGTAAGATGTTGAATCTCTTGTCTTGCATTGTCGGAAGTATCCAAGTTAAGAGAAATTTAGGGTGTCATCCATTGTTGATTTAGTCTTGTTGGAGAGGCATTCCTCTTGAAGTATCCCTCGTGTATTGGGCCCTGGAATCTTGTTTGTCCTAATTAAACTTCTAACATAACCTAGGGTTTCTTATCGTTGCCCTAATTCATCAAGCATTGAATTACCAATTCTTGGGAGAATGCTAGCCCCGATTTTTTTTCATTTCCCTAGGGATAAGGCCTAGAGCCTAGTTCTATTTCCTTCTTCATCTTCTTTTTCAAATTTCCAAATTCTATGTTTTATATAGTTAAAAATACAAAAAAAATCAAATATACCAAAACCCCTAAAAAATTAAATATAAAAAAACCTTAAAAATTAAAAAATATAAAAAACCAAAAAATATTGCAGTATTGAAGAAACTAATCCATCAAAGTGATGCACCCTACTTGATTTTGTGGTAGATCCTCAAGGGTGTCTCCTTCTTGTAGCTGTTTTAAGAGATTGGTTATGTGCAAGTGCTATGTATGCTTTTTAAATCTGATTTGACAGGTACAACCATTCAAATTCATCTTTGAAGAGTATTACAAGTTGAAGACAAGGTCTTTTATCGGCCCTAGTCACTTGGGCATCCATCTAGTGGTTCAAGTTGGTCTTGTGATTTCTGGGGGCCTGGTTAGGGCACAAACCAGATTTGGTAAGTCAATTCCATATTTGTCTTACTCATTCATTGGCTACCCCAAAGGTGTGATTTGTATCCCTCTCCATTAGGGGTATCTTCCTTGGTAAGTGATAAGTTTGCACTTTAATTCAATTATGTTAGATCTTTAAACTTAAAGATAGACAAGCATAGCAAAACACAAAAGACACAAGAAATTTCCTCGGGGAAACCATAAAGGAGAAAACCCCGCAACTTCCTCAGAAATAGATTCGTCACTAGTACAATATCAAGCAAGATGGAAAACCCAAAATATAAGATGTCTTCTGCAGCCTTCTGTCTTTCTCCTCCAGCGAACTTGTCTTCTCTCTCACTTGGTGCGAACTTGCTTGAGTGAGTGTGGTGTCAAATGAGAGAGTGATCCTCTCTATTTATACTTTAAGTGTGAGTGACCTAATTCCTCATTGGGGCCGACCTCTCTAACTGACTGGGTCGACCTGTCCTAGGGGGACTCAAAAATACAATTTACGTTTATCTTTTGTGGAGCTATTGCCCTGACTTACAATGGAGGTTTTACCTCGATATTCTAGCATGACCAAATACAATAATGACATCCTCGAACGGAGGGAAAACATCTCCGTCGGAGGTACAATAAAAGTACAATAATAATATAATAATAATATACAAAGAATATCTTCCAAAGTTACATTTACAACAACAGTAAGTTGGGATTGTTCTAAGTGATTTCCATCTATCTTTGAGCATATTTTGGTGGCTTTCTCCTTGTTGGATTTTGTACAACTTCGGAAGATATTATTCATTATATTTTATTGTACCATCATTGTACTTGTTTATAGCTCCTAAGGGAGAAGAACCTTATGTAAACAATTATGTAAACACATGAAAGAATCAATGTAAGCCTTGGGGTGCAAAAGGAATTAATAAAAAGATTAAAAATAAAATATTTATTGCCCCCAAGACAAGTCGGCCCCATAAGGGATTTTCTGGTTTCAACACTTGTATAAATATGAGGTTAGTGCTCCTCATTTGTTCATTTCTCACACTTGAGTGTGGTGCATCACTTGGGAGAGGAGAATTTCGCATCACCTAAAGGAGGAGGCTGATTTCTAGGGTTTCTACTTGTGGAAAACATTTCCACACTTTCTCTTTCGTCATTTGTACTCTGATCTCAAAATTATCATCTCTCTGTGAAGGTTGCTGGGTTTTCTCCCATTTGGGTTTCCTAGGGTAAACTCTGTGTTGTTGTTTTGTGCTTTGTCTTACTTCTAGTGATCTTGGTAATGCATTTATGTTTTATGCTATGAATGTATGAAATTTAACATGGTATCAGAGCCATTCTAGAAGAAGCCATTGCAGAAGCATTGTCGGAACCCTGTCGGAATTAGGGTTTCATCTTGTGAAGTCTTCACCTATTATTTTGGAGGAAAAGAGCCATAGGAATTTCGTTTTTGGCTAGACTAATCCATTGGTGAAGATGGAATTCAATTCTGAGAACTTTCAATTTTTGACCTAACTCTGTGGCTGCAGCAGAATTAGGGTTTCAGTTTTATCTCATTTCTCTCCACAGATTTGGACCAACGCACCCTCTATTCAACTCTCCTTGGCAAAGCGAACTTATCTGTGGGTTCGGTTTTTCAAATTATTGACTTTTATT
Organism: Larix kaempferi; assembly: GCA_027924585.1. NCBI lineage: Eukaryota > Viridiplantae > Streptophyta > Pinopsida > Pinales > Pinaceae > Larix > Larix kaempferi. Next base: position 17,996,964 of record BSBM01002204.1, on the reverse strand, counting down.
TTTTGACCTAGCTCCTGCTAGGGTTTCTGAACCAGATCTACAATCAAGATGATTGGGATGAAAGTTGAAGATCGTTTGGAAGGAGCCTCCAACTTTATCTCCTGGAAGTCTAGGGTTCTTCTAATCCTAGAAGAAAATGATCTCTTACTATATGTAAATGAGAAGGTCCCCGAACCAGAAGCCGAAGAGGATAAATCTCGATGGAGGAAGAATGCTGCTAAAGCAAGAAGGATTCTTGTGGATTCCGTGAGAGATCATTTGGTTCCTCAGATCTCAGGAAAGAAGAATGCTAGGAAAATGTTCAAGACCATTATGAAGTTGTTTGAACACACTAGCCTAAATGTATCCATGAATTTGAGAAACCAACTCTCAAATATGAAGATAGTAAAGTCGGAATCCATTGCCTCATACTTTATGAGGATCACAGAACTCAGAGACAACAACACCATTGGAGATCCTATTGGCGATAAGGAGCTTGTCCTCCACACTTTAAATGGTCTTCCACCATCATGGGAGTCCTTCATCCAAAGCATAAGTGGTAGATCCAAACTACCAAAGTTTGACAAGCTTTGGGCAGATTGCTCTCAGGAGGAGACCAAGATTGCAGCACGTCAAAGACTCCATGGCCATGACACTCAACCTGAGGAGAACCAAGCTTTTGTTTCTCATGCCACAAAGGGTAAGGGAAAAGGTAGGAAGTTCCATAAACACAAGCACCAAGATAGGAGACCAAGTCCTCGCCCAGATCAAAAGGAGAAGGACATATCTCAAGTTCAATGCTATAGGTGCAGAAAATATGGACACTACGCAAATAGTTGTCGAAGTTCAAGTAAAAGGAAGCATGAAGCCTCAACTGTTGATGTAGAAGAGGATCATCATTGCAAGAAGCAAAGGGATGAAGATCCAGAATACAAGAACATAGATCTCTCATGGTTCCCACAAGAAGGCAGTGGGGGCTCACACACCAAAACAATAAGAGATAAGTATTTTGTTTTCTTGCTTACATAGATCTGTTTTGTCTTATATGCTTTTTATATGCAGATCAAATGTATTGAGCAGTTGATATAGTTTACCCTGCTATATTATGCATATGAGCTACACAACATTTCATGAAGTTAGTCTAGATGATATCTCCCTCCTACATGCTTAGGGTAGTGCACACTCTTGATGGCATGGTCTAATGGAGATAACCGACATGTAGATACTTCCTCATGTTCATGATTGTTGTGATAAAGTATTAGCTAAGATGTCGATGTAAACTATTTGTTTTTGCAGTTGATTATAAAATGTCACTAATCATCAGTTGGGATTTGACTTGTAGGGAAAAGACCATGTGATTTGGCCTACAAGAGAAGACTTGTTTCGATGGACATATGAATCCCGTTGATATTCAGCAAGAAGCTTCCTGGAATATGACTCTCAGCCTAGAAGGTTGACCTCGGAGGAAGCTTTCACAGAAGTGAAACCAGAAGTAAGCCACCTTTAGATATTTGGTTGTCCAATCTTTATACATTTTCCCAAGTTGGAACCTTCAGGCAAGAAGGGAACCGTTGTGGGATACAGTGAGTCTTCAAAGACTTACAGAATCTACATCCCAGGGTCCAAACAGATTGAAGTCAGTAGGGATGTGACCTTTGAAGAAGAATTAGCTGTCAGGAAAGGCAGAGGATCAGACATGGAGATCGATGATGAAATGATAGAACTAAAGAAGATGAGATCATCTCCCCCTCTAGTTCAAGAGGGAGTTAGCAGAAAAGGATGAACCTATCGATTCCATTGATCCAGTTGATATCCCCAGAAATGTTGCAGTAGGTCGGAAAAGACCTAGATGGGCACAACAAACTTAGCATGGAGCATATGGGAAACACAAGGCCAGATTTGTTACTAGAAGATTTTCTCAGAAAGAGGGAGTTGATTATGATGATACATTTGCTCCTATGGCTCAAGATACTCCCATCAGATCGATCATTGCTATTGCTTCAACTATGAGATGGAAGGTGCATCAGAATGATGCAGACCCCAACCTTTGCTTCAAGGTTGCAGATGATGAGCCACTGATTTTTGTATTGTATGTTGATGACTTGTTTCTCATAGGAAATGAGAAACTCATTGTATGGTGTAAGAAGAATCTCGCCTCTGAGTTTGAAATGAAAGATCTTGGATTGATGCACTACTTCTTCTAATTAGAAGGATGGCAGAGGCAAAAAGAGATTTTCCTAGGACAAGGAAAATATACCATTGACATATTGAAGAGATTCGGGATGTTAGAATGCAAGTCTATGACTACTCCGATGGATGCGAATTGGAAGAAGTTGAGAGATTCTACTTTAGATTCTGATTTGATTGATCCCACCATGTATCGCCAGTTGATTGGGTCATTGATGTATCTGACCAACACCAGACCAGATATATGTTTTGCTGTGAATGCCCCCAATCAGTTCATGTTCGAACCTAAGTCACCTGACACGGGGACACGGGACACGAAGGACACGAAAATACGAGAGTCCGACACGGACACGGTGACCCTCGGAATCAGGACACGTAGGACACGTTTTATATACATATATATATATTTTTTAAATATATTAAAATTCAAAAATATAGACATATAGATCCAAAAATCTTTAGAAACTAGAACATTTACAAATATTCAATAGAAATTAGAATAAAAACACATTAATGATTACACATTGTCATTCACAAATCACGATTCAGTATTCACGAATCACTCACTCTCAACCAATTGCTTCCTTGCAAATGACAAAAAGAAAGCCAAAATTTTGTTTTAAAGCAAACCCAGATGCCTTTTTCCGCGATTTACGTGTCCTGTTTTCTCAATTCGTGTCCAACAGTCAGGACACGCTCACATTTCGAGTCCGATTCGTTTTCCCAACGTGTCCTGAAAACGGATTCGTTCAAAGTTCGAATCGGACACGAATTCAGACCGAATCGTGTCCGATTCGATCCCGACGCGACACGCTGAGGGTTTTGAGCGAATCCGGTTTCTTAGGTTCGAACCAAGGCAGATTCACTGGATTGCTGCAAAACATGTGCTCAAATACTTACGTGGCACTATGGGATATGGTTTGAAATATGTTTAAGATAGTGACCTGAGATTGCAGGGGTTTACAGACTCAGATTGGGCCGGATGTGTTGCAGATCGGAAGAGTACTTCCAGATGTTGCTTCAGTTTGGGTTCTGCGGTTATTTCCTGTTACAGCAGGAAACAGAACTCGGTAGCACTCAGTACTGTAGAGGCCAAGTACATGGCTGCTAGCACAACAGCTAGAGAAGTAGTTTTGCTTTGTAAACTCCTGGCAGGATTGTTTGGCCAGATTCCAGACTCGATCGTGATTCATTGTGATAACCAGAGTTGTGTGCAGATGTCAGTGAATCCTGTATTTCATGACAGGTCGAAGCAGATCGAGATTAGATATCACTTCATTCGTGATATGGTGCAGAAAGGTGCGGTCGAGTTACAGTACGTGTCGACAGACGACCAGACTGCAGATGTTCTCACCAAGGCTCTTTCCAAGATGAAGTTCGAATACTTTCGCAGAAGACATGGAGTCGAAGAGAACATATCCCTCCTTGAGAGGGAAAGATGACATTGAGATACTTGCCCTGGTGCCTTTTGCAGTTCGGTTACTTAGCCAGATATGGGAGAAATCTCATAGGCAGATGAGTAGGATAGTCAACAGTTGGTCAGGCTCACCCAGGCACCTTCTGCAGTCCAGTTATTCAGCCAGATATGGGAGAAATCCCATAGGAAGATGAATAGGACAGTCAGCAGTTGGTCGGGTTCACACTGGTGCCTTTGCAGTCCGGTTACTCAGCCAGATATGGGAGAAATCCCATAGGCAGATGAGTAGGACAATCAGCAGTTGGCCGTGTGGTTGCACAGGTGCCTCTACAGTCCAGATACTCAGCCAGATATGGGAGAAATCCCATAGGCAAGAGAGTAGGATAGGCAGTAGATGGCCATGCCCTTTTGCTTGTCTGAGATCTCAGCCAGGTATGGGAGGACCCCATTGGCAGATGAGACAGACAGGTAGCAAATTGTATAGCAGAGATGGCACAGCTGATTATCTCAGATATCCAGGATTGAGTGATTCTCCTGGATCCAGAATTGAGTGATTCTCCTGGACTCACCGAAGGACTGGTGAGGATGTCACAGATATTCAGGATTGAGAGATTCTCCTGAAATCCAAGATCGAGTGATTCTCCTGGACTCACCGAAGGACTGGTGAAGATGATACTCTGAGACTGTGTGGACAACCTTCAGTATGCATAGAGATGATGGAGACAGAGTAGAGTACAAGATGAAACCCAGATGATCGTGATGCTGATGAAGACTGAAGAATACCTTCCTCGTTGAGAGGGAGTGTTGGATTTTGTACAACTTCGAAAGATATTATTCATTATATTTTATTGTACCATCATTGTACTTGTTTATACCTCCTAGGGGAGAAGAACCTTATGTAAACAATTATGTAAACACATGAAAGAATCAATGTAAGCCTTGGGGTGCAAAAGGAATTAATAAAAAGATTAAAAATAAAATATTTATTGCCCCCAAGACAAGTCGGCCCCATAAGGGATTTTCTGGTTTCAACACTTGTATAAATATGAGGTTAGTGCTCCTCATTTGTTCATTTCTCACACTTGAGTGTGGCGCATCACTTGGGAGAGGAGCATTTCGCATCACCTAAAGGAAGAGGCTGATTTCTAGGGTTTCTACTTGTGGAAAACATTTCTACACTTTCTCTTTCTTCATTTGTACTCTGATCTCAGAATTATCATCTCTCTGCGAAGGTTGTTGGGTTTTCTCCCATTTGGGTTTCCCAGGGTAAACTCTGTGTTGTTGTTTTGTGCTTTGTCTTACTTCTAGTGATCTTGGTAATGCATTTATGTTTTATGCTATGAATGTATGAAATTTAACACTCCTCATAATAGTGGCAAGGTTTTTTAAGCATTTTCCCTAGTTGTGAGCATTTATCCATTCTAACTCCTATCATGTTGAAGTACTTGGTAAACGTGCTTGTATTCATTGCTTTGACTCCATAAGGCATTGATCTTTGTCAACAAGTTGCTCGTGGGGTATTCTTATTTTGTAGGTCTATTTCACCTATATTAGGGACTCCCCCTTGGCCTCTAGGAGTTGGCCTAAAGCGTAAGGAGAGTGCATTGTGGTGATTGTGGGTGCATTTACTGATTAGTTTCCAATCTTAGCGTTGACCTTCGTGACCTTTCAGAAGGGTGCTAATTTGTGCAGTAACATTTTTTGGCACCATTGTCTGGCTTGCTTGAAGATTGTTGCATAACAGATTGGGCATGTTGCTGGTTCAAAGGCCAATCTTTCGGGCATGAATAACAAATTTTGTGAGAAAGTATTTCGTGAAGTTGAGGTAAGTTTTTGTTTTGTACTTTGATAAGATTATTGTTGAGCACTAACTTGGTAGGTCTTATCTGGAGACTCCACTAAAGAAAATACAACAAAGAGGTACACTTCAAGACAAAGCTCTCAACTATTGACGACATTGTTGGGTGTAAATATGAACACATCCATCAATTGATAAGAAAAGCTCGTCTTGGCGACTCTGCTGAAGTATTCTATAAGGTATGATGAATATTTATTCTAATTTCGGGGAATATCCTGGTTGGCTTCTTGAAACCTATGGCCTCTTGGATTTCTCAAATATTTGGGCTCCTGCTCATGAAGAACTGGAGGTAGTTATATGGGAAACTCCAAAGTTTCATGGCAATGGAGATTCAAGTTTGGTTTATTTTGCGACCTTTTTCAAATTTGTGGGGCATAATGGCATCCTTAATGAAAATGATATGATGGATTATTTCTCATTTGGCTGCAAGGACTACGCCATCCGTTGGTATGAACCTCATGGAAAGAGAACAATTACCTCTTTTGTAGTCTTTTTGGAAGTGTTTTGTAAACACTGGTGCCCTAACAACATTGATCAATGGCTACCCAAAGTTCAATAGGTCAAGACATTTTATGATGCGCAAAAAACCATTGAAGAGGGTCCTGACCCACCCTTGAAGGAAGAAGAGGGAGCCAAGGAAGAAGACACTTATCGCTCATTGCTTGAAGATGAAGATATTGTCAAAGAATGTTGTGATGAAGATCAACCCCTAGAAAGCTTTCATGAAGAAGCCATTGTTGAAGAATCTTTCGTTGAGGATTTTGTTGAAGAAGCCAAGGAAGACAACATCTTGAGCCCTATGCTTGAAGAGGATGGTACTTTTGAAGATGAAGAAAAAGATGCTCAAGAAAGTGAAGCCAAGGAGGTCTATGGTAAAGATCTAGAGAAGGAGCTTTGAAGAGGAAGCACATGAAGAACAATAAGCCCTAATTGAAGAAAGTGAAGAAATGTTGAGTTCTCCTTATCATTGTTTTGAAGATTCCTATGATGTCTAGGGCCTTTTGGAAGAAAATGGCATGATTACTTTGCATGATGAAAAGGATGATAATTATTGGAGGTTTCTTGGGCCTCTCACATATGACTCTTCAAGGGCTGGGAGCATTGTACTTGAGCCTTTGGGTCACACATTCCGAGGAAGTTGTATATGATCATTTCCTGCCATATGGAAGTGAAGAGGTTGTCAATTTGGATCAGCCAAGGCTAGACTTTTATGCAGATTTGGAACAACATGAAAAAGGTTTTGTCAAAGAAATTCATGAAGATCAAGAAGAAAATGAAGAAGCTCCTGTTGAAGAGTCTTTCTTTGTTGAAAATGATGTTTAAGACATGGTCGATGAAGGTGTAGTTGATGTTTCTCCTTGTTCCCCTCATGATGAAGGTTTGGTGAGCTTTCCTCTCTCTTTTGCTCTTGATGATGAATCTTTTGAAGATGAGGATCCTTTTACTATTGAAGATGGTTGCCATGGTTACAATGATGGGCATTTTCTCTATTTTGATCACGATAAAGGTAGTGAAGATTGGAAATTTGTTGGAGAACCCATAATGAGAGAAGTGTAAATTATGAAGATTTTGGAAAATCGATTCTTGACGGGATCTCTTAGGATTTGGTTTAGACATGCTTGCCCACCATGGATGATGATATAAGGTTGTATGTAGAGGATTCTATTCTGGATCTTGAACAACCAAGTTTACCCTCTCCTAGGGTGGATCTCAACCATTATCTTCAACCATGTTTCTTAGGGATTAATGCAGGTTTTGAGCAACAAGAAGGTGTTTTTATTGCAGGGTTAGAGAAGCAAAGTGTGCCCTCTCCTAGGGAAAATTTGAGGTCTCTTTTCAATCCGTATATTTTAAGGCTTCTTGTTGGTTTCGAAAGTCATTGGGACAACAAACAGATTTTGAAGAACAGGTTCATCTTGAAGGTAGTTTGTACTTGAGCCCTATCCAAGCTTGGATAGACAGGGCTTGTCAAGGATCCCTTCTCCTTGGAAAGGGTTTGAAGGCATACAGGTTCATGATCTTTTCTACTGTTCCAACCCCATTCCATTGAAGGTAATGCCATCTACTTAGCTCATCATTAATGTGATTTTGTCTTGGACTATTTCCAAGGACAAGGAAAGAAATCCTATCATGAATGCCATGCTAAGGTGGCTTCATTGGTGGTATGATTTCACTTGACTCATTCCTGTTATCATAATTAAAGTAGGGAGGGAGGATGAATAATCTCTTGCATGAGCATTTTGTGTGTCATTTTCTTTACCCTTGCATTGCATTTGCTATGTTGTTTTTATATGTTTCACATTTTGATCTGAACAAGGTAGGATGGATGTGTCTACCTTCGATGCATTTGACATCCTTGTTGTTAGAAGTGTGTGTAGGTCTACAGGTACCGAAAGATGGAGGTTCTCATGCACGCTCGGGAGAAGCACATGTTTCGTAGTTGGATCTAGCTGTTATGCCCTAGATTATCTGCAGTGAACCCTGCCGGATGTGCCAAGGAGTGGGGTCTTTTTGCTATTGTAAGAGGCCAAGCTGGAGCCTCTTTATGTGAAAGTGTTGGTCTATTAGCACTCCAAAACTGTTGTTGGTCATGGCAGGTCCACTTGGTCCTCATTTCAAGGTGTACTGGTCTTGTGGCCTTCCTGAATACCCCTTGATGGGTGGTAACCCTGCAGGTATTAGTGCATCTTGGGGTGACTCCATTAGGACACATGGCTTAGGAGCCCCTAGCGACACTCATGATTTCATCCTTTGTAAAATTGATAGCGCTTGTAAGGGTTGCCATACCCACTCTAGCACACTTCATTTATACCCACTTGGACCTTAATTTATTGTATTACCCCCTCCCCTTTGGTCATCTAGGTTAAAAGAGCAAATCATCCACCTCTTAAAGCAAGCTTTGAAGGTCGTACCATCTAAAGGAGGGTGTTGAAGGCAAAAGACACTTGTTGGGGTTAGATGGGGTGTGATGTCCTCCTTCCAAGATCAACTTTTCATCATGTTGAAGCTATCATAATATTTTATCATTATTTTATGTTTTATGAGGTTTAGTCCTTAGATTGTGGGTGACAAACCCTAAAAATTCACTTTAAGCTCAAAATTACATAGGTCGGCCTAGTGGAGGGAAACATTAACACTTTTTCACTATAAAATATAGTGCCCTCCTCTCTTTTTAATCATTAAGAAAGATCATGGGATCAAATATGGCTGAAATCTTATTTCTCTTATGGTATATGTGTTCTTGATGTGGTGCGCACCTCTCTTCTTGGCTCTCCTAGGGTTTCTAAGGATATTTCTTGGTGTTGAGGTTTCTTTGCATATCTTTCAAGGCTATTTCTAGGAGGAAGGATTCTTGGGTCTCTTTCTCTTCTTTTCTCCATTAATTGTGGTAAGATCTTAAACCTCTTGTCTTGCATTGCCGAAGGTATCCAAGGTAAGAGAAATTTTGGGTTTCATCCATTATTGATTTAGTGTTTTTGGTGAGGCATTCCTTTTGAAGGATCCCTCGTGTATTGGGCCTTGGGATCTTGTTGTCCTAATTAGGTCAAGTGCTAACATAACCTAGGGTTTCTTACCCTTGCCCTAAATCACCAAGCATTGCATTGCGAATTCTTGGGAGAACGCTAGCCCCGATTTTTTACTTTGCCCTAGGGATAAGACCTAGGTCCATTTCCCTCATCTTCTCTTTTTCAAATTTCTAAGTTCTATATTATATATATTTAAAAATACAAAAAAATCAAATATACCAAAAACCCTAAAAAATTAGATATAGAAAAAACCCTAAAAATTAAAAAATATAAAAGACCAAAAAAATTGCAGTGTTTAAGAAACTATTCCGTCAAAGTGACGTGCCCTACTTGATTTTATGGTAGATCCTCAAGTGCATCTTCTTCTTGTGGTTGTTTTGAGAGATTAACGGTTATGTGCAAGTGCTATGTATGTTTTTTCAGATCTGATTTGACAGGTACAACCATCTAAATTCATCTTTGAAGAGTATTACAAGCTGAAGACAAGGTCTATTATCAGCCCTACTTACTTGGGCATCCATCTAGTGGTTCAAGTTGATCTTCTTGTGATTTTTGGGGGCTGGTTAGGGCACAAACCAGATCTGGTAAGTCAATTCCATATTTGTCTCACTCATTCATTGGTTGCCCCTAAGGTGTGATTTCTATCCCTCTCCATTAAGGGTGTTACCCACCAAGTTGCACTTGTTGGACTTTCAGTGAGCCACCGAAGATTGAACAAGTCAATTGTTCATTAATTTAACATTTTCTTAATGCATTTAAGATATTAATTAATTTAACATTTTCTTAATGCATTTAAGATATTAATTAATTTAACATTTTATTAACTAAACATGGTATCAAAAGGTTAATATAGCATCATTTTGTTAGAGATATATTTTTCCACAGACAATGCTTGTTGAGAGAGGATAATCCAGAGGTTGTTGATTTTCACTTTATTATTTTTAATTTTATTCTCCGTTTTATAGCCCTTGTTGGGCAAATAGTGACAACATGATTCTGCTAAGTACTCAAAGACCTACATAGCCTAATAAATCCCTTATTACGCTACTAGAGTACAGATATGACCTCATTGGCACTCTGGAAGGGTGAGAGCAACATACCCTAGATCATCCAATATGCACATCATGATGAGCTTCTTCACTACCACAGTAAACAGATCAGTCTTTAGATAATAGGAGAGACACTTCTTCTAATCTTATAATTTTCACGAGACACTTCCCTATGATTGCATTTGACACCGAGTCAGGGAGCCCCATTTCTTTGGATGACACCCAAAGACAGATTCTGGGAGACTTCATAGTGGTTAGAGATGGGCATTTTTCTTACTGTTCTGGAATCTACAGCTATTTTACTTTATTTCTGTGGATACTAATTTACTACTTTCACTTAAGCTCTTAATTTTTGGACTTAAACTACACTTTAACTTCCATACTCACACTCTTGCTTTAGGCATACTTGCGGTAACCTCTAGCATAGTAACAGGAATCGCGAGTTGACTCGCGATTATTCCGAGTTTGACTCGGATTGGCAGCTAAACGAGCCGATTCGTCTCGTCCCGAGTCAAACTTGGGCTTCCCTATTTTACACGGTTGAACTGGAATAAACCGCTGATTTAAACTCGGCTCGGCGAGTTGGAGACATGATTTACGCTAATCATGAATTGAAGCCGCCTTTAAAACGCTATTTAAGAGCCGCGCTGCCACTGTTTCAAACTTTTGGGCGACATGAGCTCTCAGGTAGAAATGACGACGGGCAGACGGATGGGCACTGTTTCAATGTTTACACGTTACTCAACATTCAGCAGCAGGTCACGCGTGAAGGATTCAAGGCCATGGACAGGGGTAGAAGTTCAGAACAGAGCATCAAACAAACTCGAGAGAGGAGTCATGAGTCATAACCAAGGGCATAAAAAAAATCGATTTTAGTCAGCTGCCAGCATTAGGGCATAAAAAATCGAATTTAGTTTTTATGAGTTGATATATTTTGGACATCTATTGATATATCTTTTGGACATCTATTGATATCTTGCAGTATATGGACATGGCTATTTTGAATATCTATGAAAAATGTTATTTTAAATTCAAAATATAGGTATATATTTAATTTTTTGTATTTGCCGATTTTTTCCCGATCCGACTCAAACTCTTCGCTCTTTTGCCTCGACGATTTATTGCCAATTCCGACTTTGGTAAGTATGACCTCTAGTGACTAGTCCTATTGATCATTCTGGTCACTTGATGCCATCTTTCTTTCTTTCTTTCTTCTGTTTTTTTCTTTTGCTTTATGTGGAATGCATTTCCTGGGGCAACTCACCGGGCACTTCCCCTCAGTCCAAGGATGGTACCCAGGGTAAACCGGTGGTGCCTAAGTTCCAAGCACCTTGCCCTGAGGGAATAAAAAAGAGTCGGATCTGTGACCTCCACTAAAATGGGGAGAGATCTCACATCTGGTTCATGACCACTTGAGCAAACCCTTGGAACTTTTCTTTTGTTTATTCTGTTTCTTTCATCAAGTTATATGCTGCCAATTTAATTCTTTCGGTTTTCAGAAAGTGTGATTCAAGGGGACTTAAAAGTTAATACCACTTTCTACAAGGGAATCAATGGCTTTCTTTCACGCAGTAAAATGTCATTTTCAATTTCGATCAAATAGTTGAACAGTAATATGCTTCATCAATATGGAGATATGTTTCAAACTAAAATGATTAAAACTGTTTCAGTTTCCTCAAGTGGTATGTTCTTAATACTTATGATGTTACTAATTGAAATATCCCTAAAGCAAACAAGCTTTGTTTCATAATTTGTAAGGTTTTGCTAATGTAATAGATAAAATAATTTATTAATGTTCAGCAAGTGACCACAATAAGTAGGTCAATGGGACTGAAAAGGATATCCAGTATCAGTACATAGTGGGAGTGTGAAAGCAACCTGACTGGTAACTGTACATATACATACCCTCTTCTTCTGTAATAATTTTAAGATCGTTTTGATTCTTTGTTATATCTGATCTTGATTTTTTAAATTTTGAGTAGTGTTTTTTGTAATATTTTGTCAACAAGATTAAACTGGTTTATGATGATTGTGCTTTTCTGGAATCAATAATAGTTAAGAGGACCATTTCATCTTCCACATTTGTTTTTCAGGCTCCTCCTCGTGCTGATGTGGTAAAAAACTTAAAAAATGGAATTGCTATAAATATTCTTGGTATGGGTGCTACTGTGCTTGGCATGCAAGCTACTGTGGGACTATTAGTGGCAAAGGCTCTCACTTCTTCAGCTAATCCATACTACCAAGGATTGTCCCCAGCCTATAGCCCAGTCTTGGCTCTTGATGTTTTCTTGGTTCAGGTATGTGCTCTTTATTTCATATCACTTTTCTTTAAGTGTAGGTGCTGTTTTGTCACTCAATTTAGTTCCTCACTCTTTAATTATTCTGGTTCTGAGTCTTGGCAATTGTAACTCTCAAGTTTCTATTTATATTTTGAAAATATACATGAATCCCTTATCATTCCATTCTTGTTACAACCGGAAATCACTTTGAGCCTCCAAAGAAAGTGGTATAATTGACTGTGCCATACATGACTTGCAGCAATTTAAAATGCAGGATTGAACTCCAATGGTAGAAACTCAGCTTTGCCAACAACCTCAAATTCAGGGTCACTTAGTACAATCTTGAAAAACAAGAGAGCATACATGGTTGAATGGGAAAGGAGAATAGAATACCTACATTGCATGGTACCACTGTTGGGAATTGGGGAACCCGTACCCACCATATCCCTGTTCCTGGGAGCTTTGGAGTGGGTACAAAATGCTCCTTTTCTGTGGGGAGAGGCTCTGGGAGCTTCTCAGGAGTGTTCCCATTAGGATGTGGCTAATCCAAAGGGCATTTCTATGGAGTACTGTGGCCAGGAGTGAGGAGAAGCTCCCTGCCTGCCATTTAATTTTTTTTTTTAAGGTCAATGCCCGTGCAAGATTGACATTTACTTGCTATGCATTTCAAGACATTTACTTGTTGTGTATTCATCCGACATACATGAGGCCTAAGTCACCTGACACGGGGACACGGGACACGTAGGACACGAAAATACGAGAGTCCGACACAGACACGGTGACCCCCGAAATCAGGACACGTAGGATACGTTTTATATACATATATATATTTTTTTAAAAATATATTAAAATTTAAAAATATAGACATATAGATCCAAAAATATTTAGAAACTAGAACATTTACAAATATTCAATAGAAATTAGAATAAAAACACATTAATGATTACACATTTGTCATTCACAAATCACGATTCACAACACATTTGTCATTCACAAATCACAATGAGACACATATGCATGTCGGAACCATATTTCTCATTAAGTCATCAAAATCAAAATGTATACATATATGTCGGAATGCCACTGGGCACTGGGCCACTGGCAAATGCCAAATAGACTAATAGTAAATACAAAAAGGGGTGGATCAAGATGGGAGAATCCCATATGTCAGTAGTCCTCCTCCATGCCTGAATCAACATACTCATCACTGCCACTGCCACTGCCACTGCCCTGATCCTCATCCTCCTCCCCCTCCTCCTCCTCTCTGCCCATCTGACGATCTGCATCTGCTGCTGTGGAGGATGACCCCTTTGTACGATCACTCTCATCAAAAGTGACCGGCTCTAGCACTGGATCATTAAGATCCATGTTGGCTAATGCCAACTCAGTGCTGCTGTCCAAACCCATATCATCAGGAAAGACATCCCACATCTTTGTCTTTCCCTTCACCCACTCCTCCCTCTTCCTGTAAATAAGACGAAGGTTGGAGTGCACATACACCATGGACTCTGCCCTGGACTGCTCAAGCCTGCTCTTCTTCACACTGTACAAGTTCCCATATGTGCTCCAATTCCTCTCACAACAAGAGGATGATGTAACTTGAGAGATGACCCTGAAGGCTAACTTCTGTAGAATAGGGGATGTTGCCCCATGAGTTGCCCACCAACGATAGGGTGTCTTACCCTCCCTATCTCTAAGCACATCATAGCCTCCAAATCTCCCAGTGCCAGTGGAAAAATCTACAAAGCCATCCTCCACCTCCTCAAGCATGTCTCTATCCTGAAATAGCTGTCTAAGTGCTATCTTCCTCCCATTTGCAATCTCTGCATCCATGTGAGGAGGGACTCTGTGTGAGGCCCCCGATCCACCAGTGAGCCACTCCTGAGTGTAGAACTTGGGGTTCAAGGAGTGGGCCAAGCAATGCAAAGGTGTGCAATTCTTATCCCACCTGGAGATAAGAATATCCCGAATAATGGTCCATAAGTTCTCTGCCGATGTCCCATACTCGGGACACTCATTCTCCATGACAATGGACCTCATGGACTCAATCATGGAATCCCACCCCTCATAAACCTCTGCTAGGATGGGCTGGTCCGTGTCTGCATACCGCAACAAAGAAATGATTGGCTCCATGATCTTAATAGTAAGATCCACCGTGTCCCACCAACCATCATTTAACACCAAGTCCTTCACCTTTTGTGAAGCAGCGTGATCCGTCTTTCTCCAAAAAGCCCAAAACTCTGAAATCACCATGGACCCAAGAGCGGTTTTGACCTCCCCTCAACCTCTTGAGCATGATGAATGAGGAAGCAAACCGAGTATCTGCAACCTTTAGCAATGAAAGCTGTGTGTACTGTTTGTAGATGGTGAGGGCATTTGTGTGGTTTTGTACAAAGTTACGGATATGGCGTGCATCCTCAATAAGGTTGTCAATCCATGCCACATCCGAAGCAATGGCTTTCAGTGCTAAATTCAAGGAATGGACAATGCAAGGTGTCCAAAAAACCTGTAAGAGCAATAAAAGCATGTATCAATGACTCTACAACACTAACATTGCAATGACCAAATTCAAACAATGAGCAAATTAGAAATGAAAGGTGTCCAAAATGAACATACCTGTGGATATTTAGCTTCCACAATCATGCCAGCAGCCTTGCAAACAGGTGCATTGTCCGTGATGATTTGTACACACGACTCAACACCCACTTCTTCAATGGTTTTGATGAATAAATCACCCATAAATTGTGCATCCTTGTATTCGCCAAGAGCATCAACCGCTTTCAAGAACACCGGTCCATTTTGGGAAGATACCATGAAATTGATGAGTGGATGGCGTGTGGGATCCGTCCATCCATCAGAAACAATACTCACACCGGATGAGGGCCATGTTGATCTAATTGGCTCAAGAATTTTATCTACCTCCTTCTTTGCTTTAACCAACAATGTGGTTCTAAGCTTCTCTGAACCAGGAGGCACATAACCATTTGGAGCACGTTCCAAGATAGTTTTAACCGTCTCAAAATACAATGGTGACCGTGCAACATTGAATGAAATGAAGTTGAGGTAGAAGAAAAATGCAATAGTAAGGTCTACCTCTTCTCGCGCCTCTTTTTGGAAAATCCTATCCATTGGACCACTTGTAGATTGCCTCTTTCTTGTTTGATAAGTATCCCCACGCCCACGCCCACGCCCATGAATGCTAGGTGGAAATGGAGGCTTGGTGCTAGAGGACTTCCTCAAGAATGGAAGAGGATCATCCTCTTTTTTCTTGCTTGCTGCTGCCACCTTCCCTAAGCCAACATGATCCTCTCTTTCCATATCCCTCCTTTGGTGAACAGTCACCGCTTTGCATGAAGAAATCCCACAAGAAGGAAGGGCCAACAAATGGCCCTTAACTCGGAAATATGTGCTCATGAACTCATGCTTGCAAAAATTGCATCTCCAAGACACATTGCCTCCCCCACCAAGCTTTGCCCCGGGCCCATCTTTTCTTGTCACATACTTCCACAAAGGGTATTTTTTTTCTTGGGCTTGTTGTCTTGCTAAAACAGGGTTAAGTGGAGCCATAGAATGAGCTCCACTAGCAACCGATGGAGCACTTGACGGAGGAGGAGAACCGCTTGTGCTTGGTGGAATAGGAGGGGAGGCACTAGATGGTGCATTTCTCCCTCTCCTTTGCCCCCTACCTCCTGCCCTAGCTGATTGAGACATTCCTTTTCTTTTGTGATGGTTGAGCTTGCAATCCTCTCCACAAATCCACCGGAATGCACTTGGAATCGCTTGGAAACGATGGATAGCCTTCAAATCTCCTTCAAATCTCCTTCACCTGCACATACAACTCACTCTCAATCAAATGCTTCCTTGCAAATGACAAAAAGAAAGGCAAATTTTGATTTTTAAGTGAACCCGGACGCACTTTTTCCGCCAAAAACGTGTCCGACAGTCGGGATTCGCTGCAACTGCGTGTCCGATTCGTTGTGAAGTTCGTGTCCCGATTCAGGATTCGCTGCAAGGTCGAATCGGACACGAATTCCAATCGAATCGTGCCCGATTCGACCGATTCGGGACACGGCAAGGGTTATCAACGAATCCGGTTTCTGAGCATGAGGCATACATGACCATTGAAACTTGAAATACATACATGGATTTCTGGAAATTGCATGTATGAGTATGCTACTGCATGAGTACTCTAGTTTGGTTGGAACTACGCTGTTGCGAGCAGGGAGCAAGAGCGAGGAGAGGGGAGCAGGAGTGGAGCGAAAAGCGAAATTTTCAAAAGCTTCCCGGGCGGGGAGCGTTTTTGAGAGCATTTTTTATATAATATATATTTTTATATATTTTGATGCATATATGTGAACAAAACCATGCACATCCATCAGAATTCAAACCATTATACGCAAATATGCAAAGATTCTCATGTATATAGCAAGTAAGAGTGCATACACAAATATGCAAAGTTTATAAGAGTGAATACAACCAAAATAGCAGCGAGTGCAATCCATATCTGAACCAAAGTACATCAATAAATAGGCTATAATCTGGGGATTCTTCAAAAAATAGTCTTGAGGCCACCAACATCAATCTGAACAATCAGCACCACCAACATCAAGGTACATAGAGGGGTTGATGTGTTTTGATAAATGTCAATCCCATACCCTCATACATGATAGGATCCAGTGGAAACATTGCAATCCTGAAATCCTAAAAACTGTTAAGCCTGTTGAATTCTGAATGGGATCAAGAATTCTACTTTTTGCATTTGAAGTCCGATGAGGTTGGAACCACTCTCAAACATCCTGAAACAATTAATGGTAATGTTTAAAAATTTAAGTAAAAGTTAGGTTGGGTTTTTTGCTATTAGAGTAGGCTTTTTCCTCCTTTATATAGCATTAGTATGGGGCCTAAGGTTAGTCCCTCCCCACCCATCACTTAACTTTATGGTTTTTTTAAGAAAAAATTGAAAAAAAAAGGAGGGATCGTTTTTTTTGCAAGGAAGCGCGCCTCTTGAAAATGCTCCCGTACGGGAGTGTTTAGGAAGCACGCTTTTTTCAGCGCTTCTTGGACATTTCCTTCGGAGGCGAGCTTCGAGGGCGGGGGCAGAGGGTGGGGGGGTGCTCCCATGCAACATAGGGCTCGAATGGATACACAATTTGCTGGAATGGGAACTCAAAATGCATACACAGCTTTCTGTAATGGATAATGGCATAATGCGCTTGTTGGAATGCTAGAATCCGTCTCTGCTTGATCATTGAGACTTGAAGTACATACATGCCCTATTACTAGTGGAAATTCTTATGGGCTCTATGGCCGGTTGGAATGGATAGATGCCTATGGCAGGTTGAAGTGCATGCAACCCCCATTGTGCATATGGTCCATCGCCCTTTGCATTTTCCTTCATGCTACGTGTTACAACAAAATCTAGCACCCAAAATATGTAAAGTCCCAAGCATCAAGCTGTAGTTTTGTGCAACTCAGGAAGGCTACCCACTGTCACCTTGGAAGCTCTTTCTCTCACATTTGGTTGGCTCTTCTTCAACACAACGGGGGTAATCCCCAAGTAGGATTGCTAAGGCTATGGAATGGAGGCTCTAGGTGATGTTTGAAGACTAAGTCTTAACAAAACAAGTGATTGTAGCAACAATGAAAAGATGAATGGTTTGAGAAAAAATAGGTGATGGGAATCCTAAGACCAGTGCCTACCAAATTGTGGGTAAATAGAGTCAAATATCATGGATCTAAGAGGGTGAGTGCATGAATATGTAAGACAAAAGAGGGCTGTTATATATGACACAAATCAACCTTAGCTTTGCTGAAAATTATTGCAGAAAATCAACCTTCGAGAGCTAGAGGTGCTACTCTAAAACATGGTTAAATAACTTATATTAATTTCTGGCAACAAACATAGTTTGCTGAATGCAAGGTAAAATAACAGAAAAAATATAAGAGGGATTATGTTCTCACATATGATATCCAAATGGTAGATGCTACATTAAAAGGCCATCATAACAAGTTACAATGATGTCCTACAATAATCAACAACAATTTGAAAGTAATGCAAACATTAAAAGCCTCACATATATTAGAAGCAATACCTCCAATCTCCACTAAGCTTGCCAAAATGATGTAAGAGGGATTATGTCCTCACATTATAATATCCAAATGGCAGATGCTACATTAAAAGGCCTTCATATAAGTTACAACAATTTCTACAAAAATCAACAACAATGTGAAAGTAATGCAAACATAAAAGCCTCACATATAATAGAGCAATACCTCCAATCTTCCACTAATCTTGCCAAAATGATGTACAATGTAGCCCAAGGGGGGAACTCATGCAATCTCCTTTCTTTGAAACATCATCTAGTAATTGAAGAGAAAACTCCTTTATATAGAGGGGTTTTCTTCTCTCTTACAATAAAATACATTATTCTCTAACTCCATGTCAAGTCAAAGGAGTAATAGAATAATGGAGTAGTTAGATCTATCCTTGTCTAATAGTTGACAAGTCAAAAGGTCTCCACGCTCTATGAGAGGTCACCCCATCTAAAAATAATCAAGAAATGTGTAATGCTCCATGAAAGGTGCACATCAGTAAAATAGGCATCTGACCATGTCAAGATGCCGAAAGGTTCACAACTAGTGCGCCCTCTAAGATGAATGCTTGCAAAAATACAATATAATATTCTTCAACATAAGAAAGTGTGCTCCATGGTCCACCTAGGAAAACTCTCCATGTGTGCCCTCCTAGATGTGTGAGATGAGAAAATAGTAAAATACTCCCCCTTGGAGAGTGCTCCTCAACAACCTCAATATATTACATACAAGGTGCATGAATGAGTGTGCAAACCCTCCACATGTGAATGCTAAGGTGGGTGCTCCAACTAACTCCATAGATAGTGTGCAAGAGTGCCATCAAGTGGAGCGCATCAATTCCTCTTCTCTAGAGCTCTTTCTCCAATGAATAACTACCCACCTTCAAAGTGTTTGACCATAAATACACCAAACTCCTTAAAGGGGGGACAAATTAGGGTTTTGTGTTAAAATTAGGGTTATATTAGGGTTTGAAGTAGATTTTTTATTTTATTTTATACTTTAATGTAAAAAACAAAATTCTAAACTAGTACTGAAAACAAAATAGTGCAACTGTAACAAGACAAAATTTAGATCTAATAAATTAAAACATAATTTTCATCTCTTTCAACTTTAACAGTCCTAAAGATCACCGTGTTAAAGTTGAAGCACACAGTTAGCAATTGCACAGAGCAACAGCAATAGTAAGACTAATCAAAGATCTAACTAAGAAGAACAAGTCTGATAACTTACTTGGTGAATTAAGACCTTCCTTATACTTAGAAACTTAACTTTCAGAATAGACTTTGCCTCTCAGAGGCAAGTCAACAATTGGAACAAAACTGACCCTTACCTGAGGGTATGTACAAACCTGAGAGAGAAAGATAATGTGTTGTAGGAAAGGACTAGTCAGTTACAGTAAAAGCTCAGGATAGTCAACAGGTACCCAACAGTTGAATGGTAGCCCCAAGCACCCCTCAATAGGCAATAGCAACCTCATAGACCCAAACAGACCTCAACAAAGCAAGTGGTAGTCTTCAACAAGTAGATCAACAGGAAGCAGCTCTAAAATTGTAGATCTGACCCAAACAAAGTCCAAGCAGGCAACAACCTCCTTCTTGTCAGTCCAAACAATCCACAGTGGTGTAGTAGGAAGCCCTACAGGCTGCGACCTCCTTCCTAACAACCCAAACAGTCCACGGTGGGGTAGCAGGCAGCCCTACAGGCTGCGGCCTCTTCTTAACAGTCCATGGATGGGCAGCAAAACAGTCTACAAGAGCAGCGGCCCTACAAACTGTTAATTTTTGATAGAGTTAGGGTTTAATGCAGAAAATAAAAAATCAATGTACATTAATGCAAAAAACACTTTTAACATTTAACGACTAGTGCTAAAGATGAATTAGTACAACAATAACTTCTAACATAATTTTCATCTCTTTCAACTTCACACCTTTAACACTACCAATTTGGTCTCCGTGTTAAAGTAATCTTCAGTAACATGTAATTAATAATAAAATTATCAACTTGTTTAATTAGCAATAAAAGAGATAGGTGAAGATACTTACCTGGGTGTGAAACCTTTCCTGTAAAATACTCAGAAATGTTACTTTCAGAAAAGACTGAGCTTCTTAGAGGCCAGTCAACACTAGGAACCAAGTGACCCTATTAAAGGGTTAGTACAAACGTGAGAGAGAGAGATGACTGGGCTGAGGTACAGTCAATCAGGGGTGGTCAAAGACAGTCATAAAACATACTTGCAGTACCAAGACTCAATACAAGAGATCTGGTCAAGAAACTCAATACAAGATGTAATCAAACATAAAAACTAATAAGTCTTAATATAGACCTCAATAAGGTCTCAGTACAAAAACCAAACCAAGAAACAGGTCTCAGCAAATTAGATCAGGTTTAGGGCACTTTATGAAACAAAGAGTAGATCCCAACTGTTGTGGCCTCCAAAGAGATACTCAGATCTGTTCTTAGAACCAGTGTTACAAATATCGGCGATTTATCGCCGACATCACGACGATTTTTTTAGTGATTTTTTCGGCGAAAATATCGCGTTTTTTGCGAATATATCGCGAGTCGATAATTCCCGCAGGGTCAATAAAAAAATTAAAAGTTAAAACCGTTTTTTGTTTGTTTGTTTGTAACTTTGTTTCAGGCTGTGGCTGCATTCATCTTCGAGGAGTGTGGAGTCGGACTGTGGGAGAGCCAGGGCATGGGATTGTGGGAGAGCTAGGGCACGGGACTGGACTGTGGGAGAGTCGGATTGAGTCATGAGTGAAGGTTGAAGTGGCAAGGAGAACTGGAGGCGGAGAGGTAGAGCTAGGTGGAGTGAGTCCACGTGGATGCTGTGAGTGCCGAGAGTGAGTCTGCGTGGGTCGGGCCGTGGCTGCTGTGAGTGCCGCTGCTGTGCTGAGGAGCCCTCGGTTGAGGAGAAGGGGCATTCCAACGAATCCAACCCCAAGCTTCCAGGTATGTGCTCACTGTTTTTTTTTAAATTTTTTTATTTATTTATTTTTTCATTTTTCTCCATGAATGTAGAACTAGGAGTAGGGATACTCTGCAAGTTTGCCTGGTGTCCCTATGCCTTAAGGCTTAATGTGCCCGACTCGGGGCCTGAGCCATGTTTTTTAATTGAAAATATGCCTTAAGGCTTAATGTGCCCGACTCGGGGCCCAAGCCATGTTTTTTAATTGAAAAAAAAATTAAAAACTTAAGTTTAGAAATTAACACAGTTTACAGTTTACAAATTAAAATTAAGTTAACAAATTAACACATGGCTCAGGTTAACAAATTAACAAGTTAACATTTTAATTTGTTAACAGTTTACAACTTTACAGTTTACACAGTTTACAATTAAAATTAATTTTTTGTTTGTATGATTTGTTATTTTTATTTTTTTTGCAATAAAATTATAAAAGTATGCTAAAAAAATGTTTTTTTTTTTTATGTTGTAGCCTGCAGGTTCAAAGTTTCAAGTTTCAACAAACATGCTGAAGACTTTGGATCCATTCTGGGAGTATGCAGAGCCGGTTGATCCACATAATCGACAAAAGCTAAAATGAAATTTGTGTGGGAAGGAGATGACGGGGGGGATAAGTAGGCTCAAATACCACCTCGCACAACTTCTAGGGCATGAGGTGGATATTTGCAAAAAATCCACGCATGAAATTATTCAGAGGGCCAAACTCGCAATTGAAAGTATTGGCAAGAAGAAAGATGAAAGGGAAGCTTTCAGGAAGGAACTTGGAATGAGAGTGTCATTAGGATCCGGGACAGTCGGACACACTTTAAGGGGAGTGGGGAGTGAGACCTTATCGTCATCTTCCGTCATGCCTTCAAGAACATCTAATTTCTTTGTTTCGAGATCAAGGCATGGTGGACAACCAGGTATAAACTCAATGCACAAGATAAATGAAAAAAAGGAAGCAGACAAACTTGTGAGTCGATGCCTTTTATGGAGTGATATACCATTCCACTTTGCGAGGAACCCATTCTACGTTTCTGTGTTTGATGCCGTTGCTATTGTTGGGTCGGGGTATAAGCCCCCCACTTATGAGGAGCTGAGAGGGCCCCTCCTTGATAATGAAAAGGTTGATTGCATTTCTAGGTTGGAGGAGCTTCGAGGTTCATGGGA
Organism: Larix kaempferi; assembly: GCA_027924585.1. Classification (NCBI taxonomy): domain Eukaryota; kingdom Viridiplantae; phylum Streptophyta; class Pinopsida; order Pinales; family Pinaceae; genus Larix; species Larix kaempferi. The sequence goes on along the minus strand of BSBM01002204.1, from coordinate 17,974,455 downwards.
GGTCACGGGATGCACAATGATGTCAGATGGTAGGACTGATACGAAGGGTAGGACCCTTCTCAATTTCTTGGTTCATTGTCCCAGGCGCATAATGTTTATAAAATCCGTGGATGCATTTGCACATATCAAAGATGCAACATTACTATGTGATTTGTTGGATGGGTTCATCCAGGAGATAGGACCGCAGCATGTTGTCCAAGTTATATCGGACAATGCTACGAATTATGTGGCAGCTGGCAAGATGGTTATGGACACGTATCCTACTTTGTTTTGGACCCCTTGTGCTGCACACTGTATCGACTTGATCTTAGAGGATATGGGAAAGCTTAATTTTATCAGGGATGTCATTGATCCAGCAAGAAGCATCACCAAATTTATATACAATCATGCTTCTGTGCTTAGCTTGATGAGGCAGTTTACTCATGACAGGGAGTTGGTTCGTCCCGCCATCACTCGCTTTGCCACTTGTTTCATCTCTCTTTAGTCTCTCCTTACTTCTAAGTGGGACTTGCAGACTATGTTCCTTTCAGCTGAGTGGCATGCTTTATCGATTAGCACTAAACCGGAGGGACTTGCCATATCCAGACTAGTGTCATACCAGGAGAGCTTCTGGGATGGGGTGAAGGAGGTGTGTGCCATCTGTGAACCTTTGGTAAGGGTTCTTCTCTTGGTTGATGGAGACAAGCCCGCAATGGGCTACCTATATGAGGCCATGGATAGGGCCAAAGAGGCCATTTGTGCCTACTGTGAGGACAGGGGGGAGGAGGGGCAAGCAAAGCAACAATTGATATGGGCGATGATTGATCAGCGATGGAACACCACACTTCATCGCCCCATTCATGCTGCAAGGCTATTCCTCAACCCTGCATTCTCTTACTCCTGTGGCTTCGGGTTTGATGCAGAGGTAATGGATGGGTTCTTGGAGTGTGTCGAGAGGATGGTGCCAAGTGAAGATGATCTTTCAGAGATTTCCAAAGAGTTGGAAATCTATAGGAGGGCCGTGGGAACATTTGGGTTTTCTATGGCTATCAAGGACAGGAAGAACATAATGCCAAGTAAGCTTCACCTTGTTTCAAGTTCAACTTTCAAGAATGAAAATTCAATTTATTTATTTCTTTGTCTTAAATTTTAAATTTTCAATGTCTTCTCTTATGTTTCTAACTTTATCCAATTCATTGTAGATACTTGGTGGGAAACCTATGGCAGACGAGCACCCCATCTCCAAAGGCTTGCTGTTTGGATCCTTAGCCAGACATGCAGCTCTTCTGGTTGTGAGCGCAACTGGAGTGTATTTGAAAAAATACACACCAAGAAGCGCAACAGGTTAGAGAGTTTGAAATTAAATTCGAAATTCATTATCTATTGTAATTTATGTCCCATGGGTAATTATATTTTATGTATTCTAAATTCTAATTTAATAAATTTATTGTCCTCATACAGGTTGGATACCCAACGCCTGAATGATCTAGTGTACGTCTCCTACAATCTCAGGTTGTGGGTGAAGCAGCTTGAGAAAAAACCCGAGGTGGAAGCCATTTTATTGGAACCTGTTATGGAGGCAGCCACTGATTGGTTAGAGGATGATCATGATACACAGGATCCCCAAAGTGAGATATGGGAGGATGAGGGGTTTGGCTTTGAGAGTGTGCCACCATCAGAGCCACTAGTAGCACAGCCACCAGTTGCACGGCCACAGTCTCAGCCAGAGGGACCCAGATATAGGGGCAGTGGTAGAGGACTTGATGAGGGTGACCTAGTACCTTATCATTCTTCTAGTTCTTCTAGAGTACATCAGTTACCAGGCACTTCTAGAGGCAGAGGACGCCAGAGTCCACGACGACCCCCACGAGCACCTTGGCTTTTTAGCTCTAGAGGCAGAGCCATTACTAGAGCGATTACCTTTACCCGTAGAAGGGGTAGAGGGAATCCGTAGTTTACTTTATTTAGTTGATTTCATTGCATATGACAGTTGACTCTATGAGATACATTGATTGTATTTTTTTGGTGATTCATGAGTCGGGGACTCAAGATCCAGGACACGATTCATTTTTGATGTGTGATGTCTAGACTCTAGCGATACGTCTTATTATTTATACATCTTATATATCAGTTTTCTTTCCATATGCATGTGGCAATGTGTTTAAACTTTATTTGATGTTCTTGTTGCTTTAGATGTTTAGAAAATTGAAAAAAAATGAAGGATACGATTCATTTTTGATGTGTGATGTCTAGCAATATGTCTTATACATCTTATATATCAGTTTTCTTTCCATATGCGTGTGGCAATGTGTTTATTTGATGTTCTTGTTGCCTTAGATGTTCAGAAAATTGAAAAAAAAAAGAATATTTTTGTATTTTTTAAGTTTGCCGATATATTGCCGATGTTTGCCGATGTTTTCGCCGATAAATTCGATAATTTCTTTTTGGACCCTCAGCGATATATTCACCGACACGATATTTGTAACATTGCTTAGAACACGCTGGTTGAACATTACAAGAATTAGATCAGATCCCAAGGATCACTGCCTTCACCAAATTAAATTTTCAGACATCACAGCCTCCACAGAAATACAACCAGCAGACTGAGAATTACGACCTTCACCAACATATGGATCTAGGGCTTAAGACTGAGTTGTAAGGTCACGGACTGAAGGTCTAGCAGAATTAAAGGAGGTTCGAGCTAGTAGATCAATGAATCGAACCCACAGCTAGTAGATCAGATCCTCTAAAGATAGATCAAAGCATATCAGACTTCCACAAAATCGAAGGTGAGCAGAACAAGAAGCTAACAACCTCACAATTGTCACGGCCTCCTTTAGTCAGGTTAAAAGAACATAGAACAAACCCCAAAAGCTCACAAACATAGAGAAAATTAAATCGGAACTTGATCAACAGGTGGGCGACAAACAAACTCAGAAAGAGTAGCTGAGATAAGGTTGACGTCAGGCAGAGGAAGGAGCATACCTGAATTGGATAAAAGATGATTTATGAAGAAGATAAGTCTTCAATATATATAGAAGCAAGATCTTCTAGAAAGGTCAATAAAATAAACTTTTAGGGTGCCATAGAAATAGGAAAGTACCACTTTAAAATAAACTTAAAAAAAAAAAAGAGTCACATTTAATAACATAAATCATAAGTAGGGTCCAAGGACTAATACATGACCCAATATAACATAGGTGTGGGTACATGATCCATGACCCTTAGGACCAAGGATAAACCACAAGGTGGTCAAATAACCATAGTGCCCATAGGACCAAAAACATCACAGGTGGTACAAATCAAAAGATAACTCAAAGTGGGTAAATGACCGTATTAACCACAAGTCAAAGAATCAACAAGGTGTAAGGACCAAATGTTAACCAATCAAGGTGGGGTACAACCAATCATCTCTCTCCAAATATCCTGGAAGTTCATCATCACTGTATAAGGAAGGGTCCACACGGATGATGTGATCATGTGGTCCTCTAGACTGCTCCTAAGGTCAAATGTTAGTGGCCCCATCAAGGGGTGGCTAGTCCCTTGAGAAGATCATCTAACTCAACCATCTCGAAGACCTAGGAGAAGAGGACATCACACATCATCATCTTGGTAACTGACCAAGAACCTCTATTCTCAAGGAATGTCTCTCAGCCCAAAGCTGAGCTTCAATCCTAGACTGAATCAAGTTGATCAACCACTTGGTCCTTGACCAGGTTCTTTAGCCCCAGATTGAAGGTTGAACGAAGTCAACATCTTGGTAATTGGCCAAGTGCCTCCATTCGTAAAGAATGGCTCTCAGCCCCAGGCTGAGCTTTCAGTCCTAGATTGAATGCTAATCAACCACTTGCAGGACCTACTTGGTCCTTGACCAAGAATCTTCCTGGTCCTAGACCAGGATGTCTCTTTCTCAACTTGTAGGATCTGCTTGGTCTTCGTGACCAAGAAACTGTCTGATCCCAGACCAGAATACCCTAGAGACAAATAGGGGCCCTAGCCACATGCTAGGGACTTTGCCATGGAATCAACCTGCTTGGTCCCCGACCAAGAATCCCAGGAGACAACTGGGGGCGCTAGGGTACCTTCTAGGGTCTTACTCTCTACTCTGCCTGGTTAACATGACCAGGAACCCTAGTTAACTAACTAGGGTACCATCCTCTCTGAGAATGGGTCTTGCAACTGCACTAAAATTAACACAAACAGTCCTAACACAGCTCACAAGGGCAGCGACCCTACCCAAAACAGTCCACAGGGAAGCGGAACAATTCACAAGGGCAACGGCTTAGTCCACAAAGACAACGGATCTCACCTAAACAGTCCACAGGGAAGCAGACAGGCCACAAGGGAAGCGACCCTCATCCAAACAGTCCACAAGGGAAGCGACCCTCATCCAAACAGTCCACAAGGGAAGCGACCCTCATCCAAACAGTCCACGGGGTAGCAGATCAGTCCAAGAACTAGTCCACGATTCACATAAGGAACAAGCTTAAGTAGTGGAGCAGCAAACAAAAGAGCGCCCAAGCAGTAGCAGTATGAAACCCTAGACGTCACCCAAGTGAGTAGCAATAAACCCTAGATCAAACATAGGTTTTCTCAAATCTCAGATCTCATCCACAAGATGATTTCATAATGGGATCTTAACTTCTATTTATAAGCTTCAATGACTTCTAGAAGGTTCTCCCTTCTAAAAAAACTTATCGACTTAGGGTTACTCAAAAGAGTCAAGGCATCACCTCCTTTTAGGAGGGATACCACTCATAAAACATAAAAACAATATTATGACGTCTTAGGATGAAACGACAACATCGTTTCTTAAGGAAATAACTAGCACAAATAAGCCATATTACTATAATCTATGAATGGATAAATAATATAATTGATGATATAAAAGATGATGATTTACAATGAGGATGTAGCCAACATATATAGGCTTATATGGTGACTATTCACCAAAGGGATACGTCCCTTCGTCAAATCTATAAATGTTATGTTTTATTTATTATTATATTATTATTATTGATTATTTAATATTATGTCTGTTACATTGCCTTCCCCTTAAGGGAAGCTTTGTCCTCAAAGCTTATTGAGGCACAAGGCTTACATTTGATTTCTTGCTTGTAAATTCATCTCTTGATATTTTGTGTTAGTAACTGCGACACTTGACGAAACGAAACGATATTAGTTACGAATTCCCAAGAAAATTTTTTGCATCATTTGTGACGTGGTCCATCCGAGATCTATCTTCATTGGAGCTATTTGTTGATCGCTTTGTTGGATGGAACTTCTTGTTTTATGCTTAGTTTGTTTATTTTGTGTTCTTTCTTTTTTGAAATCTTAACTCCTTTGTTTATGTTCATTTTGACCTTGTTGTTGGTCAAAATGATTTTTATAATTTGGGTGCCGATAAGGAGTTCTGGTTGTTTGTTTTTTTTACTAGATTGGCTTCTTTTTGAACTGTGACGAGGATTGGATTTGTATTTTCTTCTTTTTCCTCAACTTGGATTTTTGAGTCCGAGGGTTTTGATGTCCTTTGAATTTGCTCCAACTTGTTTTCCAATGAATCTTTATCATTCTTAAGGTTCTTGATCATTTCTTCTTGTGATTTCTCATCATCTTTAAGCTCTTGAATCTGATCCATTAGATCTTGTTTATGCTTCTTAAGGTGACCATTCTCTTCGATATTTTCTAATAGTTTCTTCTGAAGATCTCGATTCTCCTCTTCTAGCTTTTGATTGTATTGTGGTTTATCCTTTGCCTTCTTGATTTGAAGAAGTAATTTCTGATTATTATTTCTTAGACGAGAGATCCCTTCTTCGTTGTCCATGGTGACTTTATCGAATTCTTTCTGCATCTTCTGTATTGATTTTTGATCTTCTTCTGAAAGCACCTTCGAGATGTCTTTGAAGTCTTTAGACAACACAACTCCTGAACTTGACTTTAGTGTAACATCCTGGAATGTGAATTTCTTCTTTTTATAAGGAAATGTCAAGAACTTTTTCCTTGTGTTGAACATGAAGGTACTTAATGTATCTAACCAAGGTGACCCTAGAATTATATCAACCTTGTCTCGATCCAATGATACCACTAAAACGACACTGAATTGAGATATGACCTTGTAGTCATCAACAGATAGTTGTAGGTTCTCAAGCTCATATTTCTCATCAGAAAGAAGCGTGTTATTGTCAATTATATCTGATTCAGAAAGCATTAATTGGTTTTCTAGGTCAACTTTTATGCAATTTTGCTTGGTTGTCGGGCAATAGCGATGCCTACAGCCTTTCCTTGCATATGCCCATAAATTTTTAATATGGCATTTGCATATTTTTTAAAAGTTTGCGGGAATCTTCCTTGTTTTTCGCCATGAGATTCCATTTTATTATGCTTCTTATCCAAATATATATCAAAGAACGACGTCTTTATCTTGTATACTATACTCTTCAATAATTGATTTTTTTCCCAATAATTATTTTACCATTATTAAAAAAATTAATACTTATAATAATGAATCTATATTATAATAACAATTATTATTAAATATAATAATATTGTATTATAATATTATAACTTTTTTTGAAATTTTAAATATTATAACTATAAGAATATTATTATAATAATTTGTTTTTGGAGTGATTCAAAATTAGGGTTTTGACCCCTAGACATGAAAATGTGAGGATGGAGCGTAAGAATGAAGGGCAGATGGAAGGGGAGAGTGTAGGTGTTGGTGGAGCAGGCAACGGAAGGGAGATCGCGGAAGTGAAAGGGGAAGACGTAAATGGTGTGGATGGGAGGTAGAGAGAGCTGGTGATGGCGGGGGAATGATAGCATGGAGGTGGCGGGAGATGCGGTGCCAGATCGAAGAGTGGAAGAGCGTAGTGGGAGAGGAGGGAGTGGTGGAAGATGTGGGTTGGAGAATGAAGCAATGCGCAGGTGGCTTGAGCGAGGGGGGCATAGAGGAGAAGGTGAAGAGGATTGATGTGGGAAACAAAGATGGGTGGAAGGAATCGAGCGGGGTCACGTGGAAGGTGGAATGCAAAGGGGGTAAGCGATGGGTATACACTGGGGAGGAGCAGCGAAATGAGTGGTAGTGCAACTGGTGAGTGGGGGCGTGAAGAAGTGGGGATGGGAGGATGAAGAGATGGGAGATGCGGTGGCGAGTTTGGTCAAAGACCAAATTTTCAGAGAACTCTGAGATTTGAGATGGCCATTAGCCGCGGGATCAGAAATCGCTCTGATACCATGAAACGACAAAATCGTTTCTTAAGGAAATAACCAACACAAATAAGCCAGATTACTATAATCTATGAATGGATAAATAATATAATTGATGATATAAAAGATGGTGATTTACAATGAGGATGTAGCCAACATATATAGGCTTATATGGTGACACTATTCACCAAAGGGATACGTCCCTTCATTAAAAACTTAAATCTATTATTGTTATGTTTTATTTATTATTATATTATTATTATTGATTATTTACTATTATGTTTGTTACATAGGAAAGGGTATCAAGGTCATGGCTAAGGATAGGATAACCCAACCAAGGAGAGACACTAGCACAAGGACCAATAAGGGGAGGGTCAATCACAAAACCAAATCAACACAAGTCTAACCACAAGTCAACAAGAAGTGACACAACAACCCTTCTAACCACAAGACCAAGAACAACAAGGTGAGAAGACAACCTTTCTAACCACAAGACAAAGGGTATAAAAGCAAGGTGGGAATACAACTTAATTATCTCTCTCTCAAATGTACAAGTGTTCCATACACTAACTGAAAGTTCTATCATCACCATATAAGGAAGGTCCACACTGGATGATATAATCCTGTGGTCCTCCTGACTGCTCCTGAGGTCAAGTGTTAGTGACTTCATCAAGGTGTGGCTAGTCTCTTGAGAAGACAACCTAGCTCAACCATCTTGAAGACCTAGGAGAGGAGGACATCACACATCATCATCTTGGTTAATTGACCAAGATCCACCTAGCGAACTGACCAGGTATGTACCTACAGGAACTACTTGGTCCTAGACCAAGAATCTGCTTGGTCCCAGACTAGGATGTCTCTGTCTCAGCTTGGTCCTAGGGACCAAGAAACTAGTTGGTCCCAGACCAGAATACCCTAGAGACAGATAGGGGTCCTAGCCACACGCTAGGGACTTTGCCATGGCATCAACCTGCTTGATCCCAGACCAAGAACTCTTGTAGACTGCTGGGGGCCCTAGGATACCTTCTAGGGACTTACTCTGCTTGATTAACTAACCAGGAACCCTAGTTAACTGACTAGGGTGCCATCCTCCCAGAGAATGGCTCTCGCAGCTGCATTAACTTTAACATTTTGACCATGTAAAACCCCTACCAAATAATAAAATAATGGGCTACAAGTGGCATGCCTCTCAATGAATGTGCAATCACTTCCTTAAAATAGCATGCATAGACCCAACACTACCTCCATCATGTGAAAACACCTAGGGTTTTGACCATATGTCAAAGATAGCAAGCATACCCTCATAACAAATTTCTCAACACATCCTCCAATGCATAACCACTTTCTAACAATGTGCAAGTAGGGAGTAAAAAATAATATAATAATCAATGCTCAACTAACTCCACAACTCCATCCTAGATGTCTGTGCCAACCTTCAACAAATGATAAAGTAATCTCCACCATGCCATAGATCCATGTGCAACCCAACCAACTCAAAGACCAAGGGGATGGCCCCTTCACTCAAGTACAATAATGATAAAATAATGGTGATCAACCTCAAGTCCTCAACACGTGTTCCAATGAAAGGTGCTCCATCAAGTGTTGTACCATGTAACAATAAGTTGTATCTCCTAACAAATCCCCTACCATGGTACCAACATAATAACAAAATATAAGCCTTACCTAGGCTTGAACCTAGGGTGCACCACCATCAAAGGATTATTACATCAAAAATTAAAATACATCATTAAAACTTAGGAAAAGGCTAGATCATCAAAGAAACATGTAGTATCCCTCCCTCTCTAATTCAAACTTAGGAAATAATACATCAACAAGGGTACTATCATCATTAGATAGATATTCCCCTAGGTGATGTCTAGCATTTAAGTTATATCACCTAGGGAAATCCCATAAAGGCATCACCACACCACATCAACATGATAGGAAAATGAGACATAAGAAAGGTGTCATCTCCATCTAGCTTCAAGTATGTCCTCACCACACATTCAACCTATATTGCACAAGTTTCTGGAACGTGGGTACGAGTATCGGATACGTCTAGGAGTTTCCCCCAAATTTGCAGGAAATGGTAGGTTGGAAACGACAATAATATATATTAAAAATATATAAAAAATATAAAAATAAAATAATTAAAAAAACATGAGAAGAGAAGAAACATAGAGAAAAAAAAAACATTAACACATACTAGATGACTTGGCTTATCCCTTATATTACAGCTGCAACTAGAACCTCTTAGCAGATGGAAATGGAAATAAAATCAAAATTACCATCCACGTCATTGATTATATAAGGTCGACTCTTTCTAAAGTGGGGACTTTTAGAAGTTATAGTCCCTATATTTGTGGATATATGTATAGAGTAAGTTTTTAGTTTTGTGTCAACTTTGATTAAAATGTATTAGAATATTATATGTTTACAACATTCTATGCTAGGGTATTTGCAAAGGTGTATAAATAATCAAATTTAAATTATTATAAAATATAAAAATCAAAATAATTTTTATTTAAATGTAATGTATGAATTTAGTTTTAAAGTAATATTTTTTAATTCATAAATTAAATAGAAAAATACATAAATTTACTTTCTTTTATTTAATATATAAAAAGACCAAATAGATTTACATTTATTATTGATTAGCGATAACTGCAAATTCAGCATAGGGACGAGTGAATACTCTAGGACAGGCAGTAGACAGAGATCAACGCACCATCTCGACAAGGTAGCACGAAAAATTCTGAGTCAACCATGTATATGTATGGTTGAGAGGAAATAGGAATGTTGTTAACCCACGTGGCGATCATGAATGCATGGAAGCTCTCGGTGAAGGAAATGCTCAAGAAAAAGTCCCCAAGTTCCCGATTTTAGAGGGTAAAAGTTCCTAGTAAGTTCCCAACCATCCAGAATGGTTCCTGCAGGATTTGGAAAGTTCCCTACAAGTTCCCAAGTTCCCTGGAACGTCGGAACTTAGGGAACGAGTTTCCTAAAATCCGGGAACGGTTCCCGTGCTACACAGCATTCAACCAAAGAGAACCATGTAGAAAACCCCCTCCTTGTGACACCATCAATATCATAACACCATCATACATAGTCACTAGGAAGCATCCATATGTCGAGAGAATGAAGCAAATGCATGAAGGTAGCACCAAACCACAATATGACCATGTAAGATCCCTGTACAAACTATGCTAGAATTCCTTAAATCGACTATTAGTTTGACCAAGTACTTCTTACAATCCTTGTGAACACCATCAACCTACTACTGTAGAGTATGAGTCTAATCCAAAGGTTTCCGAGTTGTTGGCAACAATCTTGGTTAGGAACCTTTAATACACACTTGGTATATGCACTGCTGTAGGTGACCTCGGAGAAAATTAGACCCAAGTGACACGATTTGGTTGAAACATTTTGTCAAACATTTGACATGACATTGGCTGTAGCTTACTGGTGCATATTTCAGTCCCTTGTAATAAAAATTTATGTCTTGGCTGGTGTTTTAGTTGTTATGTTTTTGCAAATGGACAGATATGGTACTATCAAGCATGAAATAATAACATAACAGTAGCAAACCATACACTACGTATCAAATTTAAATGAATAACTCAGGTCTGCAATTTTTTTATAAAACCAATTGTTTACATGCATGGAAATTGAAGAGTGAAGCTTGCATTTGATAGCTACCTCCAAGATGAGAAAGATATTCACCAAAGGAAATGTAGTCTTCTACAATAGAAGCTTGACCCCCTTCCAAGACCTTTGCACAGTGAAAAGTATGGACTGTCTGCTACAGGAAATACAAGCTTAAGAAGAACTAATCAGCTGCTACATGCAAGATTGTAATGTCTTCCACCAGGTTTATCCACAGCCTGAAATATCCACTCAAGAATACGCCCCTTGTAATAGCATTGGACTGGGTATGAAGAGTACCACTGCAAAAATGCCCTTACATAAATCACGCCCTTACATAAATCAGATCTTCTTCCCAGGACTGTACGGCTAGCAAGGAGTCAGGGAAGGTCTTCAAAATTGCTAACTCGTCCTCCCAATGGAAAATAGCAGCCAAGACACAAGTGAGTAAGCTGGTGCGATTTCCTTCAAGTCTGGAAATGCATCCTCCTGGAGGGCAACTGTCACAGCAGTGTTATCTTTGAGCTGGAAGATACAGGGACTCGTCCTTCCTTCCCTTTGGCTCCAATGGCACGATTTCCAAGGAATATAGATGATCTCTTCCACAAGTGCGCCTTTCCCTGAGAACTAAGAAGAATGCCAACGCTCTTCCACAAATCCACTGAAAATGCTCTCAAACACAAAATCTGAAGATAACACCAATCTTGAACCAAGAAAATGAAGCACAAGTGAGAAATCCGGATGATTTCTCCTCCAAGTCGACTAGGGTAGATAGTCTCACTACCGAAATCGAATCCCTCTCTCTTAGGGTTTCGTCCAAGAGAAAGCCAAAGCTCAAGAGCTCTCTAATTTCAAAAATGCAATTGACAAGAATGAATGGGAATGAATTTTCATGTCCTTTTAATATTTTCTCATTTTCCCCTTTGTGACTTTTTGACTTCCCTTGACCGTTTCTCACTTTTAAATATTATAAAGTGACTTTAGTGAGAAAATGATCCTCATTGTCTTTTAATTTCATTTTGGACCCCTTTACACTTTTTTCCGTCACTTTTTAATCTAAAGTGACTTTTATAAAGTCACTTTACGAATTAATTATTAATGTCACTTTATAAAGTCACTTTTTGCCTGGTGACATTAAATAATTGACTGATTCTTTTTTTTTGTCCTCCCATCATTTAAAGCTCTTCGTCCTGTTTCCAACAAGCTATTACACTAAGGTGTTCGCTCAAATAAAATGCCCCAAATAACACCCTTAGTGCCATTAATTAATTTATGCCCAATAATTTTCCCAATTTACAAGAATCGCCGGAATGCAACAAAACCACGATCGGACTGTGCGGAAATGATCCTGAAGATGAATAAGGGTAAATGGACTAGGTTGAAGCCCCATAAAACTCCTCCGAGCTCTCTGGTAACATAATCACACTTCTCTGACCTGGCTAATACAACCCCGAAAGCGTCTCCAACCATAGATAGGGGAATGCGAAATCGGGGACATTACAGTCCATCAACCATGACCATCCAACATAAAGAAGTGAACCTCCTCCATTAAAGATCTTCATCAAATACTCCATCATGAATAAGGGAAGGCCCCCCCACGAAGATGTATGTCCCCCAAGTCCATCCAATGCTTCAAGGGTATCAACTGAAAACTCTCACAATGTGAAACCTCATACAATATGAGGTGTAACAGTATGTATGCTATTTAACCTAAGTTTGAACTTGGCATATATTATATATATATTTACTTCATGTATTTTTTGAAAATTTATATATTAATAAATTATAATTTATATATTATAGTTGTATAATCTTTTAAGTGATATATATATATATATATATATTCATTCCGAGGACATGGGGTACCTGTGGACTTGAAAAAACAGGGTAAATTTGTTCGATGGCTTCTATTGTTTCTGAGCCGGAGGAGTCCGAGCCTAAGCCACATGATGAGGCCATTGCTAGTCCTTCTATTGGTATATACATGAGCAGACTTGGATATTTTGTCTCTAATGCTTTGGAATCATGGATTAAAATCTTGAAAATGTTGCTTTTCTTTAAAACTTAAATATTTTATGTATTTTTTAGTAAAACGAGTCATTAAATTCAAATCGGCCGATTTATGACCGATTCATTACCGATTCCGATTCTGTTTCCGAGTTGACCCTCTACCGATTCCGAGTCCGATTCCGATTTTTAAAACTATGGCAAATAGTACCAGCTCTTCTAAGAAATTTGTACTGCATTGTTTCTGTAATGGGTAGTGCAAGCCATAGCTGAAAAATGTAGCATGAGGGAATAATGTTGCAAAAGAAACAAGAAGATAGCATTAGATTTTGAAGAGAGGCAAAACCGCTAGGAAGGAAAGGGTTGATCTTGTAGAGAAGGTAAAATTCATTAGATACACCCAAGGAACCCTAGAGGATAAATGCAACTCTTTTATAAGTATAAAACCCTATAAGAAAAGATCCGAACTCACAACCCTATAGGTGATGACGCAAAAAATTTGGACCAAACTTTGAAGTGAGCCCAAAGAGATGATCCAGAGATGATCCAAGCAAACTTCCAGATCAACCATTGTAGTTAGTCCTTGAAGGTGGGTTAAAACCCTAGGAAACCCTAAATAAGAATTGATTTGAGAAACCATAAAAGAAGAGATCCAAAGTCGCAGTCCTGTAGGTGATGACAAGAAAATCCTCAGGAACTCTAAACAAGAAATGATCCAAGGACCCCTAGATCTGCTGCCTTTAAGGCAATGCCTTCGACCAAAAATCTCCAGATCACCTGTAGAGAAACTCAGATATGAAAGGCCTAGTTCTGGAAACCGTAGTTCTTCAGTCACAAAAAAAGTGATGGCATGAGCCAAAAGTTTCCAAACTGCAGCAGAAAAATCAGGTTCAAAAACCTGTATTTGCAGTCATAAAAGATAGTGATGCTACCAACCCATATCCCTGGGACAATGGATGAAAAAAATGCTGAAATAAATCAGCTAGTAAATCCTAATTCTGGGTGCACCAATCTCAATGGACAAGATCTCTGCAATTAGTGCAGAAAATGGGCATAAACAACCCTTATGAAGCACACCTTTGCAGCCATCAAAACACAATGAAACAACACCTATATTCCTCCAGTTTGGGTTTGTTTTGCATGCCAAGTCTTGTAATAGAAATATCAGCGTGAACAACCAATTAAAACCCTGAAACAATAGAGAAATGAGTAGGGAAGGTTCACACCCGCTTTGATACCATGTTGAGATCAGAGAGAACGAGTAGGGAAGGTTCACACCCGCTTTGATACCTTATTGAGTTCACAAGAAAATGAGGGGATTGAATGGAACCAAACAACCAACCCCCAAAACTGCAAAAGGAAAGGAGAAACAACACTAAACATGTGTGCTAGAGCTGTCCAAAATATGTTTTAGAGAGTGAAAAACACAACCATAGAACAAGAGAATGCCAAAGATATACTGCCCATAGGCTTAATCACTTGTATAAAAGAATAGAGAAATGAGTAGGGAAGGTTCACACCCGCTTTGATACCATGTTGAGATCAGAGAGAACGAGTAGGGAAGGTTCACACCCGCTTTGATACCTTATTATTGAGTTCACAAGAAAATGAGGGGATTGAATGGAACCAAACAACCAACCCCCAAAACTGCAAAAGGAAAGGAGAAACAACACTAAACATGTGTGCTAGAGCTGTCCAAAATATGTTTTAGAGAGCGAAAAACACAACCATAGAACAAGAGAATGCCAAAGATATACTGCCCATAGGCTTAATCACTTGTATAAAAGAATCATGCTTGTAGGCTAAAGAATGATCACAAGATCACATGATCACAAAAGATGATGTTACAGATGAGGTTTGAGTTGTGTATTTATACACAACTGAAGCAGGGCATCCACATAAGTAGGGCACACTCCCTAGGAGGGTTATTGAGCCTACATATCAAAGTTGGCTTGGTCGACTTTAATCACAACCTAGTAATACAATAAATGATCACATTAATCCCAACCAATTGCAGTAATGACACAAAAGGGTTGGCCATAGTTGAATGTGAGGTTTACACCATTCTCAACATCCAGGCCAAATTTCTCAAGCATGTTATGTACTCTCTTGCATCTCACATTGCTGATCTCTTCAATATGGTAGTTTGCAAGGGTTCCCCCCCTTTGTGGTCACAACACATCATCCGCCCAATTTTCAAATTGGGGGTCAACTCTAATCTAGACAATTATAAGACCCTCAAGATTGTGCACACCTTTGCCAAAATTAATGCCATGGTCTTGAATATGTGGTTATTAGAGCATTTTGAAAGGAAGAAACTTTGTGCCATAGAGCAAGTAGGATTCAATAACAACTTCAAGATTATCGACCACATTTTTACACTTTGGGCTATTATTGAGGAGGTTAGGCAACAATCTTCCAAAGTCTTCTGTTGTTTCATAGAGTTTTAGAAGGCTTTTGAGTGGATCTCGAGGGCTTTCCTTTTCTAAAGATTTTGTGACTTGGGTGTTTTTGAGTCCCCCATTGTGGCTTCCATGAGGCTCTATGAGATAGTTGTTGGGTGACTTTGTACATAGTGATGCCATTCATACTTTACTAGGAGTGTCATTTGGGTCAAACATGGTTGCTCCTATCACCAATACTATTTGGGATTGACATTGATGTGTTGGAAAGGTATATTAGAGAGAACATTCACATGGACAACAAGTACATATAACATTGTGTACTGCTAGCAGTACTCTTGTTTGCAGATTGAAGAAATTTGATAAACAATCACAAAAAACTTCTTATTGGACTTTTATCACACTTTGATTGCAAATCTGATTTATGACTTTTCTGAACTATAAATTCATGTATCACACTGTAATGAATTTTCTGATAGTTTAAGCATAAACACCATACAACCAATCTTGTGAACTGAAGATAAATGCAACACAGAAATTTAGGGCCAAGCCCAGGGCAAAACCTCACCAAAGGAAAAACCCAGGGAAAGAATTTTATTTATGAGAGATAAACTCAGAAATTCAACCTTTCAGAATTTCTGCTACAACATCCAAAACAATTTCAGAAACCCCACTCATCTTCAAATCTGCATTGGAAATTGTGCCAAATGATACTTACAGTCAATCCAAACGTGCGAACTGTACACAACAGTTTTTCGGGACTCGTGTCAAGTACAGATAGTATGGATTCTGCTTAGCATTAAATGCAACAGAAACAGTCTTGAAATTCGTGCCAAATTTGACCTCAACTATCTCGAAATCTATGCCAGCAATCTGCCTCATTTTCTGTGCATATACGGTCTGCAATGATGGCTGTACGGTCTGGCTGTACGGCCCAATGAATGCTACAAAATTTCTTGGGAATCGTGCCCTCAAATTGTCTTGATGAACAGCTCTCACAAAACAGAAATCTCCTTCAAGATTTAATTTCTCTCTCTCACTTGTCTTCTTCTCTCTTGATGTGATTTCAATGAATGTTTTCTCTCTTTCCCTAGATTTCTTTTTGTATTTTTCCTCTTCCCAAAACCCTAACTAACTAATCTCAACTAACTCATCAATGGCTGAGATCAATCATATCTAAAGGTTCACATTTAAATGCTCATTTAATAATACACTTTATTATTAAATGCTCACATATCTTTTTGGGACCCACAACTTAACTTTTCACTTAAGTCATTTAAAAAATATAAAGTCACTTTTATATTATAAAACATTTTAGGAAAGTAAAAAATGGTTCTCACCATGTAAACATCACAAAATCATGGTGGGACCTCCTGAGTTACATTTCTAACACTCCCTCTTAACGAGGGAGGTCCCAACACTATCTTCTTGACCATTGTCAAGAACTCCCTCTGGCTTTGGAAGATGATGTTGGAAGACAACTCGAAACTCTGGATCTTGCTCATTCTCTCTATGCTTGCCGAGTCTCCTTCCAACGCTGCTCTCCTCATCTGAAGGTATCATCTGTGCACCTGCCTCACCTTCAGATTTTGACTCAGATAACCATCCACCTGAACCTGGAAATATCACCTCTCCATGCAAAAAATAAAGCTTGTCTCTTCTATTCCCAAGTAGAATTGTGGTATCAACTGAGTTCTCTACCCGGTAGAGAAACACATGTCCCGTCTTGATAAAAAGTCCATACCCGTCATCCTCCAATGATGACACAGAAAGTCTGCTGACTTTTATACCTGGAACAAATAGTACCCTGTCTACTTCAAGAATCTCTCCAAAATCTAGTTGGAATCTCACAGTTCCAACTCCTCTTATTTCTGCCCGAGGGTTTCCAATATCTGTTTCAACAAAGTGTCCTGGGGCTATCTCTTCTATCCTCTGAAAAAATCCATATTTCTGGGTCATATGGCTAATTGATCCACTATCAACTATCCACGACATCTACTGAATTGCCTATAGTAGCCTGTACTGACACCAATGAAAATTCCTTTTCAAATTGGGCAGCATATTCTTCTGTTTCTGCTAATGCTGCTCCCTCTTTGTCTTCATCTTTCTTCTTAGGACATTGACTAGCATAGTGGCCGTACTTGTTGCAGTTAAAGCACCGAATTTTACTAAGATCTTTCTCCTTTTTCTTACCCCCTTTACCCTTGCTTTTGGATACAAGGGCTACATTATCTTCATTGCTCTGAGTGCTATTCTAGAATGTCCCCTCCCGAGACTCTTCTTGAACAAAGTCATCCCATAACCTTGTCCAATATGGAAGTTTCTCTCTAGCAACTACTTGCACAAATGTGTGCCATTTTGGAGTGAATCCATTAAGAGCATATCTGACTAGCTCTTCATCCTCCATTTTCTCACCAGCATCACCCAGTTCATCTCTAACTTGAGAAATCTTGGTGAGATAAGTGGTTAATGTATCAGCTTCAGTCATCTTGGTGTTCCTTAGTTTTTCTCTGAGAACCATCTTTCTATTCTGGTTCTGACTTTGGTAAAGAGTACATAAAGCTTTCCAAATTTCAAAAGCATGTGACTTCCCTGTGATGTGGGGTATCGCGTGATCTTTTATGGAGTCCAAAAAGATTCTTTGTGCCTTGATATCTTTATTCTCAAAGGCATTCTTCTGAGCAGCATCTGTGGGAACTGTGATGGTGTCAGAAGCACCAACAATATCCCATAGCTCCAACTCTTTGAACAATATAGTTATGCGTTCTTTTCAAGGGCTGAAATTATCAGACCCATCCAATCCGTCTTCATATCGTAATCTTGTTGAGACCATAACTTTAACTGATAAACTTTGACTGACCCTAACTTGAACCTCTTCTGTTAGTATCAACACAACTTAACACACTTTCTTCAGCAACCAAGCTCTGATACCATGAAGAAATTTGATAAACAATCACAAAAAACTTCTTATTGGACTTTTATCAAACACTTTGATTGCAAATCTGATTTATGACTTTTCTGAACAAGAAATTCATGTATCACATTGTAATGAATTTTCTGATAGTTTAAGCATAAACACCATACAACCATTCTTGTGAACTGAAGATAAACGCAACACAGAAATTTAGGGCCAAGCCCAGGGCAAAACCTCACCAGAGGAAAAACCCAGAGAACGAATTTTATTTATGAGAGATAAACTTAGAAATTCAACAACTCAAAATTTATTCTACAACATCAAAAACAATTTCAGAAACCCCACTCATATGCAAATATGCATTGGAAATTGTGCCAAATGGTACTTACAATCAATTCACATGTGCGAACTGTACACAATAGTTTTCGGGATTCGTGCCAGGTACTGACAATACAAATTCTGCTCAGCATTAAATGCAATAGAAACAGTCTCGAAATTCATGCCAAATTTGACCTCAATTGTCTCAAAATCTGTGCTAGCAATCTACCTCGTTTTCTGTGCCTGTATGGTCTGGCCGTACGGTCCAATGAATGCTACAGAATTATGGGACACAGAGATTGTGGAAGATGAGAAGGTTGCTTATCTGAAGTTTGACTAACAGGATAATTTATACTCAGGTTCAGATAAATAAGATCCCCCCAGTTAAAAGGAGAGGGCATATTACCCTAAGTTTAGCTAGGGAGTTGATATGGCTTACCCAAAGATTTAAGGAAGCTGAACAAGTTAGAGCACCCGAGTCTACCTTTTAGATGCATCATCTACCGATCATTCTGCTGGTTACCACACTATTAACCTTGACTCTGCTGCCTACCTTGCTGTTACCTACTCTACCAACCCCACCTATTGTACCAACCTTTTCTCTCCATACTCCCTCACTTAACTTGCTTAGTTAGTTATGAGTTAGTGATGGATGCCCACACCGTGCCTTACTTTAGCATGTGGAGCGCTGTTGCCTAAGGGTTACCGTAACTACTTATTCGTCCTCAGCCATACTCGCCTGACGAGCCCGGGTACTAGGATTTGATAACCCTGCACCTCATCTCGAAGGGTGGGTATGTTTGTTTGCTATTGCTTCTAGTGGGTAAACTACCTTATAAGTAAGAAAAATACAATTTGTATGTCATTTTGATCACGAGCAGCTACCTGTAATAAAAATGTCATTAAGAAAGACAGTAAAGAAATAAAAGATTTATGTTGTTAATACGGTCCTCACCTGACGCGTTAGAGTGCTTACCTTGAAAATGTCGATTACGAGGCGAGATCTACTTGCGCTAACTATGGTCAAATGGTTTCACTCCACTCTTGGCCACACAAGGTATTTTAGGCGGTACATTTGGAAATACGTGACCATCAAAAAACCTCTGGAACGCCTGCTAAATAAATTTGAAGCCTTCCATTGGTTGTGGGAGTGCAAACAAGCCTTCTGTACTCTTTTAGAAAAACTTGTAAGTGCTCCCATCTTAATTTCCCCTAATTTGCTTTAATATTGGGAAGATAAGATATAAATGTGATAATCTCAATGAATTTTTTTGGCTGGATGAATACATATGGCAATATTATCTGCTAACTAGATAGAGAACCATGCATTATGCCGGATGCCTTTCTTTACTCGAATGCAAAATTGTGCTGGGAGCACAACTTCCTTTTGACCATAATGCCCGGGGCTGTATACTAAGCGACTTATAGGATCTGTCTATGGTCGTTTCATAAGCAAATATTAGGCAACCCCTTATTGGTCTTCTGATCTATTCTAACGTGTTCCTAATGTATTCCCTTTCCCTTAATTCATGCCCCTCTTCACACAAAACTATAATCCCACCAAGGCCTCCGTCATGTCTTCGGGCGGGTTTAAAATAACATACTTGGCCACTGTTAATGCCATAGCAACTATGCTAGAGACATATTTTGGCTCCCATACCCTATATAGATAAGTAAAAAGGAATAGAAATATCGCCTTGGACAAAAAACAAAGGAATATCTTAGTGAGGAAACTATCGCATAAGGATATCCCTCTACCTAGCAAACCTCCTCCCTACAAAGCTAAAGAGTTTGCTAAATGGGTTCCAGAGTCTATTGCAAATTTATCTTTCATCTTAGGATACAAAGATGATCAAATTGTGGATGTCCCTACGCTAGCCACCTTAGATATTTTCCATGTCCCAAGAAACAGAGTGCCGACTTTCAAATATGCAAAGTGTATCTCCTAGTCAAGAAGGAAATAGTTATAAAATTTTGAGCTTTACAAAATATTCTAATTTTCTTATGAATTGTGCCCTCAAATTGTCTTGATGAACATCTCTCACAAAACAGAAATCTCCTTCAAGATTTAATTTCTCTCTCTCACTTGTCTTCTTCTATCTTGATGTGACTTCAATGAATGTTTTCTCTCTTTCCCTAGATGTCTTTTTATATTTTTCCTCTTCCCAAAACCCTAACTAACTAATCTCAACTAACTCATCAATGGCTGAGATCAATCATATCCAAAGGTTCACATTTAAATGCTCATTTAATAATACACTTTATTATTAAATGCTCACAAATCTTTTTGGGTCCCACAACTTAACTTTTCACTCAAGTCATTTAAAAAATATAAAGTCACTTTTATAAAATAAAGTCACTTTTATATTATAAAACATTTTAGGAAAGTAAAAAATGGTTACCACCATGTAAACATCACAAAATCATGGTGGGACCTCCTGAGTTACATTTCTAACATAGATGACATGATCCTCTTAGCCTCCTCCCCTGAGGGCCTATAAAGGAAGCTAGATGCCCTCACTAGCTTCTATGATACTAAGATGATGGTGGTAAATCATACCAAGATAAGGACATTATATTTAACACCTCCATGAAATCTTTGGAGGATTTTGATTTCCTTTTTCGAGAAGGTGTGGTCGAGCTCAACATTTTCTACACATATGTGGGGGTTTAGTTTATGGGGTCTAATTTCACAAGGAATTGTGTTTCTCAGAGTCGACTTAGCAAGGGATATGCATCCATGAGTGCCATTGTTTCCATTTGCAATTCTAGGTCATTCGAATGAATATGTATCTCTTTGACACCATCATTAAACTTACAATTCTTAATGGAGATGAGTTATGGCGAACTAGTCTAAGTTTTGTAGACTAGTTATGGGTAGAGAGAGTTCAGTCTATCATGCTTTGGCATATGATTCATTACAAATATATGATCTCATAGACCATTGTCTAGGTTGAGTTTCACACCCATCCTTTACGCTTTGAGAACATTTTCAAACTAGTTTTTTCTTCACAGGGTCTACACCCAGGGGAATTTTACCTCTAGATTGGACATGTACCCCTATCTCTCACTTTTCTCCTTTGAGGGGTTAGGCCTTTCTAGGCGTACACAAGGTCGGTTCTTAGGGTCCATGTCTCTTCTTTAGTCCATTGGTATTCATTGGTTGGTCATGTCCTTCCGACAATAGAGGAGATTATCAGGGTATTTAGGGACAACATATATTGGAGGTAAATTCAAAGAAATCAGGTCTCTCCCTTCCCAGACTCTTGGTCCCAAGATGAATTTTTATTATAAGCATTTTAAGCAACTGGAGGACAATCTCCTTGTCTGTTCTCACTATATTAAGCATCATTGGGTTCATGGTCTCAAGTTCCCGCTCGACTAATTGTAGGTTTGCTCTCACCACCTACAGATTGAGATTAACCAACACATCCCAAGGCCTAAGAGGATCTGTTAGCTATGCCATCTCCATGAGATTGAGTTTGAGGAACATTGTCTTTAGGTGTTCTATACACTAAGAGATCCAAGGGAAGTTCCATTGTTTGTTTTGGGACTTGGGAGGTTTCCTTATGACATGTTTTCTCTATTATCTCCCCCCACCCCCACCCTCTATGTTTTCTCTATTATCTCCCCCCACCCCCACCCTCTATGTTTTCTCTATTACATGGTACACCCCCCCACCCCATAATATGTTTTCTCTATTATTTCTCCCCACCCCCTCCCTCATAATTTCGCTACCTTTATTAGAGAGGCCTAGCTTTATATGTTCAAGAGGCTGTTATTTTATCTCCCCCACTCCCACCCTCATAATTTCACTACCCTGATTAGAGATACCTAGCTTTATATGTCCAAGAGGCTGTTATTCACAGGTGAGAGACTTTGCAAAGTCTTTCTGGGTCTGGTTCCGTTAAGCTAATTACCTCTTTCTTCCAGCCTATATCAGTTGTTGGAGGCACTAAGCATCGAGTGGACTCACTTGCCTTTTAGTTGGATGGCAGTAGATTTGTAAGACAACAAACTTCCTCTTGCATTGCTGACAGACGCACCTCTTTGAGACTTCAGAGTTGGACATGCTCACTTTGGAGAATTGCCCCCTGGTCATCTTGAGCAGCAATACCTCCATCATGAGATTTTTCTGCTTGGCCTCAAATGTTAGGAGAGGGTTCATTTCACTCCAACATTCCTTGGACTGTGCGATGAGGTCCCCTCAGCCTCAACAACTCTCCATGAGTCCATTCAACGTGATTAGGCTTTGCATCTTCACAATTATAGATAAGGACAAGGATGCCTCTTCAAAATGTAAGGCACGGATTACATAGTCACTGCAATCTTATATGTCGATGACCTTATCATTGTTGAGAATAACACAGGAAATATTGAGGAGTTAGAAGTTGAGCTTCATGAGTCCTTTGAAATGTTAATAGGTTTAAGGTTGCTTTATTATTGTTTGGGAGTGTAGATATTGCAAAAATTGATAGCAGATTTATATAAAAAAATTAACTATAGATGAGAGATACTAATGAAATTTAATATGGTTGATTGTCATTGTGCAACAATGTCTACTGAAACAGAGATAAAGTTCAGAGCTCATGAAGACTAAAAGTCAATGGACACAAGGTTGTATAGGCAATGGGTAGAGGGTCTTACCTATATTAACAGTGGAAGAACAAACCTAAGCTATCCTTTTAGTATTGTATCACAATGTATGGCCTTCTCCAAAGCTATTCATTAGAAGGCATAGAAAGGAATATTAAGTATGAGAGAAGAACATTGCACTATGGTCTTAAGCATGTACGCAATGATAACTTTAAGATGATGAAAGAAAAATTGAAAATCTACCATAGATTATTCCTTCAACATGGGAACAAAGGTAGATTCACGGGGTAACAAAAAATGACCAACCATTTAATTATCCTCCACAAGCATAAGTACAAAGTAGGGGTCAGTGCAAAAGGCAACCAACCATTCAATACAACTTAAGAGGACTCTTGGTGATTTGAACCTACAAAAGACTCAGGTTACACCTTGTACACCTTTATCTTTTTTGTGATAATACACCTTGTACACCTTTTTTTTTTTGTGATAATCAATGCTATCCAATTCAGAAAGAATCTCATGTTTCATGCTACGACCAAGCACGTTGAGATTCATCACCCATGCATCAGAAGCAAGCACAGAACAATGAGATAGAATTTATCAATTCTAGGTTTCAAGTTTGACTAGTATATATTTTCATTGAGGTACTAAGCAAGAACATATTGGAAAGGTTCAGGTAGATGCTTCACAAAAAGGCCATTGAGGGGGATGTGGGTTTCAGAAAAATGGCCATTTTGTGTATTGGTTGGTAAGTCAACTATTTCACATCATCTTAAACATCTCTATGCCAATAAAGTTTAGGAAACTAATTGAGGAGAATTAGTGCATGCAATCTTGATTATATAAGACATGCATGTAGTTTTGATGAACGTGAAATAGCTAAGGTAGGTTCTGTAAATGATGAGCACTTAACTATTTTTGTGTACATTTTTATTGCTCCTAGTGTGAAAAGGTTTAGTTTTTAGAACTTAGTCCATTCTAGATTAGATTTATAAAGAGATGAAGATTTTTGTTTATCTTTAATTTCCACTTTTGTCACAATTTTGTATTATAATATATTTGTGATATTGTAAAGGAATGAGACAATTCATTTTGGAAAACTTTCACGATGTGTGCTTTTTCCTTGCCTATTACTTCATTGAAATTTAATGGTTGCACTGAATTGTTCAATGCCATTTGCCTTCTACAATTTCTAGTATGTCTGCAGCAGTTCTTGAACCCGACTCTTTCTTTCACCTATTAATGCAGTAAAAGTTCATGATTGTACTGCATTCTTCAATGCCATTTTCCTAGAATTTCCAGAGCGTGCAATTCTTAAACCCTGCTGTTATTTAGGATTTGCATTATTTCCCTGGCAATGAGGCACTATGGTATAATAAGCCATCTTTGTACCATAGTGTGGTTGTTTGTTTGCATTTGAGATTGTGCTATTTGTCCATGCAATGATCTTGATTTATTCACTTAAAATTGATTGTCTAAAAAAAAGAAAACGACCTTTCAATTGATCACTAAGATTGTAATGTTTTGAATTTGGAATATAAGATTTTTAAGTGCAAAGTTCAAAGCCTGAGAAAGTAGTTCGTCCATTGAAAATTTGTGTTCTTCATTTGGCAATTCCTTGATTTTAATCCACTTTGGATCTAATAATTGATGTTCCTTGTGTTGTATTTGCAGGCTTGTGGAAATACTCTACTATCTCATTTTTTAGGACTCGTGTTCTCATTGGAGTTACTCAGATCAGTAACTTTACCCAGTCCTCCTGAGAATGTGGTAGTTAATCTTGCCTAAATCCAGTGCATGATTAATGTTTTAGACTATAATTTCTATATGAACCCAATCATTGCCATGGTTGTTTGTTCGTTTTAGGGAGCCGTCTTTGACTTGGCACGAGTTTCTTGCCCACCATTTTATGTTTTGCTTGGTTATATAAGCGAAGGTTTGTCCCGAAGGACATTTGTTAGTTATTATTGTATTTTTTTTCTCATTTTGTAACAATTTTTTCTTCTATCAGTGCCTGTTAATGGTTTTTTACAAGTTATTTTTATTTACGTTCTACGAAGCTAACAATGCCTTGAGATCTATGAAACTATGGTAACCCAATATTGAGTTGCAAAGTGAACCAGTTCCAAAAAAATGGAAAAGGTTTATATACTTAATTAAGGCTCAGAGCTCAAAGAATAAAGCGTCCATTTGATATACATTTCAGGACAAGGATTTGTATTACTCTAAACATACTAATCCTTTAAGAATTCTAAATGACAATGATAATTCTTTGTTCAAGCAAAAATAAATATTTGTGAATTTGTTTTTGATATGGAGAATATGGACTAGTATCCACAATACCACTAAAAGTTTACAAAGTTCCTATCAAATTGCAAGCCATGACTACGTCAACCCCCAATAATTGCTATTGCTAGCTTTGAAAGATGCAAGACATTCGAAGATACTTTTATCACTTAATTTCTTAAAAAAAAATTAAGATACAAAGGCTATAAGCCTTTATCTGGTGCTTGCTTATCATGTGGTGATAAGAAGTTTCGGAGTTTCAAATATTTAATCCTTGAAAGTCCTTTATCTATATCAGTGTTGTAGGCTCTATTCTTCTATACAGATTCAAAGCCTAATTGTGATAGCTTTTTCACTTATAACTCACTACGCGTAATACATAATGTTTTATGTATAGTAAATACACTTTTCTTTTGTCACTCTCTATATATAATCTTTTCATTTTAATTTAAATATAAACTAACAATAGTGTAAGTAAACCACAACGCCACTAAAATATGAAAATATGAAAAGAAGAGACATATGTAAGATGTATTAGTTGTCAAATTATACATCATCGAATCGACATTTACAATTGAATAGACAAAATGCAATAGCAAATATATTTCATAAATGTATCTCATATAATATCCACAATCAATTCACTTGCACATTTTTAGGGGAAGAGGAAAGGTGTCCTTATTGTCTAGTAGTGTAAGGTTTTGGAGTTGAACATTTGGTGATATTGGTGGATACTAAGGTTGGTGATAGACTCTCCTAGCCTTGTAATGGTTGGCTTGGGAATTTTTTGTTGTCACATGCTAAACCTCTGTAACTATTCATGCGGGTGAATTCTCTATAATAAGGCTGTCATAGTCTACCAACTAGTCAAACATGGAGTCAATACAATCCAACCAAATGACCTCCACATTTGGTGGTTCTTGCAACTAATTCACACACAATCAAGTTTTTAGTAGACAAAGGCCATGTCATTCAACCAATGGTATTTGTGGTGCATCTGAGTGTATTTTTTTTAATACTCCCCACTTGTGCTTGTAACGTGAAGTGCTAAAAGTTTTGCTCAACAAGTGAATGACAAATTTATATAAAGGTAACATTTTCCCATCATATTTATCTTTTTTTTGCCTCGATGGAATGAATCATGGAAAACCTTTGATCACTGCATATGATCCATGGATGGTGAAGAAGATAAATCGCTAGCCCTAATTATAGAGCCTAACCCCAAGGGGATCAAGATAGTCGAATTTGTGACCTCCCCAACTTTAGGGAAAGAGATCTCATGTATGGCTCATTACCTCCACCAAATTTATCCTCCAAACATCTACAAATATAAGACAATACATCTTCATCTACTTACCAAATAGGAAAACTAAAACAAATTAATCAAAAAAAGAGGCAAGTTTAAAAGTTGTAATTGTGATAGCTTTCTCTCTCACTTATAAATCACTATTACAAATACATAATCACTAAGTTATTTTTAGTGTTGAAACATTGGGATTCAAGAATTACTTGTGGGGCTCATCAACTAAGAAAAAGACTTGCAAAAAATAAACAATAATTTGACAAGCATAAAATTAGTCTCTCTCTCTCTCTCTCTCTCTCTCTCTCTATATATATATATATATATATATCAAA
Source organism: Larix kaempferi (assembly GCA_027924585.1). Taxonomy (NCBI): domain Eukaryota; kingdom Viridiplantae; phylum Streptophyta; class Pinopsida; order Pinales; family Pinaceae; genus Larix; species Larix kaempferi. Next base: position 17,947,464 of record BSBM01002204.1, on the reverse strand, counting down.
ATATATGTAACGTATTAATTGCAAATGATGCATCATACAATAATTGTCGATAAATGAGGTTACATAATATAGATATGAAAGATGTATTAATTGTCAAATGATACATTGTACATTAATTGTCAATAATCACTAAGTCAAGACTCAAAATTGAGTAGACAAAATACAATTACAAATATATTTTATAAATGTATCTCATCATATTTACTATCAATTCCCTAACACATTTTTATGAGAAGAGGTAATGCCTTGTCCTCTAGCAATGAAGGCCCTACACCTAGGGTTGAACATTTGGTGGCATTGGTGTGTACTAAGGTTGTTGCTAGACTCATGGTTTTGGAATGGTTGTTTTGGGACATGCTTTGTTGCCACATGCTCATCCTCTATATCTAACTGATCCAGGTGGATATCGGTGGCGGCCCACCTCTTCCAACTGGCTCAAAACAGTCTTCTGGCAGTTTTGGTAAATTACTATTTTTAGCAGTTTTTCGGGTCCTGAACTTCGGGAGCCATTTTGAGGCCCTAAACGACATTTTTTGGCGATTTGGGGGACCAAATGGTTGCCTCCGGCACACATTTGGGCCCAGTCGAAAGTTGTAAATCTCGGATAGACCTTCCCAACGGGCTACCGAGCGCCCCAAACGGAGATCGTATGCAAGAGTTATGACCCTAGGAAGTTGACTGTTCAACTAACCACCTTGGGGCCGCAAACTTTATGACGGTTCATCTTCTAGGGTTAGGTTTTTGGATGTTTGGGATTCTTTCCCTCATGCTTATGATAAATAGGCCCTTTCGGCCTCTCTTTGTATTCATCTTGGCACGAATGAGCATAGCGGCCACATCTCTTCTCAGAGATAGCTACCACCATTCTAGCTATTGTATTTTACAGTCTGTTCTATTTCCGCTATTTAATAGAATATGTGTTTACTGTATCACTGTGTTATTTGCAATATATCTCTGTATATGATTCTGTATATGCTATCTTTTGTTTCGTTCCCACATAAATCCGGATCAGTGGTATCAGAGCGGTCTGCTCTTTGATTGTTTCTCGGTGCATGTCCCCGACGAGGTCAGGATACAGAGAGTTGGGTCTCGAACTAGTTTCACTTGGGCAAGACCACTCTCGTCGCCCCAAACGGCCTCCCATGGCGGAAGAAAAGAGAGACGACAGAGCAGTAGATCCTATCAAGTTGTTGCTCGAGGAAGCCCTCGCGCGACAGAGGAATGAGATGATGGATAATTTCGCCCAGATCCTTCAACGCATGCCAACAACGGCAAATGCACCCTCAACGAGCAGCCATTTCGGAGATACGACTCCCTTCAAGGTACAAGTTAATTTTGATATCCCTTTATTTGAAGGCCAAATCGATGCCGATGCCCTAGATAAATGGTTGAATCTACTAGAAGGGTATTTCTCTGTCCACCAATTTTCCGACAGGGAAAAGATCATCTTTGCGCTCCTTAAGGCCGTTCCCCATGTCAAAAATTGGTGGGAAACTTATTGTGAGCAAAACTCATCAGACGAGTTTGGATTGTTTGAATATTCCAATCCCACTTGGGCCTCTTTTATAGATGCCGTCAAGGAACAATATTACCCTGTTGGAAACTATGATGACCAGTACACAAAATGGACCATTCTGCATCAAGAGAGGGACCAAACGGTGTTGGAGTACACCAACAAATTTCATACCTTGCGCACAAAGCTAGGTATCAAGGACTCCGAGCGGCACCTAGTACTGAAATATCGCAGTGGCCTACACCGGTACATCCGAACAGAGATGGATTTCCTGGAAATCGCTTCACTCGGATCCGCCTATCGATATGCTGTCAAAATTGAGCAGAAATTTCAGCAAAAGAACAAGCGTGACTTCGGACCTGCGCAGAAGCAGGGCAAGGGAAACTCTGGCTCGCAGAGCACGGGGCAGGAAAAGGACAACCAGTCCCAACCACAGGCGAAGAAGGGTAAAGAAAAGACAAAGAAGGACACCGGGAAGTGGTGCGAGTTCCACAAAAGCCCCTGGCACAACACTGATGATTGTCGCTCAAAACAGTCATAGGTGGCTGAGATCAAAGCTTCAGAATCAGATCCCAGTTCCGATTCTGACTCGGAACCTAATTTCACAGCCGCGCGAAAAGGGAAGCAGATCATTGATGCAGAACCCAGTGCCGTTGTTGCCACCACACAGATTCAGCCAGAGGAGCCTGAAGAGTCGGAGGCAGAGGAGCGCCTTTTCCACTCACAGATGTGGGTGAAGGGAATTCCCCGACACTTTGTTGTGGACAGCGGAAGCCAGAAGAACCTGATCTCAGAAGAAGTCATCAAGAGATTGGAGCTACCAATAACGCCACACCCACAACCATACACCATTGGATGGCTAAGCCAAGGACGAAGGATCCGTGTCAGTCACCAATGTCGCCTACCATATGGCATCAAGCCCTTCAAAGATGAGGTATTGTGTGATGTGGTCCCACTTGAAGTATGTGATGTTCTTTTAGGACAACCATATATGTGGAAGCGTCATGCTGTATATGAATCACGACCTCGCAGTGTCATTGTCACTTTGGAAGGACAACTCTATCGGATACCAGAGATAGTTGCACCTACCCCAAACGAGCAGGGAAGAAAGATAATCTCCCACACTGGGAAATTTTCCCTATTTGCAATTGCCACTAAAGGTGAACATCATATTGCGGAGACATCCACAACCTCTGCAGATTATCCTTCTACTCAGCAGAAACAAGAAAAACACAAAGTTAGTGCAGCATCGCCTATTCGGGTATCTCTACAGTGGAAGGCCACGCATTCAAGGGGCCCCTCCAAAAAGAAACCATCTGCACTAATGCATACCAAGGATACCACAACAACCAAAACTGTTGAACAACTCCAACGCATCCATCAACAACAATTACAACCCTCTGAAGATGTCAAAGTAAGGCAATCTTTCCACTTCAGCAAATGTCGCACCAAGAGCTCAACTCGACACACAGCTCGACATATGATAAGGGATTTAACGCAATGGAGACCATTGCTTCCTAAGGAGGGAGGATTGATCCAGGTGGATATCGGTGGCGGCCCACCTCTTCCAATTGGCTCAAAACAGTCTTCTGGCAGTTTTGGTAAATTACTATTTTTAGCAGTTTTTCGGGTCCTGAACTTCGGGCGCCATTTTGAGGCCCTAAACGACATTTTTTGGCGATTTGGGGGACCAAATGGTTGCCCCGGCATGCATTTGGGCCTAGTCGAAAGTTGTAAATCTCGGATAGACCTTCCCAACGGGCTACCGAGCGCCCCAAACAGAGATCGTATGCAAGAGTTATGACCCCGGGAAGTTGATTGTTCAACTAACCACCTTGGGGCCGCAAACTTTATGACGGTTCATCTTCTAGGATTAGGTTTTTGGATGTTTGGGATTCTTTCCTTCATGCTTATGATAAATAGGCCCTTTCGGCCTCTCTTTGTATTCATCTTGGCACGAATGAGCATAGCGGCCACATCTCTTCTCAGAGATAGCTACCACCATTCTAGCTATTGTATTTTACAGTCTGTTCTATTTCCGCTATTTAATAGAATATGTGTTTACTGTATCACTGTGTTATTTGCAATATATCTCTGTATATGATTCTGTATATGCTATCTTTTGTTTCGTTCCCACATAAATCCGGATCACTAACCATGTAAGTAAATCCTCCATAACAAAGCTCTCAGTGTTGACCAACCAGTCAAACATGAGGTCAATGTGATCAAGTAAATGGCCTCCACATTAGGGGTTCCTATAACCAGTCAAACATGAGGTCAATGTGATCAAGTAAATGGCCTCCACAGGGGTTCCTATAATTGATTCACACACCATTAAAGATTGTAGTAGACAAAGTCAATATCATTGAAATGTTGATAGTTGTTGAGCTTTTTTGCATGTATTTATAAAGGTGGAATTTTCCCACCATATTTCTCCTCCAAACATCTACAACAAATAAGAAAAAAATATAAATAAATAAATTACATCGTCATCCACTACCAAATAGGAAATCTGAAAACAAATTAAAGAAAGAAAGAGACAAATTTAAAAGTTGTAAATGTGATGGTTTTCTCTCACTCATAACTCACCACTTGTACAAATACATAATGCTTTATGGATGGACATTAAAAGAACTCTCCTCTAATGCTTTATTGATGGACATTAAAAGTGTTTACATTTTTGTCTATATTTCAGTAAACATTTTAATCACTTTATTGATGGACATTAAAAGTGTGTACCTTTTTGTCTATGTTTCAGTAAATATTTTAATCACAAAGTTAATTTTAGCAGGGTCGAAAAACTAGGATTCAAGAATAATTTGACATAAGGCATCAACTAGAAAATAAAAAGAAATTTGAAAAAAAAAACTCAACAAACAAAAAATCACTACATATATCAATTTTTTCATTTTAATTTAAATATAATAAACCAATAATAACATATAAAAACCACGATGCTACCCGAATATGAAAAGAAGATAGATATGTAAGATGTATTAGTTGTATGACATCATATATTAATTGCTGAATTTTATATAGTGTCTATTATCAATTTCTTTACACATTTTTACAAGAAGAGGGAATGGGTCCCTATCCTTTAGCAGTGGAAGGTCCTACACTTGTAGTTGAACATTTGGTGGCACTTGTGGGTATTAAAGTTGGTGCTAGACTTTCTTTGTTTTGACATGGTTGGTTAGTGACATCCTTTGTTGTCACATGATCATCCTTTGTATTTAGCCATGTGAGTGAATCCTGCATAACAAGGCTTTTAGTGTCTACTATCCAATTAAACATGGGTTCTTGTCCTCTAGTAGTGGAAGGTTCTACTCTTGGAGTTGAACAATTGGTAGTACTAGTGGATATTGAGGTTGGTGCTAGACCCTCATGGTCTTGGAATGGTTTGTTTGGGATATCCTTGATTGTCACATTCTCATCCTTTGTATCTAACTATGTAGATGCATCCTCTATAACAAGGCTTTTTGTGTCCACCAACCAATTAAACATGGGTTCTTTGCTCTAACAATGGAAGGCATCAGGAGAATTGAGTTCTAAAATGAGCTTCAAAACAAAACAAAAAGTACTATCAAAATCAACTTTAAAAAAACCAGTCACATTTTAAAGAATGACATTATCCCTTATGATTGATGTGGTATTACTTGAGTTAAAAATATTTACTTGTCAAATTCTAAATGCTGAATGCAAACCCATAATTAACCATACTCATAATTGTAAATTTTTATTATAAATACTTATAAATATAATATTTCTAAATACAAATAAAGTAATTTAAAATACTTTCTTATATAATAAATGCTTTAATAAAAAATATATTATTAAAACAAAATTAATATGATGAATATGTAATAAACTTGTTATAATATATTATAACAAGCTCGGTCACATATTAAACTTGTTATAACTATAATTTATTATATTAAACTTGTCAGGCTATATATTAGCTTTATTATATTCAACTTGTCATATTTTTAACCTATTATCTTAACAAATAAGTCTATATGTGATTAAACTTTTTGTATCGTATTTATGTTATATATTTTTATTACTCGCCGAAGACAGAATAATATAGTAATTGGTTGCTACTATTTATTAGTTTGAGTTTTGTATTAATCATTTTAAAAACTATTATGTTTTCAAATGTATTTTAATAATTCTATATTAAATTTAATATTTTGAAAATAAAAATGATTTTATTAAATATTTTAAAATTGAATTTCTTATTTTATGATTGGCTAAAACCATGATTTGACAATGAATTGACTAAATATCCCTGCGATGTGAAATTTTGAAAAATAAAAAATAATTTCAAAATTAAAAATTAAAAAAAAATATTTGCTTGCCATTTCGTTTTCGTACATCATGTTTCATTAATGAAATAATAAATAACTGGATATGTGGGGTCGGGCCATATGGCCGGGTGGCTGGGGCGGTCGGCTGTGGTCGTCCCCACCCAAGATCGACCCCCGGACCTCTCCTCTTTGGTGCCTTCGCCTCGTATCGATCGCCGACTATTCTCATACGTTGAAAAAAAAATAACTGGATATGTCACTTTCTATTTAGCATGAAATTTAGCTGTGACCGTAAGGAGTTTAGACACGTCTTCCCCACAACTCATATCGCCCGACAGTTATACACATCACATTTATTGACAGTATTACTGTTGTAACTTGAATGAGTAGACCTATACTGGTTTATAAGCTGTTAATTGAAGAATCCTAATCCGCAAAAAATCAGATGATGTCACTTACAACCAATTAGCCCAAGACAAAACACATGCACTCACATGTACTATTATTAATATTTTTATTTTTTATAAAATTCTACCGCCGCCAACAATAAGAAGAAAATGGTCACATAATTTAAATCACACTTCTAACCAATCAGAAATCAAATAAATATTTTTTTCATATATTTGAAAATTATTATTTTTAGATCAGTAAAGTTTAACTATAGAAAAAAGCTTTATTAGATGCACTAATTCAAAGTCAAAGAACATTGATTCTAGATCGATTCCAATATATCTGCCGGAGGCAGATACATATAGCAATCGGTTGCTACTATTTTTATTATTTTGAGTTTTGTATTAATAATTTTAAAAACTATTATGTTTTCAAATGTTTTTTAATAATTCTATATTAAATTTAATATTTTGAAAATGAAAATGATTTTATTAAATATTTTAAAATTGAATTTCTTATTTTATGATTGGCTAAAACCATGATTTGACAATGAATTGGATAAATATCCCCGCATGGGATGTGAAATTTTGAAAAATAAAAAATAATTTCAAAATTCAAAATTAAAAAAAAACATTTGCTTGCCATTTGGTTTTCGTACACAATGTTTCATTAATGAAATAATAAATAACTGGATATGTCACTTTCTATTTAGCATGAAATTTTTGTTAGTTTCATTAATGAAATAATAAATAACTGGATATGTCACTTTCTATTTAGCATGAAATTTATTAACAAAAGGGCAGGCTTGTAAAACGAGCCTCAGATTCATGTGAATACATCTCTTCACATTTAATCAAGCCTTGGGTCTATATCCTCGCATGCGTTCCCATTTAATCCAAGGTTGGTGATTGTATCTGTATTGCATGGTCTGTTCAATGTTTTGCATGAAAGGTGTCTACTCGTACATGAAAATTAATGCCACACTTGTCTAACCAGGGACAAGTCATACGCGGTGTACTGTCCATCATTAATACATTTCTACGTTGAGTTGATAGCTTCGAACACTCGTGAACTAATTCTAAGTCTATCTCACATCATTTTTATAAGAAACTTGATACAATCGACATGGACTTGATGACTCTGCTCATTAATGAAATAAATTATTGGCTGCCATTTTGTGAGCAATTGTAGTACTACCAACAAGTCTAAGTGACCTTTGGTGATGACTTTGTTCAGGATTCCATCCACCACGTCCTCCGATAACTTGATTGTCTTTGCTCATGATTCCATTCACCGCGTCCTTTGATAACTTGATTGTCTGGTATCATTTTCATAACGGCCATGCTTAGAAAAATGACACGAGTCTAAGTGACCTGTGATTAATTCAACATTGATTACTTTATTTTTAATTTTTTTATTTAACTAACTCAATTTTATTTTTTATTTTTTAATTCAATTAATTTAGTCACTCGTTAAACTTGATAAAAAAAGATAACTATTATTTTTCCCAATTACTCATTTTTTTTAATCTAGTAACATTAATCATGGGGGACTTAACATAAGGAATACTTTAACAATACACCCATTCAATATCTATTCTATACCTCATGAACTCAATCACTGAAATTATAATCAATTGATTTTAATATTAAATTATATAATAAGTAATATTAAAATAATATACATAATTCAAATTTTGTTTATTAATGTTAAAGAATTATGTATTTTAACTCTTATAAAATTGTGTTTTGTAACTATAGATTCTAGCTTATAATATTTTAACAAAATTATATATCAAAATATGAATTTTTTTTTTATCACATTACAAACTTTATGTGGGTTACTTACTTCACTTGCTACTTTCTCACTAAGCAAAGATCAAGATGATATTATGCTACTTTCCCACTAAGCAAAGATCAAGATGATATTATATTGCATATCAATTGTTGTTGGCTTCCATTTCCTTTTCCATGTTAACATTTTTAAAAATATTTTTATAATTTTAAAAAATTAATTTTTTATTTGAAAAAATATTTAATATAAATATATACACATTATTATAAAATTAATTAAAGAAATAAAATTTAATATTATTAACTTGCTTATTTATTATAAAAAGCCATGCAAATAAAATTTATTAACTAAATTTTTGTTCACTAATAAATTATAATTTATATTTAAAATATTATATATGAAAAATTACTAATTATATTATTAATATATTAATTGAATTGTAAAATCTTTTTTAATCTTTTACTTTTTTCCATTAAACTTATATGAATCATAAAATTAAGAATCATTTTTTTTAAAGATAATTATAATTAATTGATAATACAATCACTATAATCTTGAGTTATATATCCCTGGCATACAATAACAACATTTTTTTATTTTAACTATAATCTTGAGCTATATATCCTTAGCATACAACAAAACATTTTTTATTATCAAATGCAAAATTTATTTATTTATTTGTAAATTAGTTTTATTATTATTTTATTTTCTTCTTAATAGGCAGGTAATAAGCAGCTTTGCTGCTAATTTCACTTGTTTATTTGTTATAAGATAATGAGGTATGGTATCTATGGAGGTTGAATGCGACATTTCTGAAAAGAACTCTAGCTAGGGTTTTCTGAAAAATGTAGCAACTTGGAGTCAAGCCAACACATCTGTTGGCCTAGTACCAATCAAGTGAAAAAGTGAGAATTTTGGTTTTATTGCTGATTCATTATTTAAAACCCTAGTTAGTATAGTTCTATCTCAACATTATTATGGTTGGTTGTTTTCAGAAATTATCTTTTTACTCCATGTTTTTTATTTTATTTTTCCCTTTTCCTTTGGATGCTTTTTCCTTATCTAAGTTTTTTTGGGGTTTTTTCATTTGGGAAGGCATGTGAGTTTTTTCCCATACTCCGGTCACTTTTTTCGAGTTTGTTTCCTTTTATTTTTCTTCCCTGTATGATGTCTTTTCCTTGTTTTCGAGTGGGTCCACTAGGGTACTTCCATATGTCCCTTTTATGTCAGTAGTATGGACCTTAACACTAAATTGCATTCTGATCCGCATACATATGGCGGTTCGATGAGACAGGTGTCAGTTTGTGGGAATAAACCTTGCCCAGTGAGTGTTGAGATGAGGGTTTGTTGTTCGAAGATGGTTGGAAGAAAGGTCCCTTGACAGGTGCTAGGGATCGAGCTAGATGTCGAGCAAAAGCTTACAGAGTTCTTGCAAAGAGGAAGCAGTTTGTCTTGGGAAAAGATACCAACCTAGGCATGGTTGAAGTTTTTGCTACTTGGGCCATTGTGGGTAGGATTGAATATGTGAAGGTCTCCCGTAATGAACTTGTAAATTAGGTGAATAAAAACTGGTTGCCCTTATTCGATTATGCTCCCAGTACCACCATGTTGGTTAATGGTTGGGTCTGTTTCTTGTTTTCAAAGCCAAACGACATCCCAAAGGTTCTTAATGGCATCTGGTTGATAAAAGAGGGGTCGTTGGTTTTGAACGTTGGCATACAAATTTGATCCAGAGAGGGAAAGATTGACGAAACGTCATCTGTAGTTTCTTATGCCAAGGTTTCCTATCAAACTTTGGACAAAAATGTCTTAGTGGGTCTAGCTAACAATTTGGGTTGTTTCTTAAAACTAGAAAATAAAATGCTTTACGGGGTGGAGAAGAAGGTGGCTGCGGTCATGGTGGAATTCGATGTTTCAAAAGGTTTTTCGGATGTAGTAGATATATTATGGGGGGACCGTGTCATTTTCCAAAGACTGGACTATTTAAATGTGCCATTCCATTGCCACTTTTGCAGGAAGATTGGTCACTTGAAGGAAAATGTCCAAGGTTGCTCTTTGGGGAGGACAATAGTTTATCTTCGGATGAGGATCCTGTGGATTTCTCTCCTCTTGCGAAACCCGAAGGAGACAATGGGTTTGAATATTAGTCCACCTTTGGATCCGACTCCAGTTTTCCATCTGGATGCATAAAAAGGTATGGATTCTTGTTCTTCTCCTACTCCTTATGAAAATGTTTCAAGGGAGGAATTGAATTTTTATCTGAGTGCAGAAAAAATATTAGACATTAGGAGAAGCTCTGGGTCTGGTGTTTTATATCCTTTGTCTGTGGATAACAATGAACCCTTGGTTATGGAAAAGGAATTGTCTTCAGGGTCGCCTGCGTTAGATCATTCTGGTTTAAATGTTTATACCTCAAAGGCCGATGAGTTGGATGGGGTTTTTGTATGGGTGCAAAGGTTTCTTTATGCCTTCCTGGTCGTCCCTCAAATTCATCCAGTTTACCTCTTATTACAAATAATAATCAACTACAGGAAAGGGATGGGGTTAGCTGTTCATGTTCTTTGGTTATTTCAAAATTTGAAAAATCCCCTCTACAAGTTTACTCAAATAGACCCTCTTCCAGTCCTGAGGTTGTTCCAGTTTCGTCTATCCGACATCAAAATGTCACAATTAGGAAGGAAAATGAATGTGTGGCTTGTAAAAAGAACTCTCCTTCCCAAGATGCTATTGATTCTAAGACTGTGTTTATCCCTCTTTCGGTGAGATTAAAGGAAGCTTATGAAAATCTCTCTTCGGATACATTGGTTTCTACCCCTTGGGCCCTTAGAACATGCATGCCCAGTAGTGTGGGTGATTAATATCCATTCTTTCCTTCAACATCCAGGGAGCCGGGGGAGCTAGCAAGGCTAGGTATCTCTCTAGGATTTTCAATTCTACTAGTCTTGACATCACAATATTACAGGAAACTATGTGTTCGACAAATCAAGCTATTGAGACCTTTTCAAAACTCTTACCTAGTTGGGATTTTTCTACCCTTGATTCAAATGGCATGTCGTGTGCTATTGTATCTGGATGGAATTTTAAGGTACTGGATTTAAAACCCTATAAGACTATTGGGGGTATTTTGATGGAAGGGCGTTTTCTGGAAAGCGACTTAAAGCTTTCTATTCTTAACTGTTATGGGCCATATAAAAATAGGGAAGTTTTCTGGTCTTCTTGGATGATTTTGGTTTTCTTGGGATTCCTAATTTACTTATTGCTAGGGATTTAAATTTCACTCTCTTGACTTCAGATATTTGGGGTAAAGGCACTAGGTTAGATCCTCTTGTTGATTTCTTTTCAAATCTTTTTGAGAAATCAAATTTAATTGATATTGCTCTGGTTAAATTGGGGCCAACCTGGTGCAATGGAAGATGTGGGAAGGCAGCTATTAGCAAAATAATGAATAGGTTCCTAATGAAGGAGGATTTAGTTGACTATCTATAGAAGTATTGCGCATGGGGACTCAAATCTACAATTTGAGACCACTTTCCCATTGTTCTTCAAATTGATGGGGTTAAAACTAGATGGTCTTTCCCCTATAAATTTAATAATATGTGGCTCCAAGATTTAGATTTTTGTTCAATGGTAAAGGATTGTTGGGGTTCGACTAGTATTTCGTTGGGCACTAGTCCAAGGGACAATTTGGTTATGAAGCTGGATTGTCTAAGAAAACATGTTATTCAGTGGGAAAAAGTTAAAAAGAATGAGCGTGAAAATGAACACAAGTCTATTGAGAATCAAATTAGTAAATTCTATGAGAATAATCATAGTTGTCTTTTTCTGGAAGAATAGAAGGTGGGATTATTAGATATTGAAAAGAAGAAAAGTTTTTTGTTGAAAGAAGAAATGATATGGCTTCAAAAAAGTAGAGCTATTTGGATAGCTCTTGGGGATACCAATACACGTTTCTCTCATAGCTATGCCACTTTTAGAAGGAATATTAATGATATTTGGGACCTAAAATTGGAGGATGGTAAGTCAATTCATTCCATGGTGATTTAAAGAAGGCAGTTGTGGATCATTTTCAAAATCAATTCAGGGATCCAGGCAAGAATGATATTGGCACACAATTAGAGGTTATAATACTTTTTGCTTCTTTTTTATCTAGTGAAGAAGGGGGAAGTATTGGGGCACCTATCACACTTGAGGAGATCGAATCAGTGTTGAATTTATTTGTGAGGGACAAGAGCCCGAGTCTTGATGGATGGACCGTAGAATTATTTCTTTCCTTTTTTGATATTATGGGCATTGATTTGCTGTAGATAGTTGAACAATCACGGATTGAAGGTTATGTATCTAATTCTCTGAGTAAGACATACATTGCTCGTATCCCTAAGAGAAACATGCCTGAATGATTTAATGATTATAGACCAATTTCATTATGCAACCTTGTCTACAAAATCATTACTAAAATAATCGCTCTTAGATTGAAGCCAAAACTTTAAGAAATGTTGACAAATGAACAATTTGGTTTTCTTGCAAATAGATAGATTTTGGATGTTGTTGGGATCACTCAGGAATGCCTGCATTCTATAAAAACTAAGGATATGGATGCTATCATTTTGAAAATGGATTTAGTAAAATCGTATGATAGGGTAAACTGGGTTTATCTTAGACTTATGCTTCTTCAGATTGGCCTCCCTCTGGAGGTGACAAATTGGATTATGGCTTGTGTAACCTCTGCAAATTTTGTTGTACTTGTAAATGGCCCCCCTACAAAATACTTTCAAAGCTCAAGAGGCATTAGACAAGGTTGCCCCTTGTCCCCTTTAATTTTCTTGCTTGTTATTGAAGGGTTGATTAATATGATACATGCTGGAAGGAAGGAAGGACAAATCCGTGGAATAAAAATAACCAGCTCTATCTTTATTTCTCATATTTTATTTGTTGATGATGTTATCCTATTTTGTAGAGGCTCGCTAGGTGAATGGAAATTTTTCTATTAGATTATAAAATCTTTTTGTCTTGCATTAGAAATGGAGATCAATACTACAAAATCCACTCTCATCAGTCACGGGGTGAAAAATCAGGTGATGGAGATGATTTCATCTTTTCTTCCATATAAGACTTCAATGCTTGAAGATGGGTTTAAATACTTGGGATACTTTTTAAAGCCTAACTGTCACAGGATTATAGACTAGATATGGTTGGTTTAGAAATTTGAGAAGAGGATAGGGAATTGAACCTATAGACTACTATATCTGAGGGGAGATTGAATCTCTTGAAGTCAGTTTTGGTTGGCATACCTGTATATTGGTTTTCATTAGCAAATATTCCGAAAAATATCATTAAATTACTGAGGAGAATGATGTTCAATTTCTTGTGGTTTGGTTTGGTGGAGGGGAAAAATACATCTTGTCAACTAGGAAATAATTTCAAGGCCAAAACAAATGGGAGGTTGGGATATACAAAATTTAGAGTGGTTCTGCAATGCTCTAAGAATGAAGAGTATGTGGAGACGACTCTTTGGAAAGGGTATGTGGAGCAATGAGTTACACGGTAAATACGTCAAAGGTGATATTGTAAACTATATTAGAAATCCTTGGACAACGACAAGTAATTCTTCAAATTTTTGGATCGGTTTCCTGAAATCTTTTAGATGGATTAGTTGCAAAATCGCTTGGAAGGTTGGTACAAGTGATAAAATTTTGATCGACATAGAACCTATGGTGGGTTTTGAAGAAGATTTCAATCTTTCTATAGGTATTTTGGAATATTTATATGAAATAGGTTGTACTTCTCTTTCATAGGTTAAAAAACCAGGTTGGTTAAGCCATTCTGGTTATTATTGGTAATTTGGTATTCAACGGTTGATCTGGGTATTAATAGTGCTTGGTTGATGGAATGGGATAATTATATTGCAAATCTTAATAGTGCTAGAATTAGACTCAAGTCAAATGAAGATGAGATAGTGTGGATAGGGAACAATGCTTCTGGATGAGTTTCTGCAAAGGCCGCTTATAATGTGATTGTTGCGGAGGATACTGTCATGGTTCCAAAATGGTCGTTTGTAAAAATATGGAAATGGAACATCCCACAGAAATTAAAATGCTTCCTCTGGCTAGAATTGGAGAATGCTCTTATAACATGGGATAATTTGCTTCACAGGGGTTGGATGGGACCTAATCGTTACATTTTATGTGGTCAAGATGTTGAATCTGTTGCACTTATTTTCATCCTATGCTCCTTTGCAAAAAAGTTGTGGATCTATGTTTGTTCTGCCTTGAAAATTGCGGTGGATTGGGGGACCGATTCTTTGGATAATAATATCTTGAAATGGTATAAGAATGTTCCAAACCACCATGCTTTGCTAGTTTTTGTTTGCTGGACGCTCTGGAAATTATAGAATGTGGCGATTTTTGAAGACATGTTTCCTTCCATATCTTTTGGAACTGTAAAAATTTTAAATTTTGATAAGGAATGTCTTTCTAACACAGGTAAATAAATTAAGAAGAGACAGTTTATAAATCCTCCTATCAAACTGATGCATGTATATTTTTTGATGGAGAGACGATTGATGGTTTTTGCGCAATAGGAGTTCATCTAAAAATTAATACTGATCATAGTTTCATTCTTAAGCTCAATTGTGGATCTAGTTCAAATAAAAAGGACGAGCTACTTGCTCGCTAGTGCCTGATAAAATTTGCTACTTCTGTGGGTATTGATTCTATCAAGATTTTTGGGGATTCTTTAACTATTGTGAATTGGTCCAAGCAAGTTTATATGATACAAGTCATGGATCTTCAACAATGGTGTTTGAGAACTATGAATATTTTGGAATCTTTCCAGGAATGGGAGATCTCTCATGTATATAGAGAACATAATGTCATTTTTTATCGCCTTTTTAAGGAGGCTTTGAAGATTTAGGAAGGTTTTTTTCATTGGGAAGAATACATCGAAGATTTGCTGGAATATGAAGGATCTATCTCCTTTTTTGCTTAAGTTTTTGCTGCTATCCTTTGTAGAGCTTTGTCGATTTGTGGCTCTCTGATTTTTTGTTCTTTTGGATATTGTTATCCCATTTTGATGTTTATGTATTTGGTGAATTTGATGTTACTGTCAGTTTATTTTTTGGACTGATCATATGGACGATGTATGTACTTTTTGATTCTGTTGAATAACAAAAGTATAGTTTTTTTCTTCTTGAAAAAAAAATTGTTATAAGATAATAAGATATAAAGTTATGTTTTATTAAATTTGTTATAATATATAGGATATAATATTGTTATAACAAATAAATATATTAGGCTAGGAGCTGGGAAAGATTGCCGGTCTGCGAGCTGCTCTCGAGGCTGGGCGCGAGCGTTAGATAGGGTTTCACTGAGCTATGGCCGCCGATGGGGGCGAGGATCCCATTCCTCCCCCCCTTCTTGCTGAGATGGATGCGTTCAGAAGGCTCGTTGCAGGTGGTGGGAAGAGGAAAGCTTCCCCCCTGGTCCCGAAATTCATCAAAAAACTCGCTGATATCCCTGAAATCGCTTTGCCAGAGACTACCACGGTAAAGATTTCTCTTGCTCTGTCTGAAAGAGGGCTGGTGGGCCAATTTATGGGGCTCTGGCCTTCAGCAAAGACCACCGACGACTGGATACAAAGAAATTGGAAGCCGCATCTAAAACATGGAGTCACCTGTTACCCTCTGAGCAGTGGTTACTTTCTGTTCGAATTTATCAACAAGGAGGATAAAGATCTCATATTCAGGAACGGCCCATACTTTATGGGTTCTCAGGGGCTGTATCTTAATCGATGGTCCCCA
Source organism: Larix kaempferi (assembly GCA_027924585.1). Lineage (NCBI taxonomy): Eukaryota > Viridiplantae > Streptophyta > Pinopsida > Pinales > Pinaceae > Larix > Larix kaempferi. The sequence continues at coordinate 17,931,665 of BSBM01002204.1, read as the reverse complement.
GACTTTGATCCATCGGTGGATCTGCCTAAGGAGGTGCCGGTCTGGGTTAGGCTTCCCAATCTGCCGGTCCACTGCTGGAATTTTGAGGCACTGCAGATGATCGACAATGGAATAGGAAAGTTTGTTGATAAGGCAGACAACAAGAACATCTATAACTGTGCCAGGATTTGTGTTGAAGTGAACCTCGAAGCAGGGCTTCCAGAGGCAGTGAAATTAAGGGTGGGCAATTGGACTCATTACCAGAAAGTGGACTACGAACATCTCCCGTTCAAATGTAGACTCTGCCAAGAGCATGGGCATTTTCAGAGGAATTTCCCAAAAAACCAACTCCTGGACAAAGAAGAACAGGAAGGGTGGCAAAAGGTTAAGAGAAACAAACCAGGTTCAAAACCCAAAGAGACAAGACCAGAACAATTGCAGAATCAGCCTCAGGAGAATGTGAATCCTTCGAAGGAGCCATTAGTAACAGAAACAGCGTCACCAAAGGAAACAGAAAAGGAATGTATAGAGTTAGAAACTCACTCAGCGTCCTCTTCTGAAAATCCAGACAAGAGAAAGAATGACTTGATCGCAACAGAAGCTCTGAAATCGGATGAAGACAATATCACAAAAGGCTCTGAAACTGGAGCTGAATCAGACGGGGGGGCCACTGAAACCAGCAGCTCAGTAGGTACTACTGAAAGGACTCCAAGAGGAAGAAAGCCAGACTGGAAAAAAAGAGAGGAGAAATCGTATAGAGATGTAACAGCAGGAGTCCAGCAAACCATACCGGACATGATGGAAACCAGATCCTCAAAGAAAGGCAGGGCTCCGAAAGGAGCCATCCCCCCATCCTCCTAATCCTGATGCAGGTCGTCTCTTGAAATTGCAGAGGGATGGGATGTAAGTCCAAAGAAGAAGCAATCAAAGATCTAGTCAGAATGAATTCCCCAGATATACTTCTGATCCAGGAGACGAAGATGGAGGTGCCTGAGACCATTCAGGCTAGCAAAAAATTTTGGAAAAAAGGAGAAGGAAGAGCAGTCAGTTCCAGGGGAGCCTCAGGAGGGATAGCCACCTTCTGGCACTCCTCCACGCTTAATCTGCTTGAGGAATATGGTACCACCCATTGGATCTTCACAAAACTGCAGCACAGAGATTCAGGGCAGCAGATCAACCTTTTTAACATCTATGCCCCGGTCCTTCTGTCAGAAAAAAGAGAATGCTGGGACTCGTTGAACGTATTCCTATCTGCAAACCAGCATGACAACCTGGTGCTCGCTGGAGATATGAATGTCACCTTGGCATTATCGAAAAAGAAAGGAGGCTCCCCCGTAAGAGATCCGGCGAGGGAGTGGGTAGAAGATATCATCTCAGGATGGGATCTGGCAGATATCAAACCCAACAGAGGCAAATTCACGTGGACAAATAAAAGAGTTGGTCCGGGTCATATTGCTGCCAGACTGGATCGGTTTCTAGTGCACACGTCCTTCCTGACTCTTGGTCTTTTTTCCAAATCTGAAATCCTTCAGGCATGCACCTCGGATCACAAGCCGATCTCTCTGTCTCTGACCACGGGAGAAAAGATGGGACCCATTCCCTTCAGATTCAGTCCCCTCTGGGTCTCCAGGGAAGGGTTCATCGATCTGGTCTCGGAAACTTGGCGAAAGGCAGTCTCCGGGTCACCGTTCTACATTTGGGAAGAGAAATTGAGAAGACTGAAAGCATCTTTGAAAGCCTGGGCAAAGTCCCAGCCCTCCCCAAGCTCAGATCGATTGAATGCCCAACGAGCTCTTGGTAACCACCAGTTACTCATGGAGGAGTCCACGACCACCCCGGAGCTGTTAAAAGATGAAATCGACCTTCAAAAGGCTCTTCACTCAGCGCTGAGAAAAGAGGAACAACTCTGGCGAATTAAATCACGATGTCTTTGGCTTAAAGAGGGCGATAAAAACACCACTTTCTTCCATAAGCAGGCAGAAGCTCGGAAGAATTTTAATGACATTAGCGAAATCCAATTTCAGGATCAATCGATCAGCAACTTCGAGGAGATAAAGATGGCGGCCCACACTTTCTTTAAAGATCTTTTCACTGAAAATATGAACACGGCCCCTCTGCTGGATCGATACCCCATTTCTGAGATCCCCTCGCTGATCAATGAGGAAGACAATTGCAGGTTAATGGCTCCTATCTCGACTGAGGAGATAAGCAAAGTTATTCACGGAATGAACCCTGACAAAGCTCCAGGGCCTGACGGATTCACGGCAAGATTCTTCACAGCCTGCTGGGACATCATTCAGAAGGATCTGGTCAAAATGGTGAAGAAATCTCAGAACTGCAGCAAAATCGGAGGGAGCACAAACTCATCTTTTCTGGCGTTAATTCCTAAAGAAAAAGGAGCCCAAAATTTTTCCAGATTCCGCCCCATCTCGCTCTGCAACATGGGGTATAAAATCATTACCAAAATTATTGCTAACAGATTAAAAAAAATCCTTCCAAGGATCATGCCAGAGAATCAGGGGGGCTTCATTCAGGGCAGACAAATCCAAGACAACATCATCCTGGTTCAAGAGGCAATACATTCAAGCTGTCAACAGAACGAAAAAGGTATGATAGTCAAGCTAGACCTAGCTAATGCATTTGACAGAGTTCGTTTAAATTTTCTGTTTGCAGTTATGGAAAAAATGGGATTCCATCCCCTCATAATCAAATGGATCAAAGCCTGCATCTCAGGGCCCTGGATCGCCCCCTTGGTGAACGGGAGACCGGCCAACTTCTTTCATGCATCCAGGGGACTAAGGCAGGGATGCCCATTATCCCCCCTGCTATATGTTATTCAAGCATCAGTCCTCAGCTTCCAGCTTGACAAAAGAACCCCTCTGCACTCTCTAATGGGGCTTTCAATCTCCCCTAGGGTGAAGAGAATGAACCACGCCCAGTTCGCTGACGATACCCTTCTCATGGGCAGGGAAAATCTCTCCACGGCCAGATCCTTCAAGAATGAGTTGGATATCTTCACAGAGGCATCTGGAAGTGAAATCAGTTTGAGGAAAAGCAAAATCTATAGCTGGAACTGCCCCCCAATCGAATTGACATAGATTTCCAGGATGTTGAATATGGACGGAACTTCCAGGTGGGATTCCATAAAATACCTTGGCATTCCTCTAGTGAAAGCTGCCACGAGAAAGAGCCTTTGGATGCCCCTGATGGAAAAGCTCAAGAGCAAAATCATGTCTTGGGGGGCCTCTTGGCTGAACAAAGCAGGTAAACTTGTGCTCATAAACTCTGTTTTAGCTTCCCTTCCTGTCTACCAAGCCTCGCTCATGTTAGCCCCAAAAGGAATAGTGCTGGAAATCGACAAGCTGTTGAAAAAATTCCTCTGGGAAGGGGGAAGGAATGAAGGTAGGAAAATACACCTCGTAAGCTGGAATAAAATCAAAGCCCCAAAATGGGAAGGAGTGCTGCAAATTAGAGATGTGGCCACTCAAAATTTAGCAATGGGAGGGAAGATCCTTTGGAAAATGATCAGGGGGAAAAACACTTGGAGCTCCAAAGCGCTGAGAACTAAGTACTTTAGAGGTCACAAAGAGAGGTGCCTGGACCACCCCCCAAGGACTAGGAAAGGCTCCCCAATCCTCTCCCTCTGTCTTAAATCCCTGAACATGATCACTACCAATCTTACTTGGATTCCGGGAAATGGTGCCAAAATAAAATTCTGGGAAGACTCCATTCTAGGACAGCCTCCTCTAAAAGAATCGGAAGGATTGGAGAATATTAAAAACTGGCTTCATTCAAACAGCAAATTCTCCCTATGGGACCTATCCTTGTGGGGCCCGGATGACTCTTGGACCAAGTGGGAATTGGGGCCTGTCCCGCAATTTCTAGAATTTGAAGCTCGTTCTCTTCTTGTTGCCCTTCAAGGTCTCTCCCCCACGTCTACTAAGTTGAAAGATAAAAGAGGATGGGGATCCTCATCTGGAAGGTATTCTGCTGCTGCTGGTTATGCAGCCCTGCAAGCAATTCCTTGGGCTGCTCCGGATCCTACGGTATGGAGGAACTTGTGGCTTCACCCCTCGCTTCCCAAAATCGATCTGTTTTGTTGGTCTCTTCTGCACAATAGCATTTTAACCTGGGACAATCTCCTAAAAAGAGGATGGGAGGGGCCCTCTAGATGCCCTCTATGTGCCAGCCATGAAGAAAACTCGATACATCTGTTTTTACAGTGCCCCTTTGCAATTGAGCTTTGGAACATTCTTCTTGCTCAGCTGAACCTGACTCTCCCCCCTTCCATCTTCGCTCTGTTTGCCTTTTGGTCCGATCTAGCTCCCTTTCCCCTCTCTAGTATGAAGCTGATCAAAATGTGTTGGATGTGGGTTCCTAAAATCTTCTGCTGGAAAGTCTGGCTGGAACGTAACAGCAGAATTTTTCGTGGAAAAGCAGGTACTCCTGCCCATGTTGCATCCAAAGTGAAGGCCTTGATTGGAGATCTGGTTAATTCGAATCCTAATCTATCAAATGAATCCACCCCTGACAATGAGGAGCATGGCTGGTTCCATGAGTTAGACCCTTCAATTCTCACTAGAATCAAGCTCTCTACGAAGCAGCATGAACCATGGGAAATCATATTAGAAGAGCAGGAGTTTATTAAATGGAGATCCTCGTTGAATGAGCACATATTGCAGGTGGATGGGGCCTCAAAGGGAAATCCAGGGCCTGCGGGCAGTGGAGGAGTTCTGATTGACAATACTGGAAGGAACATTTTCAACTTCTCTTGGGGACTGGGTATTACAACTAACAATGCTGCTGAAATCCTGGCTATCTGGCAGGGTCTTAATCAGGCAAGAATGCTCTCCATCAAGAAGCTTACTATAATAAGTGACTCCCGTATTATCATTCAAGCTCTCAACTTGAAGAAGGCCCCAAATAATATGGAGCTGACCCAATTCTACAGGAAAGTCATATTACAGATGAAAGCCTTTGAAGATTTGAAGTTCTTCCATGTCCTCAGGCATCTAAACCAGTTAGCTGATCATGAAGCGAATATGGGAGTCCAGTTGATCAAAGGAGTTCTCAGGCTTAATGGAAACATCACCAATGTGCCCATTCCTTAGTTTTAGTGGTGGAACGGATCAGGCTTAATGGAAACATCACCAATGTGCCCATTCCTTAGTTTTAGTGGTGGAACGGATTGGACCTGTGATATTCAGTGCATAGGTTCTCCAAGTAATGTCTGGGCAGTCAATTGGCGTCCCCTAGCAGAGTCATGCATCCTTCCAGCAATGGATATCTCAAGGAATCAATGTTACTCTTTCCTAACTCAGTTGAAGTCAAAATCCAATTATCTCCACCAAGTATTGCTGAATTCTGCTGATGGAAGTGCTGAGCTTCTCTCAGTCTGCGTTCAATGGAATGGAAAGGTAGCTAATAGGGTCGAAATGGCATCCAGATCGTCCTCCCTTTTTGAATAGTGTCCTTCTTAATTCTCCAGGAAAGACATATTACTGATGAATTCCTTAGTTTTAGTGGTGAAAGAAATTGGACCTGTGAAGCTTGGTTTCAGTGCATTGGATCTCCAAGTAATGGATCTGGGCTTCAATTGCGCTCCCCAGATTGGTCAAGCATCTCTCCAGTAATGGATTTCTCAGGGAATTACTGTTATTCCTCTCTAAGTCAGTGGAAGCCAAACGTTGGTAACAACATTAACCAGTTTATTCCAATTTCTCCACCTGGAATCGCTGAGCTCCTCTCAGTCTGCGTCCAATGGAATGGATAGGTAGCTGATAGGGTCGAATTGGCCTACTGATCGTCTTCCTTTTTGAATTATGGTATTCTGGAAAATATGTATGTAAAGAATTTGAATTTTAGTTTAGGAAGATCAGAATTTTTATTGTAAAGCCACTGGCAGTTTTTAGCCAGATTTTAATTGAAAGCTCCATAACCGTTTTAGTAAAAAAAAAACAAATAAATATATTAGGCTATTAGAATGTGGTAGGATAAACTTGTTATAATGAATAAAATTGATATAACAGAATATAAGTTTAAAATTTTAAATAATATATTTATAATAAATAAAGTTATAAATTTACATTTTAAATTTTAAATATATGTAGATTTAAATTCTAATTAAAATTTAAGGTAAACTAATATTCATGATACAAAATTTATTTAAATGTTAACTTATTATAGATATAAATTTAAAATTTATTTAATAAATGTAAATTAGATTGAGTTTATATATATAAATATATATATAAACAATTAACAATTACTAAGTTCAACTTATTCATATAATTTTAACTTAAGTTTATAATTCAAAACTAAAGTATTTTATTTTATTTTATTTATTAGTACTTTAATACATCAATACTCCTATTTCTAGTTATATCAAAGAATATTTTTTATTAATTCTATTTTTCATCATCTTTTAATTTATCTCAACCATAGTTACATAGATTATAGTATAAGAGGTGAGTTGTAAATATACCTTCCCCACAAAATGATTAATTAATAATATTTTATTATATCTCTTAGGAGACCCATTTTAGACCTCAAAATTTCCCTAATGTCTTGTATGTAAAGTTGAACATTTGGTGGTATTGGTGAGCGAAGTTAGTGCCAAACTCTCTTGGTGTTGGAATGGTTGGTTTGGGACAACCTTTGTTGTCACATGTTATTCCTCTATATCTAACCATGTGAGTGAATCCTCCATAGCAAGGCTCTTAGTGTCAACCAACTAGTTAAACATAGGGTCAATGTGATCTAAGCAAATGAGTCCACATTAGGTGTTTCCTACAAGTGATTCACCCATAATCAAAGATTGTAGTAGACAAATACTAAATCATTTAAGTGTTGGTATCAATTGTGTTTCTTTGCATGTATTATTTCTAGTACGCTCACGCTTGTAACCCAAAGTGTTACATGTTTGGCTCAACACTTGAATGACAATTTTTTGTCAAGGTGGCATTTCTCACTATATTTGTCCACAAATAAGAAAAAGAAGAAAAAAAATACATCTTCATCCAAGTGTTACCAAAATGTAAAAAATAAAACAAATTAAAGAAAAGAGGCAAGTTTGAAAGTTGTAATTAAAATTTAGATTTCTTGGCATTACAGTTTTCCTTCCTTGGATTTCCATGTCAAAGACAAATAAACAGGGTACACTCCTATACATCTCCATCTCATTTTATATGGTTGTGTGTTCTTTTCTATCGAGCACCATTCTTTGATCATAAGAAAATATCCTTCCACAACCTTTCCATTGAAACTAAATTGTATTGGGGTAAGAGATAGACCACTATTGCATGGATGCCATGATGGTGCATTCTTTTCCATACTATGAATCAAACCCATATTGTTTTGTATCTTACCTCTTTCTCCTCACCCTTGGACCCATAATAATATTGGATAGTATCTTTGACCTTATCCGTGGCCTCATACAAGTATCCCATCATGGGTTTATCACTAGTGACCAACTAAATAACCTTTAGCAAATGTTTGTTAATGAACAAACCTACTTTATTTCATCCCAGAAAGAATCCTGGTAAACTAGTATAATAATAAATTTCCCTTTCTGTTTCTTGTTAAGTGGATTGACATACAATTCATTAAAGGTAAAAAAGGGTTTTCAAATCCAACATACAAGTGAGGATGAATTGAAGATAAAGGACATTGGTAATGAAACATGTGATGCCATGACACACCAACTCTCCATTCCTCTAGCAATGCCTCATCAAGATAATTTATGCATGATTATATATGAATTTGGTGATGCTTTAGTTGATTCAAACACTTAGATAGCATAAATTTGTCAATATTCTCTAGCATTAAATCAATGCAATAAGCAACACACAAAATCCAAACCAATATGAGGTGCCTATCCATTAACATTGTGCTAGTTGCAACATAATGAGTAGCAACATTTGTTATGACATGTACAACAAGATACACATCTATACTATAGATGAATTCATCCACCAAATTATATAAAAATTGTGGCATATTTAGGATGGTAAGAGGCATCAACAAACTTAATAAACGTTGTCCTCGTTTGTTTAGTTGTTACCCACATTATTTCAAATCTAATGTAGTATTGATTTTGAAAGTCACCAATCCTCCATTTATAGAAATCTAGAGCTGAACAAGTCAATATCCATGTCCGACATTTTTGCAGTCCTCACTGTAGACTTACCCCAAAATTTTCATTAAATTTTGGCTTAATTTATGCTCTTGTTATGGTCAAAACAAGAGTTTGGCTCTAAACTTGGTTTTTTTCACTATAGTATCTGCTGGCGTGGCATGACATGTGGTGACATTGGTTTCCACTTGGATCCCATGTGGAATGCTGTGGTTTTTCAATGTCATAATATCTCCAAACTAGGTCCTCCATGTCATTGTGGCCTTTAAATATTCCTCACCACAATTTTCAACCCTATAGAAAAGAATACCGCGAGTAGATCTCCACCATAGATCTCATGTCCTAGAAATGATCTAGGTCTATCATGGAATTATCTTCTACTTGCTCGAACCTTTTTGGTCAATTTCCACGATAAGATTAGGATTATAGATCTCAACCTTATATTAAATATCCATTGTTCATAGCAAGGGTCATATTTGTTTCCTTTATCTTTCACAAGTCCCATGAACCATTCTAAGTTGTGTTGAAATATTGTAACTTCAAAGAATATTATATTTGTATATTATTTATTCCGGAGATGTTCCATACCTCCGATGTGATTATACTATGAATCCGGAGATGTTTATTCCTCCGAGAAGTTGTGGTAACTAGGGTTATTAGACCCACCATGTGGGGGTCGGCCCAGTCAGTTATAATAGGGTATTTAACCTAATGGTTAAATACGAGCCTACATGTACCTGTGTAAAATATATGTCAATGTAGTGTATAAATAGAGGAGGTGTGTTCCTCATTATACACATTCACTCACTTGTGGAAGAGTGCACACTTGTCTGGGAGATCTGCTAAGGAGACAAAGAAGGAAGGAGCACATCTTGTATTTTGGTTGATCATCTTATTGAGGAAAGCTTTGCTGGGTTTTCTACCCCATGAGGGTTTCCCAGGGTATATTCTGTGTCTATCTTATGATTGTGTTTCTTTAAGTGATCTTGCTTGTCTATTTGGTTTAAACTTAACATGGTATCAGAGCTAGACTGAATATGACATCTTTCACAAGGTAAGAATACCTCTCTCTCTCTCTTTGGTGAAGTTAGGGTTTCAGCCCAAAGTTGGTATTATTGATTTTTGGTTGCATGGCTGGATATCTCTTTTCAATACCTTTCTTTTTAGCTATAGATCGAACTTTTTGGTTGGGTAGAACTCCGGGAAATCCAAACCCTAATTCTACCAAAAGTGCGATACGTCAGAATTTGGTTTCAGAAAAAAGTTGTAATTTTTGAATTCTGATTACATGGCTGGATAGCCCTTCTCAAGAGCATTCTTTTGAGCTATAGATCGAACTTTTTGGTTGGGTAGAACTCCGGGAAAGTCAAACCCTAATTCTACCAAAAGTGCGATAAAATTCTGTTCCAGATTCCGGAAAAGTGAAAAGTAACTTCCCAGGTAAGTCTACTCTGTCTCTTGGACTCCCCCAAGAGAAGATGGCTCCAAACACTAAGCTTGAAGACAAGCTAGAAGGTATAGAGAATTTCCGGGCATGGAAATACAGAATTGGTCTCATTCTTGAGGAGAATGATCTTGCTCATTATATCAAGGAGGAAGTTGCAGAACCAGAAGAAGATGAAGCCAAAGAAAAACACAGGAAGGATTTGATTAGGGCAAAGAGAATCATAGCTGATTCTATTAAAGACCACTTGATTCCCCAAGTGGCTTCCAAGAAGACTCCAAAGGAAATGTATGATGCCCTAGGAAGAATGTATGAAGGAAAGAACATCAATAGGAAGATGAATCTAAGGACTCAGTTGAAGAGTACCAAGATGCACAAAGGAGAATCCATTCAAGACTACTTCTCAAGAGTCTCTCTAATCAAAGAGCAACTAGATGCCATTGGTGATACTCTTGATGAAGATGAACTTGTGATGACAGCTCTAAATGGTCTCACTAGACCTTGGGAGTCATTCATTCAAACTATGTGTGCCAGAAAAGAAAGTATGAAGTTTGATGTAGTTTGGGAGGATTGTGTACAAGAGGAGGCTAGGGTTGCAAATCGAGAAGCCTTGCTCAAAGAGGATGACCAAGCCTTGGCTACCCACACCAAAAGAAGAAGGAGTCAATCCTACTCTAAAAAGGGTAGTCACAAGGAGTCTCATCCTCCACACAGATTTCATAAGAAAAGAGGATCTACTCAAAGAAGAGATTACTCTTCTTTTCAGTGCTTTTCTTGTCACAAAATAGGACACATTGCTAGAGATTGCCCTCTACAGAAGAAAAAGGGCACTCACTACAAAAGACACCAAGCACATCTTGCAGAAGATGATAGTGAAGAAGAAGAAGTAGAGGAAGAAAGGTCTCACAATAAAAGACCTAGAAATGAAGAGGAAGAAGAAGAAAGGACCTTCTTCAAAAGAAGGTTAAGGAGAAATGCAGAAGAAGATGCAGAAAAATATGTTCTCTTCTCTGCACTCTCTGGATCTATAACCCCTGGAGAAGGTACATGGCTTATTGACAGTGGTGCTTCAAAGCACATGACAGGACATAAAAGGACTCTCTCAAATCTTGAGGAAAAGACTTCTCCCCAAAAGGTATCTCTAGGAGATGACTATCAATATCCCATTAAGGGAATTGGTGAAGCAAACTACAAACTCGATTCTGGAACTCCCATGAAGATGAAGGAAGTTTTATATGTTCCTGGATTGAAGAAGAATTTGCTTTCAATCTCAGCTTTAGACAAGAAAGGCTATAGAGTTGCATTCATTGATGGACAAGTGTTAATGTGGTCCAAAGGCAAATCTATTAAGGATGCAATTGTTATTGGTGAAGAGGAAGGAGGTTTATATAAACTCAAGGGTCATCCGGAAGCTGCTCTTGTTCATGAAACCTTTAGCCCCAGTGAGCTATGGCATAGAAGACTAGCTCACATTAACTACAAAGCCTTACCCTATGTAAGCAAGGTGGTCATAGGACTACCAGATTTGAAGGTTGATCATGATGGCTCATGTAAAGGATGTAAGAAAGGGAAGAATGTCAAGAACCCCTTTCCAAAGAGTGAAACAAAGACTAAGGGTATCTTGGAGTTAATACACTCAGATGTATGTGGTCCAATGCCCACCACCTCTCTAAGTGGATTTGAATACTATCTTTCATTCATTGATGATCATTCAAGGAAAACTTGGATATACTTTCTAAAGGGTAAGAATGAAGTTTTTGGAAAGTTCAAAGAGTTCAAGGCTCTAATAGAAAATATCTCAGAAAAGAAAATCAAGATTCTCAGAATAGACAATGGTGGAGAATATACTTCAAAAGAGTTTGAAGAATTCTGTAAAGAAGTTGGAATCAAGAGAGAACTAACCACTCCCTACAATCCCCAACAAAATGGGGTTGCAGAAAGGAAAAATAGAACCATCATGGAAGCTGTGAAGACTATGATACATGACCAGGATCTTCCCATGTATCTATGGGCTGAAGCAGCCAAGACAGCAGTATATGTTCAAAACAGATTATCTCATAGTGCTCTTGATTTCAAAACTCCAGAAGAAGTGTTTACTGGAAAGAAGCCCGAGGTAAGCCATCTTAAAATATTTGGGTGTCCTGTGTACATCCACATTCCAAAAGAAAAGAGAACCAAGTTGGATCCTTCTGGTAAGAAAGGAATATTTGTTGGTTATTGTGAATCATCCAAAGCTTTCAGGATTTACATACCAGGCTTTCATCATATAGAAATCAGTAGAGATGTAACTTTTGATGAAGAAGCAGCTCTCAAGAAATCAAGAAAATGCCAACTTGAAGAAATCTATGAAGAAGATCCTTCTTCTAGAAACTCAGAGGCTGTTCACATCCCTGAAGATAATCCACCAGAGGATCATGACATGTTGGAACCACAAGAACCTCCTATCTCAGATTTATCAAAGAAAAGAAGGCCAGCATGGGCTAGAGATATTATCCAAGGGGCTGAAAAATATGGTGCTCCTGAAGGCTCCATTAGAGAAAGAAAGAAACCAAAGCTAGTGTCCAACTATATGGCCTTGATGTGTGATCTTGTGGATCAACTACCTACTAGCTATGAAGAAGCAGCTCAAAAGAAAGAATGGGTAGAAGCAATGACAGAAGAATATCAGTCGATAATGAAAAATGATGTTTGGGATATAGTCCCCATACCAAGAGATAAAAGTGTGGTTTCTTCCAAATGGATTTTCAAGATAAAACATGCTGCAGATGGTAGCATTGAAAAATACAAGGCAAGGTTTGTAGCCAGAGGATTCTCTCAAAAGGAGGGAATTGACTATGAAGAAACATTTGCACCTGTTGCTAGGTATACTTCAATTAGAACTATCATGGCACTTGCATCCATGATGAAATGGAAATTGCATCAAATGGATGTTAAGACAGCTTTTCTGAATGGTGTAATTGAAGAAGAAGTATACATAGAACAACCTCAAGGTTTTGAGGTCAAAGACGGAAGGACCCATGTATGCAAACTGAAAAAGGCATTATATGGATTGAAGCAAGCTCCCAGGGCTTGGTACGGAAGGATTGACAGTTTCTTAACAAGCATGGGATTTACCAAAAGTAAAGCTGACCCCAATCTTTATCTTAAAGTGATGGATGATGAACCTGTTATATTGTTGTTATATGTAGATGATCTATTTCTAACCGGAAATGAGAATCAAATCATTGAAAGCAAGAAGAAGCTTTCTTCAGAATTCGAAATGAAAGATCTCGGACTAATGCACTACTTCTTAGGCCTAGAAGTGTGGAAAGATCCAAAAGGAATCTTTCTAAATCAAGGTAAGTATACTGTGGAGATTCTCAAAAGATTTGATATGTTGGAGTGTAAAGCCATGGCCACTCCCATGGACTCCAACCTGAAACTATTAGTTAATGATTCATCAGAACTAGTGGACATAACCCTATATAGACAAATCATTGGATCATTGATGTATTTGAAAAATACTAGGCCAGATATATGCTTTGCTGTAAATACCCTAAGTCAGTATCTAGTAGAACCTAGAAAGGTTCACCTTATAGCTGCAAAGCATATAATGAGGTACCTAAAAGGTACAGTGGACTTTGGCCTATACTATCTTGGAGGTAATGAACTCAAGTTACATGGTTACTCAGATTCTGATTGGGCAGGTAGTGTCTCAGACAGAAAAAGTACTTCAGGTGGATGTTATGGCCTTGGATCTTCCATGATCTCCTGGTTCAGCAAGAAACAATCTAGTGTGGCCCTCAGTACTGCTGAAGCAGAATATATAGCTGCTTGCTCTGCCAGCTGTGAAGCAGTGTGGCTTCGGAAACTCTTATCTGGAATTTTTGACTTAGAAATGGATCCCACTGTGATTATGTGTGATAATCAAAGTTGCATTAAGATGACTGAAAATCCTGTGTTCCATGATAAGTCAAAACACATTGAGATCCGTTACTTCTATATACGAGACATGGTGCAGAGAGGAGCCATCAAGCTCGAGTACATAAGCACTGAGGATCAGATTGCCAATATCCTAACTAAACCTTTGTCTCGAGTAAAGTTTGAACACTTCCGAGACATGCTTGGTATAGTCCAGAAGGACCCTCCTCGAAAGGGGGAGTAGTATAGTATTTGATAACAATTTTGTTTTGTTGCACTTAGCTACTTACAATTATTTAGATTTAGAACTCTTATATATCTTTTATTTTTATGGATACATGTTTTGATGCTAGATGTATTAGTGAGAATACATACTAGATATATACATGTTTTGATGTGATGTATACATGTTTTGATATTAGATGTATTAGTGAGAATACATGCTAGATGTATACATGTTTTGGTGTTTGATGTATTAGTAAGAATACATGCTAGTTGTGATGTATACATGTTTTGATGATTAGATGTATTAGTGAGAATACATGCTAAATGTGATACATGCTCTTGGATATTTGTACCTGTATAGATGAGAATACAGAAGGGGATTGGATCATCCCTGGACTTTCAGTCCTAAAGAGAGCCGTAGATGTGAGGTCTCCGAGAATGAAGTCCTCAGTGGACAGTTGAGGGGATTGGATCATCCCTGGACTTTCAGTCCTAAAGAGAGCCGTAGACGTGAGGTCTCCGAGAATGAAGTCCTCAGTGGACAGTTGAGGGGATTGGATCATCCCTGGACTTTCAGTCCTAAAGAGAGCCGTAGACGTGAGGTCTCCGAGAATGAAGTCCTCAGTGGACAGTTGAGGGGATTGGGTCATCCCTGGACTTTCAGTCCTAAAGAGAGCCGTAGACGTGAGGTCTCCGAGAATGAAGTCCTTAGTGGACAGTTGAGGGGATTGGATCATCCCTGGACTTTCAGTCCTAAAGAGAGCCGTAGACGTGAGGTCTCCGAGAATGAAGTCCTCAGTGGACAGTTGAGGGGATTGGATCATCCCTGGACTTTCAGTCCTAAAGAGAGTCGTAGACGTGTGGTCTCTGAGAAGTGGGGATTGTATCATCCCTGGACTTCGGTCCCTGAATTGATCCGTAGACGTGTGGTCTCCGAGAAGTGGGGATTGTATCATCCCCGGACTTCGGTCCCTGAATTGATCCGTAGACGTGTGGTCTCCGAGAAGTTGGGATTGTATCATTCCCGGACTTCGGTCCCTGAATTGATCCGTAGACGTGTGGTCTCCGAGAAGTGGGGATTGTATCATCCCCGGACTTCGGTCCCTGAATTGATCCGTAGACGAATGGTCTCCGAAAAAGTGATTTTATTTGTATTGATGATATGGTTACTTGTATCGGTAGGATACTTGTATTGATGATGTGGTTACTTGTATCGGTAGGATACTTGTATTGATGATGTGGTTACTTGTATCGGTAGGATACTTGTATTGATGATGTGGTTACTTGTATCGGTAGGATACTTGTATTGATGATGTGGTTACTTGTATCAGTAGGATACTTGTATTGATGATGTAATTACTTGTATCGGTATGGATACTTGTATTGATGATGTGGCTACTTGTATCGGTAGGATACTCGTATTGTTGATATGGTTACTTGTATTGGCATGAATACTTGTACTGCTGATCGTGTGATGACGATGCTGCTGATCGTGTGATGATGATGCTGCTGATCGTGTGATGACGATGCTGCTGATCATGTGATGACGATGCTGCTGATCGTGTGATGACGATGTTGCTGATCGTATAATGACGATGCTGCTGATCGTGTGAAGACGATGCTGAAGATCGTGATGTTGATGTTGATGTTGACATTGATGTACCAGTAACTGTTTGAGTTACTGATGAAGACAAATTGAAGAAAGCTTCCGATGATTTATAGATGTATCATGTATGATGTTGATGACTCCTTGCTCGTGCAGACACTGTTATAATATCCTTCTCGTTAAGGGGGAGTGTTGAAATATTGTAACTTCAAAGAATATTATATTTGTATATTATTTATTCCGGAGATGTTCCATACCTCCGATGTGATTATACTATGAATCCGGAGATGTTTATTCCTCCGAGAAGTTGTGGTAACTAGGGTTATTAGACCCACCATGTGGGGGTCGGCCCAGTCAGTTATAATAGGGTATTTAACCTAATGGTTAAATACGAGCCTACATGTACCTGTGTAAAATATATGTCAATGTAGTGTATAAATAGAGGAGGTGTGTTCCTCATTATACACATTCACTCACTTGTGGAAGAGTGCACACTTGTCTGGGAGATCTGCTAAGGAGACAAAGAAGGAAGGAGCACATCTTGTATTTTGGTTGATCATCTTATTGAGGAAAGCTTTGCTGGGTTTTCTACCCCATGAGGGTTTCCCAGGGTATATTCTGTGTCTATCTTGTGATTGTGTTTCTTTCAGTGATCTTGCTTGTCTATTTGGTTTAAACTTAACAAGTTGTTGATATGGTTTTGCATGATTATATCTTAGTCATTCATGCTCATACCACTTGCATTGAAGTTTGATAACTTTCCCAATGTGAACATTCATAATTTGTCGTTTTTGTGAGTTTGATGAAATCTTAGTAATTCGTGCAATGATCCCTCATGTTAAGGCCTAACAACTTTCCCCTACATGAATGGTCATGATCCAGTAATATTGATAGCCTAATTCAATCTCAATAATTCATGGAGTGACCCCTTTTGTTAAGGCTCGATCAATTTCTCCTGTGCAAATGGTCATGATCTGCCAATCTTGATAGCCTAATTCAATCTCAACCATTCATGCAATTAACCCTTGTGTTAAGGTTTGATCACTTTCCCCTGTACAAATGGTCATGATATGTTGATATGATAGCCTGATTTAATCTATGTCATTGATGGCATAGCTTGGTTTCCTACCTAGCTACATGGATGCCACCCATGCATGTCAACCCACCTGGAACTACCACCCAGCCCAATCCGTGTCAATCTTCCATGTCATACCTCCTCCATGTGGTATTTTTGGGGTCCACATCAAATTTCACCAAAAATTCAAAATTATTTACAATTTGATTTCCACAAACATGTGGCTAGCATGAATTACACATGGCCCTTCTCTAACCAGGAACTTTTCTGTCAATTGAGAAAATTGTATATTTTTATAGTGGTTCAAATTTTGCCCAATAATCTCTGAACTAAAATACACCACTTATGAATTTATCATCATCCCTCTTGACAACTTCTATGTTGGTTCTTAACATTCACCATCTAAGCATTTTAGAGTCATGGCTTTTTTAGGGGTATTTTATCAAACAATTAGCTTGCAACTATATTTTTTCCCAAATTTTCACAGAACCAACTCTAAAAATTTGAAATATTTACTTTAGATACATCTCCATAATATGTCTAATAGTTCAAAAAATAATCCAATATTTTAATTAGAGCCATGGATTAAAAAATTGCATACATCAACACTTCTTTTTCCCAATATTTTCTCATATGCATTATATCAAACACTTTGTATGCAAACTCGAATTCTTCCTGTAGAATCCAATTCCAGTCGATGCAATCCCAATTCTACAACCTATAGATATAGTACCACTATGCCATGTACCTAACATCCCCTTGACACTATTTAGGCTACAGGATACTCGATTACACAAATAAATATATACTCTAATACATAATTCAATTTTCCCCTTGGCTCACTATAGAAATTAGAAGTGGAAATAAAACTATAGTCACCGGATTAATTAAAGACCCATATTGAAATATGCATGCACATATACGATTATATAGCCTATAAATAAATAAATACATAACATAAAAACATAAACAAAACCATTCATAAACAAATCAATGAACTTGTCTTTCCAAGATAAATATTCCTCTAATTTGATACAAATGAAGGACTTTCCTCCTATCCATATGCACTCTATCACACTTATAGAGGCTACCCTCAAGGTGAGGCTATTAACACAAGGGTGAAGCTCCTTAGTATTAATCTCAACCCACAACTTATGCAACTCTCTGGTGTAAAAATCCCCTCTACAACTTTCAAATCAACCAACACTCTTGCACATCAACCTGCACAACACAAGGAATGGGATCACCTTCTTTGCAAGCTGTAACCCCTCATGCTACTCCAATTCTCTTCCAGTTCTCCAGCATAGGATGACCAGAGAATATCATTGCTGTGACTCTAGGGATTCTAATTTGTGGGGCATGTTTCCTCTCATTGAGGCATAGTAATCATTAACACATATTTCCCATGGAAATTTGCATCAACATGCAATATGGAAGCTTTGGTTTCCTCTCTTTTCCCCTCTATCATGTACCATAATGAAGGATGATGAAAATGATCACAAGAGCGAATTTTCTAACTCAATTCCCCACCTTTTATGTGCATGTTTTGAACTTTCCATATGGCATTCACGAGGAGCCCACTTTTGACCCTTTAATCCTAGCTTAGGATAATTAATAAGTAAAGGCTAATTAAACCACTCTCATAAACATGGGTTTAGGGACGTTACGGAATATTTCTAACTAAAGCTTACAAGTAAGGATAAGGACTTAGGTTAATAAGTCACTAGGTTCCTCTCCCCTTAGACTCCATTTCACTTCTCCCACTTGTGGAATCATAGCCCCCCATCTCTTCTTTGTCCTTCTTGATTTTAAACTGTCATGGATTTTTAGATTATATACAAATGTACATTAAACATATTTGGTCATCCTAAAACATTTAAGCTCAACGTCTAGCCATTTCATCATTGCATGTTCAAAATTAAATTCCAGGGTAAAAAACAAGGTGTTACATTGACTCTAAGAATTGATATGTAACCACCCCTCCAAAGAATGTTGTCACGAGGTATTCACTATGTGTGTTGTGTGTTTTTATTTTGTTGCAAGCTAGTAAATTTCTATGTATGAGCTATATATATATTCCATAAGCATCAGAGAACAATGTTATATTTCACACTCAAATGTATGAGTGCCAAGATGGATGCTACAACGGAGAACATTTAGAATGAAAAGTGAATTTGTATTGCTTAGGAGGAAAACACATAAGTGGTTTTGAAAGGCACAATGAAAGTTTTTTTTGTTGGTTTTCTTTACATCAATGCATCAAAGTCAAAATCTAGGTTCAAATTGGAATTGCAAACCCAACTTCCTTCTTCTCAATAGTAGGCTCATTTGCTATAGCAATTCATCAGTATAAAATAACAATGTTTAATTGTGTTATTCATTAAACATCATAATACTTTCCCTACTGAATCCATTATACTCCAAAATGGAAAGCTTATTTCCTCTCTCTGTAAGAGGGTAGGGTTTATCTCAATATGTGATAAAAGTTTTGATGTGTGTATGGTTTGAGTGACACCCAATTGAGATTTCTACAAATTTCAGCCCGACCCATGAAAAAAAATGATAGATCTTACCCAATATTTTAGTGAAGGGATCCAATCCTTTAGAATAATAGTGAAAAAATGACATGATGTGGTAGACTTATGTCTTTACATAATGCATAGTCTATACTTATACAATTCCAAGTCTATCTTTACATAATACCAGATTCTATACTTATACAATTGAAATAGTAAGTCATGCTTCTTTTGGAATAGAGGTGACCATTCATTGTTCAACTAATTAATTAATGTTGTATTATAATTTAGCTTGGGTACATTACAAGTCATCCCCTCTTAAAATGCTTCAATTGGTAAAGATGTGTGCCTCGATATAGATTCTCCATTATCCTAGGTAGCTTCATCTTTTAGAACGTTCCTCCATTTTTTAAGGTACTCATGGACAATTCTTGAATGCATGACTTTAGTTTTGACTTTTAAGATCCCTTTAGGTTCAAGTACTAACTTCCCTTCTTCATCCAAAAGGGGTAGTTCTATATGTATATGAGTTATGGGGATCTCATCATTTTCTTCAAACGTCAGACATGGAAAACATCATGTATTATTCCATTGTTTGTTATATCTATTGCATAGGCTACTTTCTCTATTCTTCGTTAGATTGTCTAAGGACCATAAAACTTGGGTGCAAGTTTATGGTTTTTGTAATTTTTGAGCAATTCTGCTTGTATGGTTGGAGTTGAACAAACACCCATTCTCCAACCTTGAATTCACAATCAATTCTCTTCATGTCTTCTTGTTGTTTGATTCAAATCCTTTCCTACTCAAGATGAATCTTGAGGATAAAAATTATTTCATTATTAGTAGCTAGGTAGTTTTTCACAACAACAACCTTGAAATTGGTGACATATTTTATTGACGTTGGTAGATAGACCTGTAATGCCTTAAACAAAGCCATTTTTTTCAAAGTGTGATATGTAGTATTATACAACCATTTTTCCAGATGTAGCCAATTGTGCCATTGCAACTAATGATCATTCAGAAAATTCCTCACGTACCCTTCTAGGCAATTATTTACTACTACAATTTTTTCATATGTCTAGAGATGTTATGAAGTCCTTAGGGTTAAGATAATTCCAACTTGATGGAACCATTCCTAAAATTTGTTGGTAAACTTGGGATCCCTATCATTGCCAATAATTTGGGAAACCCATGGAGCCTATATATTTTTTTACATAACTATCAATGACTTGAGTGACTTTAGAATTTGATAATATTCTAATTAAATAAGATCCACGAGGTGGCATTGTCCCCACATTTGCACTTGCACTTTGATAAATTGAATTTTGGTTAGCAATAGATGCAAGTCTGCAATGAATCTTAAAAAAACAACAATTAGATACATTACTTTTAAATGAATCTTAAAAAACAACAGTTAGATACATTACTTTTAAAAATACGCTTTCTATAGATATATCCACTTTTGAAATGATTTTATAGGCAAAGATAATTTTCTCCCTGTATATTTTACGAGCAAAGGAAGTCCTTAGCAATTAATCTCTTCGTGTTAGGATGGGAGCATATGAAATCAATTCATAAAATGTTGAAATCGATTCAAAAAATGTTGAATTGCTTGTAGATTTAGATTTAGATTTCATGTTAAAATTTGCAAAACGTAAATATATTAGAATTTTTATACTAAATTTGATTTAAAGATGAGTATTAATAGAGTTCTCATTATTTTACCAAGCATAAGTTTGGTATTAGAAATTATTCTTTTTTAATTTAAAAGCATTGCATTACAACAGATTAGTACACCATAATTTTTTGATTGATTGAACATTTAGAAAACATAATTTTCTCATAGCAGCACTTGGAACAAAGAAATAACAGATGAGTAAACCTGATATGTATTGAAAATATCCTGTACTTCCTTCTTCAACTGCTGGCCACTGGATATCTGAAATATTTTTCATTGTTTGCTGCCTACAACAAGACTGAAGGGAACTTCCTGCACCACTTGCTCTCCTATTCGATCATGATGACTGTCTTGAAACTGGTACATTTACCAGCATAGCGTGGCTTGCCTTGAGGTATTGATATGACCTTTCCAAAAGGTTTTTTTCTTTAGATTTCCCTGGATATGCCCTTTATTCTGCATACTCAAAACTTAGTTTAATATGCATTCATGTTTTATTTTTAATTTGTCAAAATCAGTAGCTGAATGAGAGCAAGAGATTTAATTTTTTTTTGGGCCTTTCTTTATGCCCAAAAAAATTCATATTTTTCTGTGTAGATTTCTCATTTAGAGAAAACTTTGAAGGATGGAGATGCAAAAACCCCTGCAAAAGCAGAGACAGTGACCGAGGAATCTACAGGAACAGGCACCGTTGTTAAAAGTATCAATACTAATGTCTGAGTGCGATTAATATTCAAAGCAACTAGAAAGGCAGATATTTTTGCAACGCATTTGGAAACTTATGCAAGGGATGGTGTCGAAAAGGTTCTGAAGATTGATAGATACTCTGCCAAGGTAATTCTGGATTCCTCTGTTGTCTCTAAGGATGCCTTTCTGGCTAAGACGCTTAAAATTTTTGATGCAACTGCAACAGGAAAGCCTTTAGATTTGTTAAGTGTATACAAGACTAATGCACTAAGGAAAATTTCTTTGGCTTCAAGATAAGGTATATTAGAAATTGTGGCCTATTTCTCTGGTTTCAAGATAAGGTATATTAGAAATTGTGGCCTATTTCTCTGGCTTCAAGATAAGGTATATTAGAAATTGTGGCCTATGGATTGGTAGGTATTTACTATTCTGTGGGGCAATTATTCTGGCTGATCAAATTTGGCCTAATTGAAAAGGGCTATGTTGCCAAATTACAATGCTCAGTGCTTGGCTTGAATTGACATGTTATTGTGTAAGTATTGGAGGTATTGCCTTAAAGGGTTTGCAGATTTCTGTTTTGTATAATTTTGACTTGCATAAACCAACATAGAATGATGATAATAACATAATCCACAATAGTTAACCATAAATCCAGATATTACTTTAAGAAGTCTTATTCCTTTAGGAAGACAAACCAGAATTCTTAAAGCTATAAGTATATAATACTCCAAAAATACATGTTGCCTCTTCCACAATTGATTATAAAATAATCACATGAATGACAATAGGATCAACTAAAATTACATCCAAAACATTATAATGATATCCAAATCAACTAAAATTGCATCCAAAACATTATAATAACAGCCATCTCACCTAAAATTACGCCCAAATCACAGTAATGATCTCAAATCCAAAGTCAATAAAAAAACATGAATTTTTGTTGGGTTATATGTCATTCTCAATCACATAAATGATATCAAAATTAGTTAAAATTGATGGGTAAAGTGCAATAGGACAAAGCTTTGAACTATCAATAACATGTATAGAGCATGAAAGAAAAATTGGCAGCGCTATGGTAAGACGAGTATAATCGACATGTTATACGCTTCAATCCAAATAGAGAAAGCACTTTTTCAGAGAGTAAAGTTTTAACCAGAAGAATAAACAGAACAATCACAATTAACACAGAAGTGCAGCTTAACTAAAAAGCTAACCAGAAATAAACAGAACAATCGCAATGAACACGCAAGTGCAACTTAACTAAGCCAATTTATTTGAAAGTACATAATCTACAAACCCCAATTAAATTCGATTAATGTGACATTACACAATCCAGCAGTCTACAATGCAAATGCGTCAATATCGAATAAATATATATACAAACTACAGAAATTCAAACCCAAAACTCGGAATGTTTCACATCCCCTCCCATCAAAATTCGATCCTAAGCCCTTTCTCCATGGATACGCCTTGCAAGATGAATATCCTTAGACATAATCGTCACCCTCTTGGCATGGATGGCACACAAGTTTGTATCCTCAAACAGACCCATAAGATAGGCCTCTGCAGCCTCCTGGAGAGATAGCAGTTCATGACTTTGGAAACGCAGATCTGTCTACAAAAGATAAAGAATAATAATTAGATAGGCCACACAGTCTTTGCTAGTACTAGGTGCACTATGCCATTGGATCCAAAATTAAGCCATGGATAGCCTATATGGAGTTCTTTTTACTGTAAAAAGTAAAGTGTTACCTTGAAATCCTGGGCAATTTCCGTGACAAGCCTTTGAAAAGAAACTTTTCTATAAGCAGCTCAATTATCTTCTGGTACTTTTGAATTTCTCTGTATAATTACATAATTTGCAATTAGACACATATATTAAACAGAGGGAGGGAATAGAAACAACTAAGATAATCCAAAACCATTCATGACAAATTCAAATAAACAGGTGCACATAACGAAGATAAACTATACGAGGGCAATATCTATGAGGCTTCTTGACACCACATGTTGTGAGAGCAGATTTACTTGTAGCCTGGAAAAGACAAGTATTTCAGAATGCATTCAAGTAATAACTTTGTAGGACGGTTAAGTTTGTTTATATTTTATCAATGCAGATTGCTTGTAAAGAGGTTGGGTTGTAAAACTTTGGATAAAATACACAATACCATATCATAAAAAAACTGACGTGGTCACTACATAGTTATCAAAACCATACGATTAAATAGTTCAGAACACATTAGAGTTTCTTGACAACCTACAAATTATGTATCTAGATAATTCTAAACAATTAATGTCCTCCTAAAACCCTTTGTAAGAAACCCTTTGTAAGAAAGAAAAGCAATTTATTCAAAACATAAAAAAGGGGGTTTCAGACAAAGGTTATGGAAATCACTTAGAGATGGCATGAGGAGTAAATTTCCCTTCCTATACAAATAAATTAACCTTACACAGTATAACAGATAAAATATTAGTCTTACATTAATGGAAAGAGGTAAAAAATAGGTTAAAAGTCATAGTGAACAAACAGTGAACAAACACTGACAAGATTGATAAAACAATTGCTACAATGGCATTAAAGAGACCTATCGACCGTCAATGCGTATCATTGAATCATATAGGCTTCTAAAGCGTGGAAAGGAATTAGAGCCTAGGAAATAATGATATATAAAATCCTACACGCCCATTAACGTTTCAAGGAATGAAGCTAAGTGATATTAACATTAAAACACCTATTTCATTAAACTTGGACATATTAGGCAAAATTTGGACTAAAAAAGTGTGAATTTAGACTTTGAAAGTGTCCATATCAACCTTTCTAAAGTGAAAAATTAGTTCCAAAAGTGGCAATATTGGATTTGAAAAGTGTGTTTTTCTATTCGAATAGTGTTTTTTTGACTACTTATGAACCATAAAATTGCAGTTTTTTAATATGAAACTATGAATTTTAAATAAAAAAAATGCAAATTTTGATTTGAAAAGTGCAATTTTCATTTGGAAATGTGCAATCTTTTAAGGTGAAAAGTGCAATGTCTATAATATTCAGTCCTTGTTTGAATAGCAAGTTTATCAGTTCTTGTTTCTTTTTTGATACAGTATCAAGAATATCTAGCTTTTTACATAGATAATTTTAGTAGTTTCCAAATGAGGAAGAAATTATCTGCGTAATATGTATAGGCACAACTTACTCACACAGTAGTAACCAGTAAAAGGTGTATTCTACATCACAATAGTAATTTTCCTCAAATGCCTGGAGGCTTGTGGACATTCCATACACTCGATGTTTGCTCGCCCATCTAGGTTGATAGACATACTAGAAGGATTTTAACAAAATATAAATTTGTTGAGATAAGATCCCATCAAATGATATCCATAGGAACATCCATCCCACTCTCAACACTATGCCTCTTCTGTTCTCGTTGTGCCTTAACTGTTGCAAGGCCCTTCTCATTTATTCTAATTTTTTCTCCTGTCCATCCTAGCCTTGGTGACCATGCCCATATGATGTTATTTACATCGATTATCATATTTTCTTCTGCACCAACAACCCATTGTTTCTTTCTATTTAAGCAATTTTTGTACAAAACCTTCAGATCCTCCTGTTGGATTCCACCATTGCACCTCTACTTTGTAAGACCCAAGAGTACTAGCATCTGAATCTTGATAAGTATTACCAATCGCCCTACCCAACCATATTGCACAATCTGGATTTGGTGATTGCATAATGACCATTTGGCCATTTACAACATCCACTCTTGGAATGAATTAATCTCTAGGCTTGTTGCATACTGGTCCAGCATAGCAATCCTGCAAAGTAGGAACATTTTCCTTCAAATAGGCATCCATAATTTCATGTTCAGATCTTGTAGGTTCACTACTATGAATATCATGGCTTGTCGATGGCCAAAAGTTAGTTGCTGACTGATCAACACTCTCGAAGGGACTTCCCAAAGCTTTATATACAACATCCCAATAATTTAACTTGGGACGCCAAAATTGTTCACCTCCCTTCTCAATCCCTCGATTCCAGAATGAAATATATGTTTCTATTCCTTTTTTTATTTCGTCAATGTTTGAAGGTCTTTTTGATTTCATATTTATTAACCTAGGATTCCCCACTGACAAGTCCATGCTACCATTTGGAAATGACCACCATGGATGAATAGGAGACGAACAAGCTTCATCCCGAAGTGATGCCCTCCATTGCATGACTGGAATGTTATCTATGAGATGAAATTTAAAAAACTGTCATTTTTTGATACCGATGATCTTGGCATTTCCATTCAAAAGGTGGGGTTTCACAAAACTCTTAAAATCATAAATTTCATCAATTAGATAAGGGACATAGAAATTTTGATCTTCACATGTCCTATACGTATCCATAATTTCCGAGAGTGAAAACATATCCTTGCACATTAGCTTTACTGATAACCTTCTATAAGTTCCATCTATGTCTTCATGGGTGTGTCCAACCGGGAGGAATATAACTTCAAAAATATCAAACACTCTCCTTCATGTTAAAAGAGATAAAAATGCAAATACAAAGCAGTTTTTGTTATTGCCTGAACAATTATCCATTTGCAACAACAATATGGGTGGTAGTTTTCTATTTGGCATGCATTGATCAATACCATCAACACACAATATATCATGTTGCATTACATCTTGTCTGTATATCACACACTTTTCATAGGGCTTTGATTGCAATAGAGCATCATACAATTGGTGCTTAGATGTTCCGCCTTTGTAGAGAAAATCACCATATTTATCAACCACTGGTTCTTCAAGACTTGTCAAGCATTTAGCCAGGGATGTCAGAGTGAAATTCGATTCCGTCTCTAAAAATGAGAGGTTGAAATGGAAAAAACCCCCAGTCTTGTGCACATGAGTCAAAATTCCAATCAATGATATGGGAAGATTCATAACATTACTAAAATATTTTTCCTTCTTACCCATCCTTGGAATGGACGTATTTGACTTATCCATTTTTTCATGAACAATACTCAGAAAAGTCTTTGGATTTTTTTGTGAAGCTAATCTATGAGAATAATATACTTGGTGATAGCTTGCGATATATTTATTATGATTTTCCTGATGTCCTCGCAACATTTCTACCTCAGTTTGATCAGTGTTACCCTTAAGCGTATCCTGTATTGTAATGCACTCATTACACCTTGCAAAGGAGTTTTCTTTAAAAATTTTAACATCTCGAAAATATTCTCTCATCACCTTGCTTAAGGAGGATTTTTATATTGGAGGCAAACCAATACTTTCGATTTCTTCATTTTCCATTTTTCGCAACAAACCATGGGACATATTAGATGGAAATAATTTCAAGATTGTCCTTGTTCCATATTCACTGATTAATCATGTAAGATGTGGAGATTTGTCTGAATTCTCTTCTACGATTTTATTAATAGTAGCTACCAGTGCAATAGTGTTTGCCCTAGATTTTTCCGAGCCACTGTTACCATGCGCAACTCTCACATCACCATTCAAGAACATGCTTTTATAGTTGTAGAAAGTGCTCATTTCTATCCCATGGCATTTATACCATGCATTTTGATAGAGTCTATTGTGTCTAATCTCATTGTAAACATGCTTTTTTTTTCTCTCATCTCCTTCTTTGGCCACAAGAGCATTTGATCCCATAGAACTTATAACATACTGTCTTCTTGAATTTCCATTCATACTATGAAATTTATTCACACATTCAACTATCGATTGAAGTGAAATTTTTGATATACAAAGATTTTAGCAACAATGTTCATTGACAATTTTTGAAAGGAATGCACCTTGATCTATTCCAAGCCTGTAAGGTACTGAGCTTGAATTTATTTCAGAAATTTTAGTTCCAGCTTGCCACTTTTTGGAATTGTATGTCCTTGTTCCATTACCTTTAGCATCTGTATATTCACAATGAGGAGTACCTGGAAGGACCATCTGTAAAGGACATTCTTCAAAAATATTCAAAATGTTGACCATGTCTTCATCTGTGTTCTTTTTTAGTATAACATCCAAAGGAACATCATTGAGGTCAAGCAAATTGTTTGTAGGCCATCTTACAAGAGAGCCTTCAAATACACCACAATCCTCACAATTGCAGAAGACTTTATGAACTAAAATACCAAACTCACCAATATCTAGTTGTTTGAATTGTACAATGTCTCCTTCAAAAACACTTGACACTATTCCCCGAGCAACATAATGTGGATTTAAAGAACATTGATGTATCAAATTAAATTTCTGTCCCACAAACTTGATATTGTGTTTTTGGCTTAATACTTTCAAAGTAGTTTCAAATTGATTATTGTTGAAATTGCTTTCAACATAAAGCAATGTTTCTATATTAAAATCTATGATTCTTTTAATCAACCATACAACAAAACCTCCACTGCTTAACCCTGGACAACATGCCATACAAGAAAACACCACTTCATCCACCAGAATACCAAAGGAGAAGTCACCCAAAAATGTTCCCCCAACAAAATTAGTCCCACTCACATTTATTACAAAACCTATGCAAATGCAATCCTTGCATTCTGAACATTTATGTAACAACTTAACTTTTATCATAATAAAAGAAGAGTTATTCTCAGTTGTTATGATATGTTCTACACTCGTCGAAGTAGAATCTGGTATATCATTCACCTCATTCTCTTGAAGAGTAGATCCAATGTAGTTAACAATCTCAGATGCATGCCAATGAATATAACCACCAACTGCCTTTGGCAATGTATCTGCACCTTCTGATGGATAGAGAAATTGAAGACCTGCATTTAAAATCTTGGTAACATTTATAATAATACATCCATCATGAATGTTGATATTATGCAATATTTTTCTTTCTGGAAAAGATATTCCTTCAACGAATTTCAATCCATTCAAAAGGAGGTCCACACATTGTTGAGAACCAAAATCCATTACAAAAGCGATTTCTGAAATACAAAATAACAGGAGCACATAAAAAATAATATTTATTTTAAACAAAGAATATTTTTTCCCATTAGTATATGTTATCAAATAAGTCAATGCTCTACAGGCTAATAGAATTATTGTATGCTATCATTCTCCATAAGACGATAAATGAGAAAATGTTCTTCACTATGAATAAAACGTTCATAGTTCTAGTAACAACAATCTCATGTAGATTTACCATACTATTGTTTTTTAGAAGGAATCAATTTCAGAAGGAGCAGACGATCCTTCCTAATTGGATACAATGTAATTTTTGCTTAGAACAAATCCATGAGATAAGGAGGTGCCACTGAATGCTTAAAAGGTAACTTTGTTGTTTTCATTGGAAGGTGCTCCAAGCAATGATGGATGAGTGAGTGACTAATTCTTTGAGGAAGGAGTGGTTGTTACTTCTTAAAAGGGTCCCTTGGACCATAGAGGTTGGAAATATTTATCAAGATAATATATTGTTAGTAATATTTAAATATTATACATGAATTTTCTTTACGTATTTGAATTATGAATTCTATTAGGTGGTATCAATAAAGGACGGGCGTCCTTAGCCATCTAACATGCATATGTCTGAATGGAGTGCATGAGCTTTGAAAAATTAACGATTCCATTGAAATCATATATGATCTACTACATACCTCACCTCCAAAATTAAACCACTCAGGGAAGGAGAAACCACTATTTTGCTGAGAAATATCTTGAAATATTCACCAAAATCATATACGATCTGCTGAATTCTCGGAACTCCAAAATGGACATACTTGGTAAAATGATAGCGACTCTTTCTTCTGACCATCTACTTTCCCCAACCCCAAAATTGAAACCCTTGAAAAAGGATCGACTGCTCTTTCTGAGATAAGAATATTTTCTAAAAGGGTCCATACATATAAAGATCAACCATTCATTTTTCGTCCTGTTCCCGTGCTCCTCGCAGGGGTTGATGCTCTTTAAATGATTTACATATTCACATAAATCATATATGTTCTTAAGAATTACTAAAACTCCACAATCTATCTACATGGGTATAAAGTGGCAACTCTTTCTCCTCATCATCTACTTTCACCACCCTAAAATAGAACAACTTGAGGAAGGAGCGACCGTTCTTTCTCTGAGAAAATTTATACTATCCAAGAAAATGGCTGAAGCAAATTTCCAATGAGATTTGTGGTTAAAATGCCGATATCTACTTTCCGCACCCCTAAAAAATAAACCCTTGAAGAAGAAGCAACTCCTCTTTCTCTTCAGCATCCACTTTCAACACAAAAAAATAGAGCAACTTGAGGAATGAGGGACCACTCTTTCTCTGAGAAAAATTTCACTTGCCAGTAAACTATTTGAAGCAAGGTTCCTATGAAATTTGCGGTGAAAGTGATGATATCTACTTTCCCCACCGCTTAAAAAGAACCCCTGAATGAAGGATCTGACCCTCTTTCTTCTCAGCATCTACTTTCAACACCCCAAAATAGAACAACTTGAGGAAAGAGTGGTCGCTCTTTCTATGAGAAAAGTTTCACTTGTCAGCAAACTGTTTAAGGGAAAAATCATACAAAATTTGTGCTTAAGGTGTTGATATCTGTTTTCCATGACCCTTAAAAAGAGTGCTTGGAGAAAGGAGCGGATTCTCTTTCTCCTCAACATATACTTTGAACTTCCCAAAGTAGAGCAACTTGAGGAAAGAGCGATCACTCTTTCTCTGAAAAAATTTCCACTTGCCAACAAACTGTTTAAAGCAAAGTTCCTATGAAAATTGTGTTTAAAGTGCCGGTGTCTATTTTTCCCACTTTTAAAAAAGAACCCCCGAGGGAAGGAGAGGACACTCTTTCTCGTCAGCATCTACTTCCAACACCCCAACATAGAATAATTTGATGAAAGAGCGTTCTCCCTTCCTCTGAGAAAATTTTCGCTTTCTAGCAAACTCTTTGAAGCAAAATTACTATGAATTTTGTTGTTAAAATGCTGATATCTACATTCCCCACCCAAAAATAGAACCCATGGAGGAAGGAGTGGACGCTCTTTCTCCTCAATATCTACTTTCATCACCCCAAAATAACACATCTTGAGGAAACAACGGTCACCTCTTGCTCTGAGAAAATTTTCACTTGTCAGCAAACTATTTAAAGCAAAGTTCCTATCAAATTTGTGATTAAGTTACCAATATCTAATTTACTCACCCCTTAAAAAGAACCCCTGGAGGAAGGAGTGGACACTCTTTCTCCCCAGCAAATACTTTCATTAGCCCGAAATAGAACAACATGAGGAAAGAGCGGCCTCTCTTTCTTTGGGAAAATTTCTACTTTCCAGCAAATTGTTTCAATCAAAGTTCCTACGAAATTTATGTTTAATGTGCTGATATCTACTTTCCCCACCCCTAAAAAAGAACGTTTGGAGAAAGGAATGAACACTCTTTCTCCTCACCGTATTGTTTGAACACCCCAAAATAGAACAACTTGAAGAAAGAGAGGCCGCTCTTTCTATGAGAATATTTCCACTTTCCAACAATCTGTTCGAAGCAATGTTCCTATGAAATTTGTGTTTAGAGTGTCGATACCTACTTTCCCCACTCCTAAAAAAATACCTAGAGGAAGGAGCAGACGCTCTTTCTTCTCAACATCTACTTCCAACACCCCAAAATAGAACAACCCGAGGAAAGAGCGACCTCTCTTTCTCTGACAAAATTTCCACTTGCCAACAAACTCTTTGAAGCAAAATTTGTATAAATTTTGTTGTTAAAATGTCGATATCTAGTTTTCCAGGGTGACACGTGGCATATTTGATTTTGAAAATTAGTTTAAATATTGTATAAACGAATATTAAGGATATTAATGGTATCATTTCAGTATAAACATATGGATTTAAGTTATATAAATTTTTGGAATAGGTATCAGGGATCAAATTTGAAGGGCTGACCTTGATTTCAGGTTGAAGGGTATATATTCATACCACCCTTCTAGGATGAAGGGATTTAAAAAAATTACACTTCAATTGACAATAATAAATTAACTCAACATTTCATTAAAAAAATTGCTAAATAAAATATTACTAGATATGAGTCATACATTACATATTTCCCTTCATACACTAAAAGAAAGTGAAGTCTATCCTGTTTGCAAAGAAAATGGGTCTGAATGGCTACTACTTTCCCAAGCATAGAAATCTATTATTGATGGCTTAGCAGTATTTAAACATATCATAGGTGACTATCTATTCTCAATGCCATGCCACCCAACTTAGTAAGGAACATCTAACAATCTGTTCAACATAAATTGATCCTATGGACAATTATATATCCCTTGCTGATAAAACTACAACTCCATTCAGATAATCCCTACTCTACTTC
Organism: Larix kaempferi; assembly: GCA_027924585.1. NCBI lineage: Eukaryota > Viridiplantae > Streptophyta > Pinopsida > Pinales > Pinaceae > Larix > Larix kaempferi. Next base: position 17,900,112 of record BSBM01002204.1, on the reverse strand, counting down.
AAGCACTTTTCAAGAATGTGGGAAACACAATGGTATATAGGAGAAGAACTTTAAGGAAATTAATTTATGAGCTATTTTGTGGGATTGTGCTATCAGCTAGAAGGCTAAGCATCTCTACTATCAATTGATTTGATTGAATAGCAGTGGAGTCGAACAATTTTTGAACTGAGATTTGATTTGCATTTATACCACCAGTTTGTATTGTGATGTCATTTGCATTTCTAAAACAAAAAGATGCAGAAATATCTTCCTATTATATGCATTCACTTATCCATTATTCCATGGCTATATTACTTGCCTATTTCTGGGAACCGATAACCATAATAAGACGTGGAAAAAATAAATAGAGCACACACACACATAATGTTTCCAAAGCAAAACTTGATTCATATTTGGTATTACACAAAGCAAAAATTGATTCATATTTGATTCGCAGGGTTAATGATGCCAATCCATAGTCAAGTTCAGATAGATAGAGAGATTTGGACTTGATACACATTGTCATTCACCATCATACTTTTAGTCAAAATGTATCACATAATAGGCTAAGACATCTCAGGGGTTAAACCATACTATTTCTGGAAGCTATCAACAAAAATATTTATATTAAAACATGGAATCATGTGAACCCTCTTATGACACAGAGGTTCCAGAAACTGTAAGCTAGTTTACAAGCATAGATATGTTGGTATGTGTTGACACAGTTGTTTTCCTGGGTGATTGAGAAATGTTTGGGGTAGGAAAAGATAGTCTATCTTAATTTTTTTTTTACATGACTTAAGGTTAGAAAGCAAGGCGTTAAAGGAACAAGGGCTAAAATTTGTTTTTGTTTGGGCAAAACACTCCATGTGATTGTGAGCTAAGTTAAAGTGGGGTAAAAATGGTTAATGAAACGTCTTCTAAAATTTTATAATAAATCAATGGTTTATATTCGAGGAGTGATGATATCTGTGGCAGACAGGGAATCCGCTATGAAAAGGTGCATGTTCTATAACGTCGGTAACTTTTGGCGAAATGACCGTTGGTATGTTCTAAAGTCGGGAAGCAAGATACGGTGGATGAGTGGCAGAATAAAAAAACAATGGTTGATGTTGATTTCACACTTTCAACTAGCACAGAGAAAGAAAAGGGTAAGCGTAAGCGGAATTTTTATCGCTTACAATGTGTTGAGTCGAGGATCATTCCGTTGAATGAAAAATTGTAATGGAAAACCACTTCTCGTGATCCCGAATCCACATACATGAGATATTATAAAAGGAAAAGGGGTCACGTGGAAAAGAGAATATTTGTCACTTTGCGGCCGAGGAAGAAGATGTCACTGGCACATCTGGAATCCCATTAAGAGTCAGTGAGAGTTGATATCCTGGTATGCCACAATATCCCGAAACAACCAATCATTTTGTAAAGATGGAGGGAGAAAGTGAAGTAGAAGTTCAAAATAGGGAGTTTAAAAGGTTGGAGGAAATTTTTGAAGATAGAGATGGCGATGTTTTTGATACAGTACTATCCCTTGGTCCCGTCCATGAAATTAAAAATAAATTAAATATTTTAGAAGCACAGGGAATATATGTAAATGGGGTTCACAGGTCCTATCTTCACATTTTTTTCCCTGAAAAAACCTTAAATTTTCTGATTTTGTCTCATGGTGCGCAACAAATTATTCCCAGTAAGAGAGGGTTATTATGGATTTCAGTCGGTCAAAAATCCATTGTCCCATTAATTCCCTGGTCATTAGAGAGTCGTTAGAGGTTCCCCAATTATTTTCCCAAAACCCTGAGGATTTCATGGAATAAAATATAATTAATTTGTACAAAAAACCTACGATGGACATGAAACAAGCCTTCATGTTGAAAAGCCTTAAACTTGACGTTTCAGTGGAAAATTTACCCTTCCCTCTGAACATTGCCCTGTTTACTGAAGATTCCTAGTGTGTCCTTTCTTTACTGTGTCAGTTTTAGGGTTAGATAATGATAAGCTTGTCCCAAAAACTCTGTTAAGCTTGTTGTTTAGATTGAGTTTACACTAGTTTGATTCTGATTCCAGTCAATACTTTTGTCTTAGATTTGATGAATTATTAGCTGAAAATATAGTGAATTTCCACACGGCCATACATTTTAGGTTTCAATCCTATTTGGTGAGAATGTTTCTATACTTCAATGAAGAGAATTTATAGTTTCCTGAAGTAGTTTTCACTTCTGAGATTAGAAATAATGCTTTCAAGTATATGAACCTTATAATATCAGATATATACAACGTCTTTTTCCAAGAAAATCTACCCAGAGCATTACTAGAAATGAAAGATGTGTTACCATTCAGTCTTGAGAAGAGGGTTGGTGATTGGTTCCTTTTAAAGGAACATACCATTATCAGGGTTTATAGTTTTGTTCTTGAACCTTATATTCTATCTGCCTTCTTAACACCAAGATTTTTTGCTTTAGAATTCATTAGACAAAATCTTATTGTGGAGAATGGACATTTCTTAAATTCTAGAAAGGCTTCCGAGGTTAAATTTCCTTTGAAAATTGGTCCTTTCATTGTAAAGAATAAAGTTGTTCTCCCAGTGATAGAAGGATTTCTACATGCCATGAATTTCATGAAGGCTTCAAAGATTAATTATGGTCCACATCATATTATTTCTCAGAGAAGACAACATAATAAGAACAAAGTTTTTTATTGTCAAGATGTGGAAGGATTGGATGAGAGAGGCAATCTGATGGAATATCAATCAAGTGCAGAGAGTTTAGAAAGCTTACAATCAAATCCCTCTGCATTGATTAAGTATTCTACTTTGTTAGTGCCTACTCCCAGTGGATATGAAAGTATTGGTAAAAGAATATTTTCAGAGACAACTGATGTAGAAGTTGAAGACCAGGATGCCACAAAAAGATCTAGACTTGATCAAGGGAAAGAAATGGTGGAGTCATAAGGCAACAAGACTAAAGAAAAAGAAAAGGTGCATGGCCCAACCTTTCATATACTGGAGTACAATTTTTCTGAGGTGCAAGAAGTTGGTTCTAATGACAGGCATCGTTCTAAATCTGATTTGTATGTTAAATATGGTCTAGATAAAAGGGATTATTTTGAAAAGGTTCATAAACTTTTTCAAGTTAGAGATGTATCAAATAAGGAAGTTTCATTAATAATAGTCAAAGACCATGCAAATAATACTCTAAATTTGGCAGTGGCTTCTCAAGAGAAAGTTTCAGAGTTGAAAATTGACTTGCAGCAGATCCCAGTCCCATATAAAATTCATTTACATAAGCAGACTAGAGAAGTGATTTATACTGACTTGTTAAAGGCCACTTTGAAGGTTTCAAAATTACAGTCTACAATGGGTAGACTAGAGAACCAATTGAAGCAAGAGAAAACTAAAAATAAATCTGACCAACAACAAATAAAGAAGCTTCAGACTGATCTTGTGGAAATGGATAGTGAACCAGATAAAGGACAAGCCATAAAGAATATTTTACTAAGAAAGAAAGTACAATTAAATTGATCAAGAAGAAATTGAAAATTCCAGCTACTCAGTTAATTCAAGCATCCGAATTAATAGCTTTGGAACAAGAGAAGGATGCTTTATCATAGGAATTGAATGATAGTAATGAAAAGATGCTAAAATTTGTAGAACAACAGGGTAAATGGGAGAAGGAAAGAGCTTATCTCATAGCTCAAACTGATGTTTTGAATGAAAATAAGATATGTTTGGAGAAAGAGAATGGGAAAAAAATATGAAATAAAAGAGATAGTCCATAAAAGTATGAAAGCAAGCACATAATGTTAAAATTCAATATGCTAAGACAGAAAATAGCAGCATTACATTCCATTTCACAATAATAGCATATACAGAATCACTGAAGAAACAACAAGCACAGCATAAACACAAGAGACAGAGATTTATCCTGGGAAACCCTCATGGGGTAGAAAACCCTGCAAAGCTTCCTCAATATAGATGACCAACAATATACAAAGATGAAACCCTGAGACATGATCTCCTCCTCCACAATAGCATACCTCTCCTCCACAAGTGCGCTATCCTCAAGTGTGTGAGTGTATCAAATGAGGAACACACCTCCTCTATTTATACACTACTCTGATATGTATTTTACACAAGTACATGTAGGCTCGTATTTAACCATTAGGTTAAATACCCCATTATAACTGACTGGGCCGACCCCCACATGGTGGGTCTAATAACCCTAGTTACCACACCCAACTCGGAGGAATAAACATCTCCGGATTTATAGTATAATCACATCGGAGGTATGGAACATCTCCGGAATAAATAATATACAAATATAATATTCTTTGAAGTTACAATATTTCAACACTCCCCCTTAACGAGAAGGATATTATAACAGTATCTGCACGAGCAAGGAGTCATCAACATCATACATGATACATCTATAAATCATTGGAAGCTTTCTCAACATCATCAGTAACTCAAGCAGTTACTGGAACATCTTCAATACTGGAACATCAACATCTTCAGTACTGAGTCTTTATCTTCTGCAGCACTCGAACAACTACAACAACATCAACATCTGGATCCTCACGATCATCAGTATCGTCATCTCACGATCATCAGCATCGTCATCACACGATCATCAGCATCGTCATCTCACGATCATCAGCATAGTCATCACACGATCATCAGCATCGTCATCACACGATCATCAGCATCGTCATCACACGATCATCAGCATCGTCATCACACGATCATCAGTATCGTCATCACACGATCGTCAGCATCGCCATCAACACAGGTATCCATAACAATACAAGTATCCACATCATTAGTACAAGTATTCATGCCAATACAAGTATACATATCATCAATACAAGTATCCATACTGATACAAGTAATCATGTCATCAATACATGTATCCTACCGATACAAGTAACCACATCATCAATACAAGTATCCATACCGATACAAGTAACCACGTCATCAATACTAGTATCCTACCGATACAAGTAACCACGTCATCAATACAAGTATCCTACCGATACAAGTAACCACATCATCAATACAAGTATCCTACCGATACAAGTAACCACATCATCAATACAAGTATCCTACCGATACAAGTAACCACATCATCAATACAAGTATCCTACCGATACAAGTAACCACATCATCAATACAAGTATCCTACCGATACAAGTAACCACATCATCAATACAAGTATCCTACCGATACAAGTAACCACATCAAAAATCACTTTCTCGGAGACCATACGTCTACGGATCAATTCAGGGACCGAAGTCCGGGGATGATACAATCCCCACTTCTCGGAGACCATACGTCTACGGATCAATTCAGGGACCGCAGTCCAGGGATGATACAATCCCCACTTCTCAGAGACCTCACGTCTACGGATCAATTCAGGGACCTAAGTCCGGGGATGATACAATCCCCACTTCTCGGAGACCTCACGTCTACGGATCAATTCAGGGACCTAAGTCCGGGGATGATACAATCCCCACTTCTCGGAGACCTCACGTCTACGGATCAATTCAGGGACCTAAGTCCGGGGATGATACAATCCCCACTTTTCGGAGACCATACGTTTACGACTCTCTTTAGGACTGAAAGTCCAGGGATGATCCAATCCCCTCAACTGTCCACTAAGGACTTCATTCTCGGAGACCTCACATCTACGGCTCTCTTTAGGACTGAAAGTCCAGGGATGATCCAATCCCCTCAACTGTCCACTAAGGACTTCATTCTCGGAGACCTCACGTCTACGACTCTCTTTAGGACTGAAAGTCCAGGGATGATCCAATCCCCTCAACTGTCCACTAAGGACTTCATTCTCGGAGACCTCACGTCTACGGCTCTCTTTAGGACTGAAAGTCCAGGGATGATCCAATCCCCTCAACTGTCCACTAAGGACTTCATTCTCGGAGACCTCACGTCTACGGCTCTCTTTAGGACTGAAAGTCCAGGGATGATCCAATCCCCTCAACTGTCCACTAAGGACTTCATTCTCGGAGACCTCACGTCTACGGCTCTCTTTAGGACTGAAATTCCAGGGATGATCCAATCCCCTACCTGTCCACTAAGGACTTCATTTTCGGAGACCATACGTCTACGGATCTATTCAGGGACTGAAGTCCAGGGATGATACAATCCCTACCTGTCCACTAAGGACTTCATTTTCGGAGACCATACGTCTACGGCTCACTTTAGAACATGTGTTCAAGGATGATACAATCCCCACATGTATTCTCATCAATACATATAACATCAAAAGCATGTATAAGTAAAACTAAGTATTCTAAGTATACGAGTCCTAAATCTAAATATTTCTAAGTATCTAGGTGTAGAGAACAGGTTACCTCATCATCGACCTTGTTGTTCGATGAGACAATCTCATCTTCAGTGACTATGCTACTCCCCCTTTCGAGGAGGGTCCTTTTGAGCTACACCAAGCTTGTCTCGAAAGTATTCAAATTTCACTCGAGACAGAGGCTTGGTTAGTATGTTGGTAACTTCTTCACTCGAGGTAGAGGTTTGGTTAGTACATCGGTAACCTGTTACGAATTCAAACTTTATAGTTCCTTTTTGTGTCATATCTTGTTAGATCCCTATGATCTTTGACTTATCATGGAACACTGGATTCTATGTCATCTTGATACAACTCTATTTGTCACATAGGATCACAGTTGGTTCTATCTCTAAGTCAAACAATCCTGAAGCCAAACTTCTTCACAACTAGCAGAGCAAACAGCCATATATTCTGCTTGTGCTGAGAGCCACACTAGACTGCTTCCAGCTAAACCATGAGATCATGGCTAATCCTAGACAATAACATCCTCTTGATGTGTTCTTCTTGTCTGATACACTTTCTGCCCAAACAGCATCTGAGTAGCCATCTGAAGTCATGATCTCCAAGATAGCACAGATCAAAGTCTATCGTATCCTTTAGGTGCCTCATCACATGCTTTGCAACTATCAGGTGAAAACATCTAGTTTCCACTAGATACTGACTCAAGGTATTCACAACAAAGCATATATCTAATCTAGTATATGTTAGATACATCAATGACCCAATAATTTGACTGTACAGAGTTATATCCACTAACTCTGATGAGTTATCCCCTAACAGCTTCAAGTTGGAATCCATAAGAGTGGCCATTCCAACACCTCAAGTCATATTTCTCATCATACTTTCCCTGGTTGAGAAATATTCCTTCTGAGCCTTGCCATACTTCCAGGACCTAGGAAGTAAAGCGTCAATTTGAGATCTTTCATTTTCATTTCTGCATTGAATGATCTTCTGCATATCTATCTGTGCCATCTCTCATTAGATGGGTCTACTAATATGAGCCTTAATATCATTCGAACTCTGTGGTGAGTTCCTTCTTGCATCCATGTCATTTGTGTATAGAAATCATATTCAACCTTGTAGCAAAGGTTGAGATCCACATCACCCATGGTGATCATTAAGCTTATCAATTTATTATCGATCCTAGGTACCTATACAGAACCTGATTCACACTTCTTCTTTAATTACACCATACTTGGAGCAAACATCTTGTCGTGATTCTCTTCCCCTTTCTAAGAGAATCTTCTAGCCATGAGCCTTCTATATTTTGTTTGATTTGTAAATCTTCTTGTTTGAACATCCACCACTTGTACGGTGTCCATCATTCTTCATGACCTTTCCTACAAATAAAAATTAAGTACATGATTAGTAATACTTCATAATCATCAAATCATATTGACATGATAACCTTTTATGCATACAGATATCATTTACATAGTGATGCAACTATTTTGACCAATACTTTGGCACAACACTTTTCCATATCCTGTATGCATACAGTGGCTATCTAGATGCCTTCCATCTCTACCAGAACATACTATCGAGAGTGTGCACAACTCTCAGCATGTCAGCAAAGAGGTTTCATTCTAGACAAGCAACAATGGAATGTTTGTCCAACTTACCAATCATATGCATATTAGTAGTATACTGTTCAATGTTCTATGAATATTTACACTCAGCATGATATATTATAGGAATACAAATATGCATACAACCTATTACAGGCAATATCATTACTATTTCAAATAACAACTCAAATACTTATCTTTTATGTTTGTGTGGCTGCCTCCCGCTTGATCTTCTGTATGTCTTTTGAACTTCTATTCATTCTGTACCACTGTGCATGCTCAAGAGTCATCCTCATGATCTCATACACAAACATACACTCATTAGTATATTCTAAATGCTATCAAAACATTATAGTACTAAATAATCTTGAAAATGTATAGTCATGATTATAGTTAATAAACATTAGTATTCAAGATTTCAGGGAAGTCTTCTTTTACTCATGCATATCATCAATCAAGATAAAAGATATAATATGCATAATCCCTTGATTACTAACTTTATGAATAAGCATAACCAATCATTCCAAGTATACTTATATAAGGGATCCTAACACAAGGTAAGATTCATGGGAAACATACCTGGATTAGTATACCTACTTGGTTATGTACAACATACCTAAACAATCTCTTCAATGATTTAGAGATCCTGAGCTAGAACCTGCATGTCTCATAGGTTAAGCATAATATAACAAAGTCATACATACCTCGTAAGTAGAACAAAGATTATGGATGAGTCTTTGTCTTCATGTTTTCATGGTCATGGAGCCTGATTTGTCTTTTGTGATGTACCTGTATCTTGTTAGTAGACAACATCAACCTCACACAACATCATAATGCATTAGTACAATCATAAGTGTCAACACCCTAACCAATGAATATCTTCTATCATGCATTCATAATTTTGTTAAGGTGATACAACAAATCTAAAATCAAGATTGTACTAACCGTAATAACATGAAGACAAACATACCATAAACTTAATCATGAACAAATCTCAAAACATACCTCGATGAGTCATACCTGTCGAGATCGCTTGTAATCTCCTTATGTAAAGCCTTAGCCTCATCTCCCTCTGAAACAGTAACTCCTTCACTTATGCAGGTGACCAATCCATCTTCTTCTAGGATTAACCCTATCCACTTGATTTGCAAGAACTGGACCTGGAGCTGGATATGGGTTTGTCAGAGAAAACCCAAAAATTCAAACTTTGAATTTCAAACTTCCGAAAGGATAGAAATATGCGCCTTGATGAGCTGATCAAACTGATATATTCAGAATTTGAAAACTGCAAAGTTTCACTCCTCAATTTTGCCTTTGAAACTTCCGGATTCACTAGACGTGACCCTGAACTGGGGTTTGGTGAATCCCACTCTTCTTCCCAATCAAAATGTTTGATCCAAATCTCTAAGCTTCTATTTTTCTGAGGAGCTTCCAGCCATGGTCACAGATTTCAAAAATTCCCATTTTTACAGAAGCCCTAATTTTCCACTTTTCTGATCAAAGTCCCGAACTAGGGTTTGATCAAGCCCGGCCTTCTGCCCAACCAAAAAAATCTGATCTTGGTCTCTAAATTTCTATTTTTATGAGTAGCATTCAGCCGTGGTCTCCGTTTACAAAAATTCCAACTTTCTTCAAAGCCCTAAATTCCGGAAGCCATGAATGAAGGTACTCAAAAATAATTATGTTTTGACAGAAATATGTACCTGATTGTTTCTGGTGTAACTCCAAACTTTTAAATCCACAGGGTCTGAAAACGTTTTCTGAGATAGCCTGACCTGTTATCTTTCCATCCTGACAGGTCTGACCTCAATTGGATTCTCTGAGAGAGAGTTATGTCAAATGTCGCAACGTGACCTGTTTTGGGATAAAACAGAAGAGCGAACTTGTACTGCGTGCCACGTGTCACTGTTTGAACTTCGGCCTTTGAAAAACTTTTTTTTGAGGTAGCTCGGCCTGTTATCTTTCCATCCTGACAAGTCTGACCTCAATTGGACTCTCTTAGAGAGAGTTATGCCAAGTGTCGCAACATGACCTATTTATGGGATAATACAGGAGGGCGAACTTGTACGGAGTGCCACGTGTCACTGGTTCAACTTCGGCCTCTGAAAAAGGTTTCTGATATATTAGAGACTGTTTACTACCTGTAAATTTTTACTAAATTTCATTTGGAGCTTCCTAGCCCAAGATATGACCTTTTTCCCAAGGTCACCTGATTTTGACTCAGATCTGGAAGAGGCAGAAACCCTATATTGTACAGATCATAAATCACAAAGTACAACGAATTAGAGGTTTTCCTTTGGACACAAGGTACCTGGAGATTTAATATTCGTCCTGTAACAATTTCAGATCCGAAAAATTTGCCAAAACGGATTTATAACGAAAGTGCTACGATGACTGGTTTTTGCTATGTAAAACCCTAACCTTCAAATTGTCGTAAGTAAAGCAAGTGTCTTTAGTGCCATACCTTGTCTTCCTTCAGGTTAGCTCTGATACCATGTTAAAATTCAATATGCTAAGATAGAAAATAGCAGCATTACATTCCATTTCACAATAATAGCATATACAGAATCACTGAAGAAACAACAAGCACAACATAAACACAAGAGACAGAGATTTATCCTGGGAAACCCTCATGGGGTAGAAAACCCAGCAAAGCTTCCTCAATATAGATGACCAACAATATACAAAGATGAAACCCTGAGACATGATCTCCTCCTCCACAATAGCAGACCTCTCCTCCACAAGTGCGCTATCCTCAAGTGTGTGAGTGTATCAAATGAGGAACACACCTCCTCTATTTATACACTACTCTGATATGTATTTTACACAAGTACATGTAGGCTCGTATTTAACCATTAGGTTAAATACCCCATTATAACTGACTGGGCCGACCCCCACATGGTGGGTCTAATAACCCTAGTTACCACACCCAACTCGGAGGAATAAACATCTCCGGATTTATAGTATAATCACATCGGAGGTATGGAACATCTCCGGAATAAATAATATACAAATATAATATTCTTTGAAGTTACAATATTTCAACACATAAGGTATAGTCCAAGCCATGTCTCAGGTTAGCCTAAAAGAGGAAGAAATCAAGGTACTTAAAAGGGAAAATCAAAGAATAAATGAATTAATTAAGAAAAAAGAAGAAGAAAGGAAGGGTTTTGAAGATAAAAGTAAAGAATTGCTTGAGAAAAATGAAAATTTACTGACAAGAGTATCAAGGTAGTTACCAGTACAAGGAGCTAGACATTTAATTTGGGACTTGGTAACTACCGAGGCTACTAAATTAAGACCTTATCTGAACTTTATTAAATATACGGAGACAATGATAAGCACAATGATGCAGAGCTGTGCAGTTATGAAAGAGACTTTGGATAAGAGATCAACAGAGACAACTCAAAATACCATTGATTTTCTCAATACTTTATCAGGAGAGGAATTGAAAACATTGGCAATTAAAGATAGAATTATAGTGATAACTTGGCAAGGAGAGTTATTGGAAAGCATCACCATGTTGAGAGTGTCCAAGTAAAGGCTAATCAAATGTTGCAACATGTTAAGTCTTTTAAAGGATGATTTAAAGAGTTATTTCAGAAATGACTCCCTTCTTTTTGGGACGAAGAAAATAAATTGATCCCTCATTCTGATTATCAAGATTTATTAGTTCAAGCTCGAATGGATCATAAGAAATTTGAAGATATGATACAAACTTTAATAGGGAAGGGAATAATTGATAAGCTTGCAGTGGACTTTGAAATTTTAAATCAATTTAAAATGATAGGTGCCAAATTGTCTCCTATATCTTTTGTAGACCATGTAGAATTAAGAGTTTTTGTTAAAGAGATGATTAATTATGAAGTACCCTCTGTGGAGCAATGGAAGATAGTTGAAAAGTTTGAGAGGATGAAGTACAAATTGCACCAATGAGGATACCTTTCAGCGATACTCAAGTGAAGGTTATGCCAAAGCCCACTTCAATGTGGCATCAAATTATCTTTCAACATTTTGAGGATTATGAAGACTTAGTTTTGTGACAGATGTAATAAGTAGTTATAAAATTCCTATTTTCAATCAAATAGTTAAGCAGTCAGTTAGATATCAGCTCAATGAGATTTTTGATGTATAAATACATACTTTTGCAATGTAATTGGGGTTGGAACCCATGAGAGTGAGACTTGTTTGACTGAGCAATTTCAAGATTAATAAAAAATGTGCAGATTTAAGCAAGGTATTTTCTGAGCAGACATTCTTGTGTTTTTATTTTGCAGTCTGTATTTCATTTCCTTATGTGAATGTTATTCATGTTATCTATTTCCATTGAGTTGTATTTGCATGCTTGAATGAGATTATGTTGAGTCAGAATTCATATTGATGTGCTGTATTTCCTTTCCTTATGTGAATGTTATTCATGTTATCTATTTCCATTTTTTTGTCTTTTCATGCTTGAATGAGATTATGTTGAGTCAGAATTCATATTGATATGCTCTGGTTCATAGGATTCAAGTATTCGCAAAAACCTTCTTCTAAATTTAATATTGGATTCATAAAAGAACACATACAACAAAATAGTGCAAATTGATCATGTTATATTTACATTATATTCATCCGATAAATTTCATAAGGGTTTCCAGCCGAACCAGACAGCCAGATAAAATAGTTAAACTGTATTTCATCCCAATTATACAAAATGAATGGAATACCCTTTGCAAAATAGGCCAGTCTGATATTATCCTTCTTTCCATTCTTCTACTGTCCCTCTAAAAGTACGACCCTTACAAACAAACTGCCTATACAAAATGAACATAAGGGCCTTTGCAAAATAAGACACAGGCCTCTCCTTTTATTCTTATACTATCCGTAGAAAACTAGACAAGGAAAACTAACAGAAAACTAAAAACTAAAAACATACAAGTAAAACTAACACAAAACGAAAAAATAAAAATTATCTTGAAAATATAAAGAGAGCGTGGTGGGTGTGTCGCGTGGTTCCCTCAATCAATATCCATTGATTTTTCCCTTGAGGGATGTTTGTCAGCTGGAGGGGACTGTCCAAAACCTACCGAAGTCATTGAGATCCTCTTGGTGTCACGTTGAGCTCGGGTGGCTACGCTGTGTTCGACAAGGAGCCTTCACATTCGTTCAATCTGTTCCTCATTATTGTTTTTGAACTTGCAGTCGATGCTATCCTCGATTCTCTTCTCCATGGATTCCAAGTCCTGTTTGTCGCATTTTCCCTACATCTTCTGTCGAATTTCTACTATTTTCTTTTCCAACTGCTCCACTATTCGGCTATTCACATCACTGCCACTAGTCCTTCTAACAGGGCCAGGAATGCTACCATCCGCCATTATATAATAACGAGATAGGCCTGAAGAACTTGAATAACAAAGCTTCCCATACGGGATTTCGCCACCACTAAGCAGAGCACTGGTCGGAATTCGGTGCCTGTCCTTATCTGAACCTTCAATACCCAAACGAAGAAGAGGGCCAGTGGAGGGAGAAACCATCGAAGACAGAGCTAAGTCAGACATCATTTTAGGCAAGCATCAAGGAATAGAGGCAGATCCAATTTAAAAGGAGCAAAAACGAAAAAAAAGCTAAACCTCGGATAGGAAGAAATCTCCACAACCGTTGAAAATTAATATGAAAGTACTTAAAAGAGGGGTATATGACATTATGATTGAGAGACATTACCCTGACCGACCTTGAATTGACTGATGGGACAGATTGACTGCTAGGGTTGACCGATATAATCAAGGGTAGGGTCCCATTTCACTTTTAAGGGCTATGAGATATTGAACCCTTCAATGCTGACATGTAAAAATAAATCATTCTTTTCATTTGAAAATGTAATAGTACATCCAAATTTCATTATCGGTTTTACAAATTCCTTAATATAGTGACAATATTTGCATTGTTCCTCTCTATAAAATTTAATAAGAAATGTTATATTAATATGGGCTAGTTAAATAACCCAATAATCCATATAAAATAAATCTAAAAAACAGAAAGACAAAAAAACTAACAATATGAAGAAATCACTTGTTTTTATCAATTATACCAATTTTAGACATTGTTTGTAGATGGGTTTGTAGAAGATCTAGTGTAACATGAGAAAAATTCGATGAAGAAGATGGAGAGCTGACCATAAGAGATAAGAGAATTCTAAACAACAAGATCAATCTTCCAAGATGGCATTGAGATGAAACATAATTGGGAAAAGAAGGAGAGATAACATGCCGTAGGAATAACATCTAAGGTTGGTGTTAATTTTTTACATGACCCATTTCATATTATCTGCATAATTCTACCGTTCACCGGTTTGGAAATTGCAAAAATGGCAGTGAGGTTGTACAATTTGGGAAGTGTGATTTTTTGTTGGTTAATTAGTGTGGGTCATTCTAGACTTTTCCTCCATAGACCAGTCGCATAATGCATTACAAATTTTAAACAATTTGGCTGTGGAAAGTTAAAACTCTACATCTAATTTTGTTCTCCACATACAAAATGCTATACATATTTGAAAATTTAATCCACAATGAAAAATTATGCACATACCTGTAAATTCACAGCAGCCTAGTCATGTAAGGAGCCCACTGGACGAATCACGAATGCAAATGTTGTAGAAGATGTTTGTAAGGAGCCCGTTGGACGAATCACAAATGCATAGTGAAGAAAATGAGGTGGAAACGACAATGGGGTCGAATTACCCAAGCTAAAATCCGTTCAAGTTTCTTCAAGGTCCAAGATCCAGTTTTCCCATCCCATCCACTCCATTTTGCTTCATTTTTTCTCCCTCAAGACTCAACAGTCTAGGTGACACCTGGGCAAGATCCATTCCAATTTCCATTTCCCATTTCGCAAGAGCGGTAGTATCCATTCCAATTTCGCATTAATGCATTGGCTAGCCGGACTTCGCGGTCACATGGATGATCAGTGATGGCACAAGAAAATTCAATGGAATTTTTTCGCGCGCCCTGCCACCCCGCCCCTATCAAGGCAAATTCAATGGAATTATGGATTGTGGATTTATATTAATACTTTTCCAAAAGTTATTTATATCATGGTCTTTGGAAAGAATCTCAAAAAATATCATATTAAACTTTGAAAATATCAAAAGTTTGATAAAGCATAGACATTTAATCCGCTGGGCTTAAGTGATCCAAGGTTAATATTTTAAAGTGGTAGCATAATTTTTTAACCATGGTTTGAGCTTTTACAACGTGTACCAATAAATGATTTTTACATAAATTTACAAATGGTTTTTGGATTATATTTATGAATATATGAAATATGGGAAAAACAAGACATGGTTTTTAGAAACAATGAATGGTTTTTGAGAAATTAGTTTTGAATTTCATTTATGAAATTCATAAACAAATGAAAAGTAAATGGATAAATGTTACTGGAGATGGTTTTTTATGGATGGGTAATCAAGACATGGTTTTCAAGATATGGTTTTAAAAACCATAAGCATTTCCTATTTCAAAAGAAATATACAAATGTAATTTTACAAATTGAAGAAGTATTTGGGAAAGTTTTTGAAATTGATATTTCAAAAAATTAATAAGTGGCAAGAAATAAATGATTTTTAAATCATTTACAAAGTTTAGCAGGCGGAATATTATTTCCAGATTTTAAGGTAAACAGTTGAAGATCAAATTTCACACTTGCCAGGAAAAGATTGTTTCTAGATTTGAAGGCACAAAATCAGCACAAGGGTCTAGTTGTAAATTTCCAGGGTATAAAAATCACCCGCTGCCCCCTTCGTTTATTAGATAATTGTAAAATCAAATCTTGTAATTTCACTTTATTCAATTATAGAGAAACGAGAAGCAGTAGCTGGAAGTGGATATGTACGAGCAGCTCAACAATTTCACTTTCATCAGTTCCAAATATGAATCAGAGATATCGTACCTGGTTTCAATTGCAAAGAACCCTGGATCGACTGTATCGCTCCACAAGATACACAAGCAAGCGACCTCTGTTAAACATAGAGTCCTCCCTAGGGATTCAAAACTACCCCAACATTGCTGAAGATCCATAATAGAAATTGATTTTAGAGTGAAGTTCTTCAGCTCTCCTAAGAGGTAATAACCCGATTCAAATTCACACAATCCCACTCCTATCTAGCAATAGAGAGATTGAGTACGGGAAGGATACGAACATTTATTGACTAGACGGTTTCACCCCACGCAGTTGGGGCATAGGCCATGGCTTCCCCTTGATGGTGGATGCAACTTCACCGGGGATTGAAGAAGCTATGGATGGAAAGGAAAGACACACATGAATAAGGGAAGGTCTAAAGATGCGGGAACCTCACGTTAGTGGCTCGACCAATTGGGCACGAATTGCATTGCTATATTGATACTCCTATACATTGACCAAAATTTTGAGAAACTTAGTCACGTGACATCATAGTTGTCCCATGGCCATGTGGCAAGCTCTATAATAATTTTATAATAAATTATGTTTATATAGTTTACATTGATTTTTTTTATAATAATTTTACATTAAAAATTTATATTATATTATTTAAAAAAATTGTTATAATTTAAGTTTAATTACACCGAGAGGTGCATTCAACAATCCAGTATTAGGGCCAGGGATCAAATTTGAAGGGTAGGATCCTATTTCACTTTGAAGGGCTAGGACATACTGAACCCTTCAATGCTAACATGTTAAAATAAACCATTCCTTTCATTTGAAAATGTAATAATAGATCAAAACTTCATTGTATATTAAAAGTATTGTAATCCAATTTCTCAAAAAACGAAAAAAAATTGCATCGTTCCACTCCATAGCTTTTAATAAGCAATGTCTAACCCAAATAACCAAGAACCCATATAGAGGAAAATTTAGAAAGATAAAAAATACATGACAATATGAAAAAATCAATTGAAAAATATTTATAACCATGAAGATTGAATTGACAAGTAATCAAAATTCTAACAAAAAAATCAAGGTTGGATGAAAATGAAATACAATCTATACAATGTCCAATGAATATAGAGATCGATAAATACAAAAGAGGGAATGAAATCTAAAAAATATGTTCATGAATACAAAAAGTATTATCTTGAATCACTTCAATAAAAAACTCACTCCTTTGAAGCCCTTTATATATGATTATAGCCACTTAGATTTGTGAACTAGAGGAGAGACATACTCCCTTGGAGAAAATAATCATTAGGGGATGTGTCATATTCTGTCTGTAGTGGCGATGTGCACATATGCATGTGGGTAGTGGACGGGTGTTGTTGGGGTGGGTGTGTCCTTCCTTTGCTTAGGAGGATCCCCCCCTGGAGATTGGAGAGGGTATGATATACCCTAGAATGAACATGGCAAGAAAGGGTCGAAGTAGCCTGAGAAAGGTTGACGATGATGGTGGAAATAGCCTGAGCAAGGGGTGAACTTGAAAGTGGACAACAAAGTGCAAAGGTATTTGGAAAATGACGGCCACAAATTATCCATTGGGAATTGGTGGTCCCTTAAGTACTCTAATGTTATTTCAACATTAGTAATCTTCTAGGAAACACAACTTCTTAGCAATAGTTTATGTGTTTATAGTGCAGAGTATTTTTGAGTAATCTACAATTATTATGGCCTTTTTACTAGGTGAATATCTGATGGAGCACCATGTCACGAATTCAGGAAAATAGACTATATGGGGAAGATAACTCTGGCCAAATTGGTCTCCCAAAGGTGATGGGGATCCCAACCAGTCGTGGCTTGGGCTCTGGCTTCTTTAAGAGTGACATCTAGTTCTGAGCCCATTTTAACAATATCATAGATGTCAGTGTGATGGTCAATGATGTGCTCATCACTAATGAATCTGGGTTACTTTCTAAGATTTAGGTTTTGATGCAAATGCCATTTTAGGTTTTATTGCAGGGTTTAGCTGTGCTGGGCTAGGTTGATATTTTATTGAATCACAACGGTCCAAACAAATTTTAATAGCTAGAAATAGGGTTAAACATACATACTGGTTAATAGATTTACCCAGAAGGTTAAAGGTCATCGAAAGTTAGTAGCTCAGGGGGGGTATGGTTGACTAGAATGGGTTTACAAAGGTTTCTTGGGCACTGATAGCAGAATTATTCTCTTGATAAAATGGAAATATAGGACAAAAAAAAACATTTCCCTCTTAAACAGTTAACATCCAATCAAAAATGGACATTAGGAAGAATTAGATTTGATGCGGGACCACCAATTCCCAATTGTTAATTTGTGGCAGTAATTTTCCAAATACCTTTGCACTTTTTTGTTCACTTTCAAGTTCACGAGCAAGGGTCAAGAATTACTCAAGATAAAGCTAAAGACTATTAAAGGGTAACCATCAAATAAGCTAAATGCTCTTAGAGTAGTATAAATATGAGAGGAAAATTTTCATCTTCATCATCCAAAATTGAAGAGCTTAGATACAAGTGTAGAGGGTCAAATTTCTGGGAAAGATGAAGTGAAGAAGGTCGGAATTCTAGTGGAAGATGAAATCTTGTGATGATTTCTACTTGTTTTTTTGTCTTTTGTTTTGTTTTAGGTCATCTTGGAATTTTTAGTATATCTTTGTTTTTGGGATTTCCAGACCGTGAAATGTTTATGTGATGGAGACAATATTTGTGAGTGCCTATGGTAAAAATTTCTGATGATGATTTACTAGTTATGAAGATATGACCTCAGAAAGTTAGGGTTTTTGAATAACCTTCAAACATGTCCATTTGACATTTTCCTTACAAGTTTTGATCCAAAATGTTACAGATAGTGCCATTTGGAGGAGATGCAATAGAGATCTTGAAGAACGTATTGTTAAAATTTCAGATTTTGGTTCGTTATATTTTTCGAAGATATGAACTTGGGAAGACAAGGCTTTTAAATGACTAAAAAATCATCTTTAAACAAGTTAGTTTGGCATTTTCACTATAACTTTTGATCCATGACGTTTCAGATAATGAACCTTAGAGGAGATGTCGTAGATATATTGAAGAATAATAATGTGGTAAAAGTTTCATATCTTTATTCGTTACATTTTAAGACTCAGTTATACTTGTTGAAAGTTAGGGTTTGTGACAATGACAGAGACCATGAAAATTCAAGAGAAGAAGGTTGAAAAAATCTTGCATAACTTTCTCATACGGTATCATAATCACAAACTTGTTGGCACACTGGATCAACATACTTAATGATGATCTTGGTAATTATCTTGGCACATTCTATGATGATCTTGGCATAGATATTATTGGTGATTGTATTGAAATATTCCATGGTAATTTTATTGGCATGAGAACCCTCTTTTGGAATGTACTATGAGGTCTATGATGTAAGGGTTTGAATGTGAAAATAGATGAAGTCTATTGGTGATTATTTCTGGGATTTTATTACACTCTTTGGAGCCATCTTTCTGGTCTTTCTATACATCTGAAGTATATCTTGGAAGAAGTTGCTGGAATTCTTGGAGGATAGATTTGAGGCACGTATAGGTTGACATTGTGACATAGATAGTTATTGTGGCATTGTGACAGAGACAATGATTGTGTCATTGCAAAAAACATGGATTGTGATAGTGACAACAATACAATGATTGTGACAATGACATATATAGGTACATGGACAATGATACGGGTACAAGGAGATAGATACAGCTATAGGTTGATGGAGATAGTGATACATTGGAAGTGGAATATTGTTCTTCTTATTCATGTCAGGGTGGCAGGATGGGGCAAGGATAAGATATTGAAGTCTCCTTTAGGTTGGTGCTTGTGATATCAGAGAGTTGGGTCTTCCTTCTAGTTGGTGTTGGTAAAAATAGTGAGTTGGAGTTTACTAAGGACTGGAGTTCTATATATAGGCTGTAACTTATGAAAACCAGGGGGTTGTAGCCTCCTTCTAGTTGGATCTAGTAAATAGAGGATTTGGAGCTTCCTTCAGGTTGGAGCCTATAAATTAGGGGGTTGGAGCCTCATTCCAAATGGTGCTGGTAAATCAGGGATTTGGAGCTTCCTTCAAGTTGGACCTTGTAAATTAGGGGGTGGGTTCCTCCTTCCATTTGGTGTTGGGGTTCTTCCTATGAATGCAATCTTGTTATTTTTATAAGAAAAACAGTATGTGGTTTTATCTTGTTTGGGTTTTGGATCCACGTTAAATATCTTGTGCACTGTGTATGATGTTATGTGTTGGTTTTATGTGACGGTGAATGACATTTTTAATGGTTAATGTTGCATGTTGTACTTAAGGTTAAAAGTGTTAAAAAGTGCTAAATATTGATTCACCCCTCCTCTTAGTATTTCCAACAATTGGTATTACAGTCAACTCCTTCAAGGGAGTGTGATAGTTGGAACGAAGATCTATAGAGCACATGGATGAACATGAAAGTCTCTACTCTGCAGATGGGGTTCGACTATTCTATGGATCAAATTTTAATCATTGGATTATAAGGATGAGACTCCATTTACAGGAACAAGGTTTTGATATCTTGAAATCTATTGTAAATAGTTACATCGCTCTAAAAAGACAACAAAAAACTGTAGCCATGAAGGAGCTAAGAAATAATAATGCAATGGAATTGGATATCATCTTGCATGGAATATATGATCATGTGAAAGATAAAGTTGGAAAGTGTTCATCAGCTAAAGAGCTCTGGGACAAGGTACAAAATCTCTACACAAAGGGACCCCATTGTTAGCACTATTTTTTTCCCAAGTACCTAAGAAGATCAGGTAAATAGTTCATGAGGTTTGGAATCCAAAGAATGCTTAAAATGTATAAGGGAAGTAAGCCTTAGGGATCCTAAAAGGTTATGCCAATAGGCCCAAGTGCTTAAAATATTTAGTAGAGGCACTAGAGCCTCAACCTGCCCTAAGAACCACCCTACCACCCTCTGATTTATAATAGTTTTAAATTCAGTTCTCCAGATCTTCAATGGAAACTCGAACTTTTGTAATGCTTCATCTATCTCACTGGCCTCTTTCTTTCTTCTAATATGCAATTACCAAAAATTCAGAGACACCTCTTCATACATTTGACTTGTATGGTTATATATCTTTACAAAGAACTTTATTATTTGAAACATTGTGTCTTTCTATGGAAACCATGCCTCTTCATAAAAAATATTGTATCCTTTTAATGGCATCGATTCATCATTGATCTTCATAGTCTTTCAATATTGTTTTAATTAATAAGGAATTACTATTTTGCAGAGTTAACCAATTTTGGCATTATCCAAAGTTGACAATTTGGGAAAATTGTTCTCCAAATATACTATTGCCAAACCTCCGTTCAACAGACTGGGTGTCAAACCGGCGATCAACTAAGATTTACAAATATTTTGTGTCTGATCCTTTTAATTAACCCTCGAGCATCTTTCAACAATGAAATGATTCAAAACCGTTTGATCTTCGTCAATCCACATCAATGGTGGACTTCAACATGCACTCAGCTAGATTTCATAAAGATTTTGCATGACATCCTAAGCTTTAAACTTTGAACAACTTAACCCAACAAAATTGTCCTAGACCATTGGATCGCCCCATCCAAGATCGACGGTGGACTTGAAAATTTTATGAGCGCAATTAAAAGTGGATTTCGGGTCACATTATGGGGTTGAACTTCGTGCATGTTAACCTAGCGAAATGCGTGTGATCCATTGGATTTGATTCCTCCGAGATCGACGATGTTCTTTGCAAGTCAACTTCACCGGTTTCATGATTGCACGCAGGGGATTCAAATGCATGCATGGGCTTCAAATGACCAAGGGAGGAGATGGAAAAGGCGCTAAACAATTGAACAAATCATATCAAAAGTTGCAAACGTGTAAAGCCGTGGTGGAATAATGATGCGGACCCACCCATAAGAAAATCGACGGTGGAAAGGGGTTTCGGTGCTAGAAACTGCACGGTGGTTAAACCTTGAAAGGTGGAGTGGAAATTAAACCGCTTACCATGTGGCAAGTGTTGGTGGAGTCTACTATGAAAAGTGGTAAAAGTTAAACCGATCATCACAAGTTCCGAAACCACCTAAGCATATGGTATATAAAAGGTTTGTTCGAAGTTTGAAAAAGGCATTTTTGATTATTTCCTGTAGGAAAAGGAGCTACCGAAAACACGTCACTTGTCTTCGTCAACCTACACAGAATTCAACCCTTGCGTTCTCTTGTTCGTAAGCTCACTTCACAGGTAGATCAAAATCCTCACTTTTCAGAGTTTGTTTCCCAAATGGAGAAAATTAAAGACCTTGTTCCGTTCAATGAAAGTTTAGATGAAAAAGAGGAGGTTGTAGTTGATAGGGAAAGGGGTATTTTCATCCCTGTTTTGTCTGTGGGTAGTATTTCACAATCTAAAGAGAAATTAATGGAGTTTAAGTTGCAGGGAAATGATGTATTTAATATTGTTTGTTCTTTTATGTATTATTTTTATGTCGAACAGACCCTACACTTCCCCAAATTTGTTGGTTGGTGTGTGGTGAATTATTCGCAGGATGAAAGGGTAATAATTAATGTAAATACAACCAAAATTCTATGTCGAGTGAATGCCCAGACTGTCTGTGAGGTTCTAAGTTTACTTGAAACATTTCCCCAAATCCATGAGTGGTTT
This sequence comes from Larix kaempferi, assembly GCA_027924585.1. Lineage (NCBI taxonomy): Eukaryota > Viridiplantae > Streptophyta > Pinopsida > Pinales > Pinaceae > Larix > Larix kaempferi. The sequence continues at coordinate 17,877,618 of BSBM01002204.1, read as the reverse complement.
AACGAAGAAAATTTGGTAAAGTTTTATAAAAAATGCAGTCCAGAAGAAAAAGAAAAGTTTTTATTACAAGTCTTGAAAGATGGTCAGTCACATGAAATCCTATCATTCCCTTTGAGTATTGATACCTTTCAGCGAGATACCCAGTTAGTTTTGTCCTTGTTGAGTCAAATTTTAGGTCTGTATAGTGATACGTCAATCACATAATTTATGTTAGGTTTCCTTGTGCAAGTCATTTCATCCGAGTCATAGTCGAGTCCAGTATGTTGTTTTAATTTTGATGAATTCCTAGCTCAAGTGATTCATGTCCAGTTGGTGAATTTCCACGAGTTGAAGCATTTCAGATATCAGTCATATCTCCTAAACTTGTTCTTGTGCTCAAATATTTCCGAATTGAAGTTTCTTGGTATCGTGTTTTCTCACGACTTTCCTAAACAAATCAATATGTTTGAGTTCACCAATACAATCATGGAAGAAGTTTACAAAATTATTTTTAATGTTGAATTGCCCCGAGTGTTAGAAGAAATGAAAGAAATGTTGCAGACTACACAGAAGGCCAAACATGTGATTGGTTCTTGTAGAAAGAACATACTATAATTAGAGTGTATGGTTTTACTGGAACACCATATATGTTGCCATCCTTTTTAACACCAAGGGTTTTATCCTTAGAATTTATTAGACAAAGGTTGCATTCATAAGAAGAACATTTTGGTGTTTTCAAAAAATCATCAAATGTGAAATTCCCTTTTAAAGTTGGTCCATTTATCACTAAGATTAAGGCAACCCTATCTATAGTAGAAAAATGATTGAAGATCATGGATTTCCAAGAGGCTGAAAGGATTAATTATGATCCTCATCAAATTATATTGCAAAGGAGACAACAATATAGAAACAAGGCTTTTGATCATCAAACAATTGAAAGATTAAAAGAAATGGAAAATTTATTCAAATTTGAACAAGATAAGAAAGAAGTGAACATGGAACAAACAAACAATTTGACAATGTTGGTTCAGACACCAGCTAAATCTTATATCACCAATAAGAGAACTTTTTTAGAAGTTGATACTATGGAAGTCGATGAATAATTTTCAAGCAAGAAAGAAAAAGTGGAACAACAAAAGGAAATTATTAGTATGGAGGAACGATATTTAATTGTTCCATAAAAAATTACTTTGATTTCACAACCACCTGTAAATATACAACAATATTTTTTTTAAGAAATAAAAGAATTTGGAAGTAGTTCTCAGTATAAGTCCATATTTGATTTCCTTTCATAGTATGCATAAAGAAGAAGCAGTCTTTGGTAGAAACTCAAAAATTGTTCCCTCAAGTAAGAAATTTGACAGAACAAAAAGTTTCCCTTCTTACAGTTAAGGATTCATAAAGAAACACTCCAAGGTTTGCAGTGGTCAACGATGAGAAATTTTCTGAAATGGAAGTTAAGCTTGATGAGCTTCATATACTCGATAAGATTCAATTGCATAGACAAACATGAGATGTCATGTATTCTGATTTATTACAATCCACTTTAAAATTTTCTAAATTGCAGTCTGTGATAGCAAATCTGGAGAGTCAATTGAGACAAGAGAAGGCATAAAACAAAGCAAATTTGGTCCAGATTAAAAGACTACAAATGGACTTTGTGACTATGGGATCTGAGCTAGGGAACACTTAGTGTACCAAAAGGCTCCTTAATGAAAAATAAAATACCATTCAAATGCTAAAGAAAAAATTGAAGGTTCCAAATAATCAACATGTGCAATCTCCAGAGCTGACAACATTACAACAAGAAAATGAATCCATATATCAAGAAATGATGGATCACAAAGGTAAAATGTTAAAGTTACAAGATGAAAATCATGCTTGGGAAAAAGAAAAGATTGAATTGTTGTAACAAATTTCAGTGTTAAATACCAATCAGATTGAAATTGTGCAAGTGCCAGAGAAGCCAAGGGATCAATCTCTATGTACATATGAAGGACAAATGGATAAGTCCTCCATAGAGGAACTGACCAGTGCTATGTCACAAATTAGTCTAAAATATGTAGAGATAGAAGAGTTGAAAGCGGAAAACCATAAGTTGAAACAAGAAGTAATTCAAAATTCTGAAGAAAAGAAAAAAACTTTGAGTGATAGAAAACAGTTGCAAAATAAAGTTGATGAATTAAAAGATAGATTGACAGGTAAGCTTCCATTACAAGGAGCTAAAAACCTTATATGGGATGTGATATCAGTGGAAGTCACCAAATTCTGTTCACATTTGAATTTTATGGAAGATAAAGATGCTATAGCAAACATAACTCTCTAGAGGTGTAAAGTGGAAAACAAGACATTAAGCAAAAGGCCTTCAAAAACAACTCAAAATACAGTTAGTTTTTAAACACTCTAACTCAATAAGATATGTAGAGTTTTGGAATCAAAGACAGACCAACAATTATCATTTAGGAAAGAAGAATTATTTGCAAGCATGATCATGTTAAAGAAGTACAAGACAAAGCGCAACAAATACTCCTTCAAGTTCAAAATTTTAAGAAATTATTTCAGGGGATTTTTGAAAATGGTCTACCTTCTTTTTGGAGTGATGATGGAAAATTAAAGACTCAAGGAAATTATCACAGTTTGATAGTACGGGCTTGTATGGATCACTTGAAATTTGAAGGTTTGGTCAAATGATTAACTGGAAAGACAATAATTGATAAATTGACTGATGATTTTGAAATATTTGATCAATTTCTAATGATTAAGAAGGACCTTCCAGCTGTATGTTACACATCATGCATAAAATTGCAGGTGATGGTGAAATAAATGATGGATTATGAAATCCAAAATCAAGAGGAATGGAAAATTGTTGAAAAATAAGGGAAAACAAAATACAAGTTATATCAAGAATGAATATTCAGGTGTCTTAATTTGAAATGAAGTTGTGGTTCCCTTGTTAACTGCCCAAGTGTTACATCATACCAAATCAAAGAAACACGTTACCAGCTTCGTCGACAACAAAACAAATGTTCCTGAAGTTTAGAGATTTATTTGAAATTTCTATTTGTAGCGAAGAATTAGTTAGGGTTTCTTCAAAGAACATTTTGTATAAATTTTGATTTTACAAAGTAATCGGGGTTGGATCCGAGAGCAAAAAAGGCAGTGATGTAATATTTTTTTGAAGAATTGAATGAAGAGAAAAAGTATAGGTCTATCAGAAACAAAGATTCATATGTTGTCACTTCTTCAATCTGTTAATTTCTCTTTTGTGAATGTATTTCCTGTTACACCATCTTATCACTTTGCCTCATATTTGACTTAACTATGTGAGTTATAATTCATTTTATATGCTCTGATTCACACATTTAAATCTTTTCACTGTTCTTTCTTCCAAATTAATGCAGAATTCATCCCAGTTTGATCCTCTGTGTTATTAATGTATTGTTTTCTTTAATCTTCTATCATTCCTAAAATTGTTATTTTTCTGGAGAAACGATACCTACTGTGCCTCTATGAAATATTTATCCTACCACCAGACTCTTAAATAATTTCGAGAAATGCGTGTGTTGAATCCATACCCAATGGATTTTGTTTTGATTCAACCACTTTGTTAAACTGTATGTTGTAACTAAAGATCTGGACATTGATTTAAAAATGTGAACTGTTACGATTGACCGTTAGATAACATATAAAAAATGCTTTTACTGACTTTCGATTGTGAAATCCTCATAGCAGATCTAAGAGATGATGTATACCTCACAAGAGTAATTATGATTAAGCAGGAAAATAGAAGAAGAGTGGTTAATACAGTATAATGAGCAACATAATAATAATACAGTAGAACTCGGATAGAAGCAAAAACACTTCATACACACTAATTAATTAATCACAATATGGACAAATAAGTAGTACAATGCATGAGGATTCGAATGCCAAGGTGGCAATTCGAATTAGCCTTCATGGAGTGATCAAAATATCACTGGAGTGTCATTGAAGCACAACTAGTAGTCTATCTCATCATCAATGGAGTCATCAATGCTCAAGTAACTGTCAACCATCAGTCAAACTAAGTCTAACTGAGTGTGGTAGGTGTAATTGAGTGTAATTGGCACATGGAGACATTAACTGAATGAAGGAGGCTCAGTGGAGGGTGCATGAGGAGCTAATTGGATTCAGAACAGGTAGTCATGTCTCATCGGAGGTCAATCAGAGTGATAACAGCAATGAGGAGTCAGTCTGGCCTCAAATCAAGGAAAGATTGGTGGATAACTGAAGTAAACTGGACTAGTAGGTGAGAAAGGTGCCCTTCTCATGCAGTAGGTGAAAGAAGGGCACATGACAGGCTAGGAGGGATGAAACTAAGTGGAAGGAAGCTCCGGGGGTTAGCTAACTGAGGGCTAGGTGCTGGGATTGATGACTGGAATGCATGCAAACCCTAAATGATGCATGCAAACCCTAAAAGTGCATGCATGACTGAAAATGTAAATGATCAAAATATTGGTGGGACTAGGATGGAGTATAGGAATATCCTAACACCTCCCCTTAATCCATCCTGGGCCTTGGTAACTAAGACCAAAGGTCACCCAATACAATGAATAATAACAGTCAATAACCCAAGGAAGTGGGGAAAATTTCATAGGAAAAATACCTCCCCCTCAAAACAGACTGTAAGGAACACATAAAAAATAAATGCTCCAAACTCAAGCAGGTGTGATGCTTGGTCATATGTCTGGAGGTATCTTATTCTCAGGAAGAAGTGGATCATGCTCAAAAAGCATGTGCTTGTACTTGCTCTTTAGATCGAATGTGATGAGAACAAATCCAAAAGTATGAGGATGATACTTGAACCTGTGATTCGAATCAGCTGAGGTAGGATCAAATCTATGAATGTGCAGATAGTCTTTTGTCTTCTCCTTCGAACCATCATGGGTAATATTATGCCAAAAAGAACCATCAAATAATAAGGATTGCTTGGAATCCAAATCAGATCCAAGACTTGAATCATGGTTGCTTAAGATCTCCTTTGAACTATTTGAGGTGAGATCTAAACCAGTAAATGCATGAGAAATTATCCCAAGTGGGTGGCCATGGTTTCTTGAGATCTCCTTTGAACCAGCAGGGGTGAGATAAAAACCATGATGTGCATGAGAAATTATCCCAAGCGAATGGCAATGGCCATATTCTTCAATAACCTTCTGAAAGCATGGAATAGTGATCATATAGTAGTAAATAAGAGGTGATTGCTTGAGGAGAGCGAATGCATTACCTCCAACAGTTGATTTTACCTCCGAAATAATCATGTGATCATGATGCAAACCAACAGACTCTGGTGCAAGAGAGGATTTAGGACCTTCTGCAATATCTAGAGTGTGAGCTGGAACAAAAAGAGAAGAAATTTGGAGCATGAGTGTAGAATCTACAAATTCTTCTTCTTTGTGGACAACTTCAATATGAGATGTGTTTGATACTAGTTCATGATCAATGAGATCATCAAGGAGGGTGAATGCATCACTTTGCTTGCTCTCAAAAGGGTTTGGACCAATCTCTTTATTTTGTCTGCCATATCTTTCATCCAGATGGGCCCATAACTCTTTTGGAGTTTCAACAACATCAAGGTACTGGTATATCATGTATTCAGACATAGCAAGCATCATTGATCCAAAGGCTCCGTCACCTTTATTTAACCAATCAATCTCCTCTTCAGAAGATTCGAACTCTCTTTCAAAACAATAGTCAAAGAGATCATGGCTCTTCAAATATGCTATCATTTTTGGTTTCCATTCATCATAGTTGAGTGGAGAAAGAGGAGGGATTTCTTCTGAATTCATTGAAGCTGTAGAAGACCTGCAAAAACAATAGAGAATATCTGCAACTGCTACTGCTACAAAAATCCAGAAACAGCTGCACTCGAAGTCTTGATAATAACCGGCAAAAAACTCTCAGGAATGGAGATAAACAATAATCTCAACATGCTCTGATACCATGTGAAAATCCTCACAATAGATCTAAGAGATGATGTATACCTCACAGGAGTAATTATGATTAAGTAGGAAAATAGAAGAAGAGTGGTCAATGCAATATAATGAGCAATAGAATAATAATACAGTAGAACTCGGATAGAAGCAAAAATACTTCACACACACTAATTAATTAATCATAATATGGACAAATAAGTAGTACAATGCATGAGGATTCGAATGCCAAGGTGTCAATTCGAATTAGCGTTCACGGAGTGATCAAAAGATCACTGGAGTGTCATCGGAGCACAACTAGTAGTCTATCTCATCATCAATGGAGTCATCAATGCTCAAGTAAATGTCAACCATCAGTCAAACTGAGTGTGGTAGATGTAACTGAGTGTAACTGGCACATGGAGACACTAACTGAATGAAGGAGGCTCAGTGGAGGGTGCATGAGGAGCTAACTGGAGTTAGAATAGGTAGTCATGTCTCATCGGAGGTCAATCGGAGTGATAACAGCAGTGAGGAGTCAGTCTGGCCTCAAATCAAGGAAAGACTGGTGGATAACTGAAGTAAAATGGACTGGTAGGTGAGAAAGGTGCCCTTATCATGCAGTAGGTGAAAGGAGGGTGCATGACAGGCTAGGAGGGCTGAAAATGAGTGGAAGGAAGCTCCAGGGGCTAGCTAACTGAGGGCTAGGTGCTGAGACTGATGACTGGAATGCATGCAAACCCTAAAAGTGCATGCATGACCGAAAATGTAAATGATCAAAATACTGGTGGGACTAGGATGGAGTATAGGAATATCCTAACACCGACTTCCAACAAGAAGGGTCGTCTGACCCTTCATTTATGAGAGAAAAAAGAAGAATGAACAATCGACCCTTCCTGTATTGTAGGATTAGTAGGAATCGTAAACACCAGAAGCATTTGGAACCCCTTCTTATATTCTAGAAATATCAAGAATATCATGAAGAGAAAGGTTCGACCGCCCCTTCGTTTAGTAGATAATTGTGAACACCTATATCCAAAATGGTGAACACAAGAAGGATCGACCGACCCTTCTTGCGGTCTAGAACTATTATGAAAAGAATGCTGGGCAGAAGAAGGGTCAGTCGCCCCTAATTCATTTATGAGAGAATTGTAAAAATATTCAACCTATGAAGGCTAGGTCGTTAATTCATGTATATCCATAATGGTGAACACTGGAAGAATACTGAGCACAAGAAGGGTTGGCTGACCCTTCATTTATGAGATAAATGTAAAAATATTTAATCTACGAAGGATAGGCCGACAATTCCCGACTTCTGACTTCTGCAGTAAATAGTAGGGATTTGGACATTGACTAAGTTATAACATATAAAAGATGCTTGTCTCGAATTCTGACTTCCGACAAGAAGGATCGGTCACCCCTTCATTTAGTAGAGAATTGTGAACACCTATATCCAACAATTCACCTATATCTAGAATGGTGAACACAAGAAGGATCGACCAAACCTTCTTGCAGTCTAGAACTATTATGAAAAGAATATTGGGAAGAAGAAGGGTTGGTCTCCCCTTCATTTATGAGAGAATTGTAAAAATATTCAACCTACGAAGGCTAGGCCTTCAATTAATGTATATCCAGAATGGTGAACATTGGAAGAATACTGAGCACAAGAAGGGTCGGCCGACCCTTCATTTACGAGAGAAATGTAAAAATATTTATTCTACGAAGGCTAGGCCGAAAATTCATGGCTTCCGACTTCTGCAGTAAATAGTATGGATCTGGACATCAGCTAAGTTATAACATATAAAAAATGTTTATCCCGACTTCCGACTTCCGACAAGAAGGATCGACCACCCCTTCGTTTAGTAGAGAATTGTGAACACATATATCCAACAATTCACCTATATCCAGAATGGTGAACACAAGAAGGATCGAATGACCCTTTTTGTACTCCAGAACTATTATGAAAAGAATACTGAGCACATGAAGGTTTGGTCTCCACTTCAGTTATGAGAAAAATGTAAAAATATTCAACCTTCGAAGACTAGGCCAAAAATTCATGTATATATAGAGTGGTGAACACTGTAAGAATACTGAGCACAAGAAGAGTCGGCCGACCCTTCATTTATGAGAGAAATGTAAAACTATTTATTCTACGAAGGACAAGTCGACAATTCATCTATATCCAGTATGGTGAACACAAGAATGAATGACCAACCCTTCCTATATTGTGGGTTTAGTATGAATAGTAAACACAAGAAGGATCAGGCGCCCCTTCTTCTATCCTCCAAATATCAAGAATATCATGGAGCAAAATGAATGGCCATCCATTCGTTTAGTAGACTTAATTGTAAAACTGTTGAAGCTATGGATGGTCATCGAACAATTCATCTATATCCAGAATGGTGAAAACAAGAAGGAACACCTGACCCTTCTTGTATTATATAATTATTACGAAAATAATACTGAGCACAAGAAGGGTCGATTGCCCCTTCATTTATGCGAGAAATATAAAAATATTCAACCTACGAAGGCTAGGCCGATAATTCATCTTTATTCAAAATGGTGAAAACTGGAAAAATACTGAACACAAGAAGGGTCGGCCGCCACTTTAGTTATGATAGAAATGTAAAGATATTCAACCTATGAAGGATAGGCTGACAATTCATCTATATCCAGAATGGTGAACAAAAGAATGAATGGAAGACCCTTTTTGTATTGTATGATTATTAGGAATAGTAAACACAAGAAGGATCGGGAGCCCCTTCTTATATCCTCCAAATATCAAGAATATCATGGAGTGAAAGGATCAATTGCCCCTTCGTTTATTAGAGAATTGTAAAACTATTGAAGTTCTGAATGGTCATCCAACAATTCACCTATATCCAGAATGGTGAATCCAAGAAGGATCGAACGACCTTTGCTGTATTATAGAACTATTAGTAAAATAAAACCCAAGAAGGATCGAACGCCCATTCGTATATTCTCCAAATATCAAGAATATCATGGAGATATTCTATCTAGATAAATTTGACATAAGTAGATTTGAGAAAGAAACGAACAATCCTTCTTGCATCGATCCATTCTATACAAACCACAATAAAGACCAGTTTAAATGGTAAGGAGTAGCACTTGATAGAAATGTGACTTCCCGTAATATTATCGATCTATTTATTTCTAGCACAAATACCAAATTAAAATGACAGTTAATATGAAATAATGATCGCTCCTTCTATGATCGATTCTATCTCAAATGACTATATAAAATGTGCATTCGATCTCTCATGGATAATGCTAATAGATTTGTTCTTAATCAATCAATTGATTTTGGAAAGGAGCGGTCATTCCTTCTCCATCGATCATTCACCTGAACATTTGCAAGTATACGTCTAATATACAAACACTAATTGATAATTATAAACATTGTATGCATTCTTATATTAACTAAACAATATTTACTGTTTTGTAGATAAAACATGTTTGCATTGTTGAGCCTTAGTCAATACCAGGAAATCTTGTTCCTTGATTTGTTAAAAGATCACAACCTTGGTTTATTCAAGCATGGATGGTATGTTCAGATGGATGAACCGAATAATTTGTACCCATATTTATATCTATTCTGCTTGGATGAGGAAGGATTTCCAACTCGAGCTGGAATATTGACATCTGTAGATCCCATTTTTGACGATTTGTTACGTGTTCAAGTTGAAGTGGTCAAGAGAGACTGGTGTTTCCTTCTACAGACTTATCTTATGGTTTGTAATTTTTGACTAGATCTAATGAAAAGTGGTCCTGATTCAGATCCGGTTTCTTGTGCGAAGCAAGGATGGGTTTTTCCCTCGTATGCTGTTTGTAATCAGTCCGAAAATAATACCGCGTCATCTTTAAAGAAATGAATTTTGTCGGTATGGGAGAAAAGAATCCTGGCTGCAAAAACCTCTTCAGTACTGCATTACATGTGTTAAATTTTGAGCATTAATTCACAATACTCTTGGATATTTATTGAGAGAATAACATATACAGTATATCAATGCATAACAATCACAATAAGCATGACAAGCATAACAAGAATCAAAAGCATGAGAGACAAGAGACACAGAGTTTCCGTGGGGAAAACCCTAAGGTGAAAAACCCCACAACTTCCTCAGAGATAGAGAGAGAAATGGCTCAATCAAAGTACAACCAAAATACACTTGAGATAGTCTCCTAGAGCAGATGATCCTCCTCCTCACTAGTGCGCCACTTTCTGAGTGAGAGAAGTGTGTCTTTCCGAATGATGCAAATAGAGATCTCCCGATCTCTATTTATACTTAACCTGTTTGCCCAGTTACCTTATGGGGCCGACTTGTCTGTCTAGATACATCCACAATATAATATATATTTTAGGGCCAACCCCACACATGGTGGTCTAATAACCCGTCGGCAAGTACACACACTTGCGACACTTGTCAATCCACATGACGACACTTCCTTATAGAGGAATAACACATCTCTTATAAGGGTACAATAAATATATATGAAATACATAGATGAAATACATTCCGAAGTTACATATACATCAAAAACATGAATATTGAAAAGAAGTTGACAAGTGTAGACCATGAAAATATTCTTTTCTACCTTAGAAGATCATTTCTCAATCATATTGAAAAAGATGTGACCAAATATTCCTTCAAAGGACTCAAAGCAAGTCCTTCTAAAGCGATGATGCAGAAAATGACTAAGAGCTTCAAAAGATCAAAAGAAGTTCAACAAGAACATATCAAATACTTTTTGTTCAATGAGAAAGTTTTTTCTATTGACATAAAAATATGTGTTATTGTGCCTCCGCATTTGCAATATCGAAAAGTTGATGAGGAGGTCATTGCAAAGATGGTTTTATCTCTTGTCTCAACTTTTACAACAACATTGAGAGATTCTATTCTATTGTCTTTCGATAAGAAGACCACGTTGGGATTTATTCCTAGAAATGAAGATGGAACTAATTTTCCTTCAATAAATTTCTATATATTGGATGGGCATCATAATATTTCAGTGCAGAAAATAATAATTGAAATTGATAAATATCAATCGGTCCATTCAAGGTATCGTCATCGAACAATTAATCTTCTACATAAAGATGTTCCTCAAAATGTTATCAACAAATTATGCAAACAACAAAATTTGTCAAACAAAGAATTTGTAGATACTCCATTCATTTCTCAAGTTGTAAAAGCAAGGGAGAAATGGATATTATGCGGTAGGCATACCGCCCGGGAAAGGGAAATGATTCCATTGATGATTGGCAGGTATAGAGTTTTTCATCTTATCAATCAAATTCTGTAGATTGATGCATGTGTTTTGAAATTAGTAAATTAAATATTATCTTTAATTTAATATGTTTGTAGTCTTTCCAAGGTGAATGTATGGATATTTGTTTTGTTCAAACAAAGGATAGCCTTACAAGATAACGGCTTGTTTTGACATCAGGTCGATTGTGGAACAAATGGATGTCTATATTCGAGCTTTACAAAATTGGTTCCTTTCCATGCTCACCCAAGAGAATCACTCAGGTTGATTTTGTTCAAAATAAAATAAAGAATCATGGATCTAATTTTTTTAGACCATTGCTTGATCTTGATGAAGATGAATTGACCGTTGTGGAAGAAAATATAATCAACAGATCGGTTTGGCTGAGCACATCAATCGACAAAAATGTTTGCGCAGAGACTTTATATCAATATTGCAAGCAAATCAAGGACGGGAGGTCAACCAGGCATTCAATCTTTGAATATTTCACATTTCATGATGTTCATACTTTTCGATCAAAGATGATCACTGATGATAATTTCATTGAAATCTATAAATTGCACCAAATAATCTCCAACAACTGTGTAGTATTTTATACTCCGAAAACAAGCAAAATCACCTGGTAAAAAGAGAAAGAAAGAATCTGAAGAGGATAATGGTACCAAATTACCAAAGGATGATGAGAAAATATTGAACATACATATCAATAAAGAGGGGATGGGTATGTCCATTGAATCCATCAAAGATAATTCATAGTTTGCTTGTCAATGCTGTTTTTTTGCATCTTTGGTTAACACACTAAGATCCATTGCATTTTTTGGTGTGGCAATCAACTGTGAATTTGTTATTGTTGATATGTGTAATTGTGATAGTGCCTGGACATAAGAAGATATGCTTGCATTGTTGTAATAATTAGAATCAAATGAAGCAAATTGTACTTGTATTTTTTTAGCTGATATGGAAAACTCTTGTATGATTTCTAAAGTTTTCACATATTTCAGCAAGAAATAAAAAAAAGGTAACGCGGAATCCTACCAAGGGAGTTTATAGAGATTTCTCCAAGGACTTATTTATAGGATTCTCTATTATACAGTATTGGAGAATTGGAAGGGATGAGGATAATTTGTCTACTTTTCAAATGGATATGGATTGGAAAGATGAAAACCTACCGATGATTGATTTACCTTTACCAATGATAGTTAGAGAAGCCATGTTTTTGAAAAAGAAAGGACACAGGAATTTTGGGATCACATAGTTTCTAGACTGGTCTCTTCTCAAGGTACAATTATTTTGTTGTATGTAGGAGGTAGGGTTCTTCGTTCGCTGATCATGTCGCCAGATAGAATAATTATTTCTATTGTGGAGACAGTACAACAAGAGCTATTTATGAACAGTTTCTATCATGAATTGGTATAAACCAAGGTATTTGTATTAACATTTTGAGATGTCTTATTTCATTGTATTTTAATTTTCTTGGTCAGTTATGTTCAATAACTTCTTCAAATTCCTATTCTACTATAGCTTTAAATAAAGATAACACTCATGTATCGTCCAATAAAATTATAGTATTCGATGACGACATTGAATGTGATGGAGAACCCACAAAGAACTACCAAACTGGTGGACAAGATGGACAAGAAGGTAAAAATTTATTTTTCAAAGATCCTGGTTAAATTAACTAAATTATGAATGGGGATAGTGACCTTGAATACTTGCAAAAATTTATATAAAATGTATACCTGCAAATTTCAAAGTCAAGATGATTGGATTGCTTTTCAACATGTGGATCATCCACAACCAGAGCTAGGATCGACGATGTCCGTGGATATTAGCCAAGAAATCACATTGAAGATGGGTTCCTTGGATAATAATGAACCAGGCGAGGGCTTGGTGGAAAAACGCGGTACCTCCAACAATGTTATTCACCACTCAAATGTTGGTCAGTCATTGACAGGTAAAAGACAAAGATTATTTTCTACTTAAATTGATAAAACAAATTTATTCTGAAATATATAATGACAAACAATATTTATGTGCAACTCTCTATACAAAAATGTTATTGGTATTAGAAATGGAAGGTTTTCTATTACGCAAGAAAGTCACAGAAAATGATTCCAAAAGAGAAAAAAAGGTAAATCTAAAGAGTACCATTGGAGGAAAAAAAGCAAAAAAAGGGGGAAGAAAGTACTGTTGGTGAATTTTAATTTAAACAAAAAGAAACTTCATATGAGTCATGAACAAATGCGATACAATTTTTGGGATTATGTCTTTCCAAATTCAATGTTGGTATTTGGTCATCTAAATGTGGGGTCAATGAGGGGAAGTCATTGTTTACACAATTTTTGAGGGCATGTAGTGCATAAAAAACATATGGGGACCAAATTTTATTTTTATGGCTTTGAGAGAGATGTACCAATGATAAAGAAGGAACTACACAAAAAAATATGAAGAGAGTGTGGGAGGAGTTCCCAATGAAATATTCCAGAGTAATACATTAATGATTGTTTTGGAGGGTGATGATGTGAAAGCACATCCATGTGAAAAATGTATTTTGAGTAAGCCCTTTATTGCATCGTCCACTAGGACAAATAGTGAATTGGTACATCGACTCTGGAAGGGTTTTAGTAAAATGCATGAATCAACTCATATCAAAACCTTCAATGCCTTCTTCTCGTTGATTGACAGCCATCAAATGTGACCTATCATTGCCTCTTTCAAGAGAGGGAAACACTAGATGTAACCTATGGAGATTATAAATAATTTAATGTGTTTTCTATTTTTTTCGGTGACGTTTCTATTTTCGTCTGAATCTAACGTATTACTAGTTCAATGTGATGCTTTTATGAAATCATTTGAATATGTTAAATTTTGGGTGATTTTTGTATTAATCTTTGGAAATCAAAATATTCATTTACAGTTTCATGTTTGTGATCATTAACTGCATGAACTAAGTGTTGTTGTTGTGGTTATATATATAGTCACGGTTTTTGTATGCAGTCCGGATATCACCGAAAAAGAAACTATTGGTCCTAGGAGTAAAGGGATTGCTCTTTGGAGTTCAGATGCTATCCAACATTGAATATTTTTCCAAACAACCTCATTTTGTCCATAATTTCTATCGTTATTATGCACAGATGTTCAGCCCTAATATTATCAATGCTGCCAGAGACCATCTTGACATTGCTCTGTGGTTTTCCTCACTCAACAACATGGAAATTAAAAAATTCTTTGGTATATTTGAATGGTTTAATAATGAATACTTTGTATTTATTTGGGGTCGAGAGAAATCTAAACATAGTACTATTTATAATTCCTCAATGTTTGAATATTATAATGTTGGTGAAGTACTCCACATATACAAAAATTCGTTCAAGGATGTACTTATCCAATATGGAGATATATATAAAAAAACTACATGTTGTTTATAGATGAACGACAATATCATTCAACAGATAATAGCAAGGAAAACTGCTTGAAAATGCCAACTAGTTGGGAATTTGACGATTCATAAGAGAGAGAAATAACTATAAAACAATGTTGTGTTCTCTGTTGAATCATCTCGGGCCTCGTTCAAAAATGGGGTGTTGGTTAAAGACATTCAACTTCAAATGACCATTATATTATATACACACCAATTCATTTAGTGATTTGTATCAGGGAAAATTTTAAGACCCCCCCTAAATTTCTATATATAATAATTGGGTGAATCCCCATGATATACAGGAAAATATGAAGGCTATTTTATCAATTTTATATTATGTATATATATTTTTTTGGCGAATCTCTCAGCGAATTATATAATATTGTAAAATCTTGGCGAATTTTTCACTAAATTATAAAGCCCTATAAAGTCTCAGAGAATCTTTCACAAAATCATAAAACCTTATAATGTCTTGGTGAATATTTTACTAAATTATAAAATATTGTGAAGTATTGGAGAATTTTTCAATAAATTTTAAAACCATATATAGTAATAGGAAAACATATTTAAAAAATACTAAATAAAAGATAAATATTAATAAATCATCACATAACAAGCCCTCTTTTGGTGGTAGTTTGGTACCTCACTCTAACTATCCCAGTAAATAGAAATTCACCATACTTTGGGAATATTTTTGAAAAACAACAATGCAATTTTTTATCGTCCTCATCCCTGAGTTGTAGCTATAAACTGTAATCCATTTGTAGTAACTCTAAATGGAAAGGAAAGATAATATCCATCTAAAAAAATTGCTCCTAAATGCTCATTGAACCAAGGTTTGAAAAGTATGACAAGGGAGATCAATGAAGAGGGATTAATAATGACTTGGGTGGCCCCTCCGTTGTTATTCCCCTTCATGATGTAGTTTCTCAAAACTGTAGATCAGTCATCCACTTATATGCTCTGATAAAACACATCCTCGAGTGTAAGGACTAGGCACATGATTGTGGTTTGATCTTCCAAAATTACGAGTAGCTCCCAACTACAAAATATGTGATAATAGTGCCCTAAGGGGGTTTTTACTTAGGAGTAAAATAAATAAAAGTAGCAATTTAAACAACTCCAAGGACAAACCCAGCAAGCAACATGCAAACAAGAGGTGAACTAGTAATTGCTTGAGATGATATATGGTATTTAAGGACGTAAATGATGACTAAAAAAAGTATGTAAGGTGGTTGGGTTGATGTATGTACTTATATAGGGACTAAACCAACACAAAAAAATCAACCAATTGATGCTATAAAACTAAAAGATGCCTAAATCATTAGTATACTAGGTGGTAATTTCCAACTATATATTTCAGGTGATTTAAGAGATTTTGGGCATGAAAACACTCACAAAGTTGGATATGGAAGCAAATAAAAAGTTGGGTTGATTTTAATATTATCCTAGCATACAAATAGCCTCACTGTGCTTAAAATAAGATATGGAATAACATAAGACAATGAGAAAAAATGGCATGTTGCGGGTCCAAAATGCAAATTTAATGGACGAAAACTATTGTTAAAATTAGTTCTTATCCTAGGGGGAATATGGATTAAAAAAACTATTCAAACAAAGAAAAAAACCCCAATAAGAATTACAAACATTGAGATTAGACTCTAACCCCCCCACATGCTCAACAAAAACAAGTGAAAATGTATAAAAACTATTTAACAAATGACTTTTTTTAGGTCTTGAGTTGAAATTAGTTAGTACCAATTACCTCTACTTAGGATGATTGACCAAGTGCTCTCCTCTTCAACAAATTCTGAAGACAAGCTCAGTTCTATTTTCATGGGGTGCAATTGGTACTCACTTTCCACACACAAATAAAAATAGTTTGTTGAGATAGAACTAAATCAAATCTGAAAGAGAAAGATAAATATTACATGAAATATTGAAAAGGAATGCCAGTGAGAAAAATATGGTTTAGAAGCAAATTGGTTTATCCACATAGAGTGCCCCTCTTCTCCAAGGAACCAAGGTGCACATGCTCTAATGGATCTTTGTTTATCTTGAAAAACAAAATTAAATCACTCCCCAAACTAGAAAAAATACACCAAGTAGCATGTAGTAGGGATTGACAAGAGATGAAATATGTGTATCCATCCAAAGAAAAGAGTGCAAGAGTCACAAGAAGTTCCATCTCTTTGTATTTCTGAAAAATGGCCAAGAGTCCCTAACAAATGAGAGCTCACTCTTTCATAACATGAGAGTGATCTAAATCCCCAATCTAAAGAGATTGATGATTGATATTACATCTTGAGAGTGAGAAATCAAGGGATGAGATATTTTCTCACTTTTAATTTTGTTGAAAATGATTTTATCCATGAACGAGACGAATTTCTCCATAGATAATGCACTAGTGTAAATGCAACTCATGTAATTTTAAGTTACAAAGAATGTTGCTTTATGAATGGTTTACCTTTGTAATCACAAATAGGCCTCTATTTTCTTTGATGAAGATGCCCAACTTATGGTGAGAAGATCGCATAAATACACAAGCTCTGAAAATTTCCTTCCTCACAAAAGATGGCGGGTGTTCTAAATTTGGTGAAGTCGCATTTCTCTACGAAAAGCTTGAGGCACACCTCTTTGTCCTTTTCCGTGGCGATGTATGCTTAGTCAGCACCACTTCTTGTGAACCACTCTTATACCGCTCGAACTAAATTCATCCCAATCCCCATACGCCTGCAAAATATTCCAAAGGAAAATTGAATGAACAACTCCCAGTTAGCATAATAGTTAAACTATAGTTAAACTTATACCTGTGGGTAGGTGAGACTCTCAGGCAAAGAATGTAAGTTGTGTTGGTGAACAATGGTATTGGAAGGTTTGAAATACTGGTTTCATAAGCCATAACTAAAACAATTTAAAGAAATCCCGTATCTCACTATTTGGGGCATCTAGTTGGCCTGAAACAAGAGATTAAGGACCTAGTGCCTTTGATAGTACAAGTAACAACTCAAGTCTATGCAGTGACTCAATATTAAAAGACTCAAGGCAGTATTCACTAAGTTTTTTGACCCAAAATCCGACGGCTAAAAAGTCGAATTTGCTACAACCTATGGTCGACTATCCGACAATTCTAGTCTTTTTTTATCGTCGGTGGGATATCGGCTAAAATTTGACATAGTTCAAGACGTCGGATATTCGACTAGAAAACACGTCGGTTAACCGACTTCCTACAGCTTCACAGGTAGTCAAATTACCATCCTTTTACCATCGATTATGCGTCATTTTAGTCGTCGGTTAAGCAACGTGTTTGCCATAAAAATGTAAGATTATGTCGTCGGTTAAGCGACGTGTATGCCATACAAAAAAAAAATCCGACGTTCCGAGCTGTCAGTCGTATTGCAAAACCGTCGGATATTACCATACGGTCGTCGGTTAAGCGACGTGTATGCCATACAAAAAAAAAGGAATCCGACGTTCCGAGTCGTTGGTAGTATTGCAAAACTGTTGGATATTACCATACTTTCATCGGATTAGAGCGTCGGTTAAACGACTATCCATTACATTTAAAAAAAAATAGCATTTTTCAAATAAAATTTTTCATACTGCAGGAAATCAATATATTCTATCTCTATTGTGGAAATATGTAGAATAATTACATATATATATAACTGAGAACCCCATTATGCTCTTCCCATTGTATTAGCAGCGGAGTAGCCTAAGTGAATAGAGACGTTGTAATAAAGCCATTGTATTAGAGTCATTGTATTAAGCGGCGGAGTCAATCATTATTCAAGTGGACCTACAGGCTAGTGGGTGCCTATTAAGGTGGCACAAAAGACTGTACTCTAAGTCTCAAGTGCTAGTGTCTATGGAACTTACTTTATGGACTACATGCTTTCCACGTAGTAGAATAAAAGGACTGGGAAGTTATGTAACATTGTGGCATATTCGTCACAAAGATATGGTAGTGTGGTTCCATTGTGTCAAGGTACTCTTACCTAACTTCTCTAATTTGGTATACTGAGGAGTTTGTATATTCATGTATGAGATCATATTCTTTGAATAAGGCTCATTAGATAGTTAATGGGTAGTTACTTAATGTAAAAGACTCAATTTTATTAAATAAGAACCAGTAGGTGGTTGGTAGTCATTAATTTTGAGATTGCATGTAGTTAGGGTTTTGGTAGTTATTAAGAAACTATTTATAGCGCTAGAAGGATGTATATTGTTTTGTCAAAGAGTGGTATTGTATTGAAGCTTTGCTCAAAGGAGCTCATCCTCTCCAAGAGGCCCATGAACATTACTCTCTCTTTTTGAATTTATTAATACAAGTGTTATATTTTGCAAGTTTAATCTCTTTCTTGCATTTTCTTTTGTTCACTTATATTTATTTGAGGTTAAGCTGGATATTGATTCCAAGGAAATTAAAGAGAAGGTTAAGGATATTGATTCCAGTGCATCATTTACTCAACCTTTGAAGTTATGGAAACTTGAAATTGGTTATGAGGAGCAACAAAAAATCACAACAAGCTCCAAGAAATTGTCAAAATTTAAACAACACGCGTGTGGGTTGTAGAAAGCCAGCATCGTAGCCATTCATTGAGATCCTCTCTGTTTCGAGAATAATTTCATATTCTCTACTAAACAGGCCCAACCACGTGAAGGTGGAAGCTCTTATGGCCCCTCCCCCCCTCACATCACTCTCAATTCCCCATACCCAATGCATGCACTCGAAAAAAAAAATATGTGCAAATTCATCCATATTTTATCATGAACTTTCATCCATTATTCATTCAATAAATGCTAACATTCACTAAACCATTGTTTCTATCGATACACACATTCATTCAATAAAATATAACATTCAATAAACCATTCATTAATCATTCAGTCAACACATTCATTCAATAAAAGATGAAATTCAATAAAGGTAACAGTTTACTACACTGAATCATTAAAACATTAGAAAATTCATTAAACCATTCAATGAATTTCCGCCATCCAATGAGTTTCCACGGTCTTCAGTTTCAGCCTGGAAACGGTTGACGATTCATGGTATTATGTTTCCCTTCGAATGCAAATGACAAAATCATACTTCACTATTAAGGTTTGTCTGACAAAGATGATGGTCAAAGAAATCTTGATAGTGAACTATGAGTTTTCCATATTGCAGCTTAAGGGAAATGTAAATATAGAATGAATCGTCACCGTTGTCAGAATTCTCATTGAGCTCCTCTCTGTTTCGAGAATAATTTCATATTCTCTATTGAACAGGGCCAACCACGTGAAGGTGGAAGCTCTTATGCCCCCCCCCTCACATCACTCTCAATTCCCCATACCCAATGCATGTACTTGAAAAAAACAAATATGTGCAAATTCATCCATATTTCATCATGAACTTTCATCCATTATTCATTCAATAAATGCTAACATTCACTAAACCATCATTTCAGTCAATCAACACATTCATTCAATAAAAGATAACATTCAATACACCATTCATTAATCATTCAGTCAACACATTCATTCAATAAAAGTTGAAATTCAATGAAGGTAACAGTTTACTACACTGAATCATTAAAACATTAGAACATTCATTAAACCATTCATTCATTCATTAGACCAAAAATAGTGGATGATATATTGTGATAAAAAATATTTAGACGCTGTTTTTCCCGTCCTTCTTTTTATAAGTTTTTCTTCTCTTCAGTGGTATATAATCTATGAGAGGACCATCTACATCATCTGGACTTTTTCTTCCAATTCTTGGTTCTTTAGCAGGCGCTTTTGGTGATGTTTGCAATATCCTAGCTGATTGTTGTTCTAGACCTGGATTTTGTGGCAAGGGGTTCGGATTTGCTGCAACGATGTGAAAATGTTACATCGTTATATTTTTCTATTGTAATGACAAGTTTTTCATTTAAAAAAATTCATTATGAAGGTGTTTTTTTACCAGGTGTGACCAAATCATGTTGTTGATGTTCTTGTCTAGTCTCAACCTGTACAGTTTCACCCTCTACATGCTCTGCAGGTGAAATACGATGAACTACAATTAATGGTCACCATTTGCAATGCTATACATAAAATTGTAGCATATGAATAAATTCATTACTGGGATTTGAAGCTTGATCATTGAGTTGTTGTTGTCCCTCCTCGACACTAATGGGATCATTACTTTCTTGTTAAAAACAGAGTCAATATTTTACATCAAGTATTTGGAACGAAAATATTCCACAAGCGACAAATCTTCATTAAACTATATAGATTCTATATACCTGTGCACCGGATGGATTAGTACCACAAGATTGTGTCTGCCCAGATAAGCTTCTTCTACGTTCAACAACAGCTCCAAAGCCTTCCTGGAAGCCAAGCTTCATGTCTTCCTCTGTGGGTACTTCATTGAATCGATCGGCCTGCATATTTGCTTATCGTCATTAATTAACATTTAACGGTGCAATAAAACGAAAAATAATTTTCAATTTATTATTTGTATTCGTTGTTGGTTTGTCGAAACTTACAAATCGTGCCGCCAAATTCGAATAACCACCAGGGCCAAGCTTGTGCCGACCTACTTTTTCTAGTCTTGCCTTTGTGGCCTTTGATGTGTCTGGTAGCCTATGCAAGTCTTGAAATACGTTAGATGTTCCAAGTTCGATATAGAAATCAAGGATAATAAGGTTTAGAATGACATTGCGGAAAGTATTGCATACCTCCCTGTTCCTGGTGTTAGCTTGCATTCTCTTCTTAGAGCCTTCTCCTTTCCATCTTCCACTAGAGCTCTCCACTCCATTGCTGGAATCATTGGTGGGCGCTCATACCTATGGTTTCTTTCGAGGTGTGTCCTATATTGGTCTCGGACAACTTTCACATGTTGACAAGCCTTTTTCAAGACATTGGCATGACTGAAGGTTTTCTCCCCGAAGAGGCCAACCAACCGATTAGTGAGTTCATCTTTTAAATGTTTCGGTTGTCTATTCCACCTTGATCGGATGGTGGGCCCAAAGATCTCCAAGCAAAAGTCATTCATATGTTTATAGAAAACATTGTTTCCTACACAACGATCATGCCATGATCATAATTAGTTGATAAAAAATGTTTTATCGGTATATTACAATGAAATTATAAACACTAATTAACCTGATCAACTATGATTAATTACCTGGGATCGTCAGTATCTTTATTGGGACGAGATCTTCGTCCACCAAAAATTTTGTCTCCAGTGTTCCCGTGATTTTGACACGGGAAGATCCTGGAAATGTAGCTTGTTTGACATCAAAATTGATAGGGGACTCGGTGTCGACCCCTTCTTGTGGAGGATCCGTTGTGTGTTGGTCAGTAGCGGCTATTGCGCTCACAGCGGGGGTCTGTGGTGTTTCAGAACATGTTGCCGACTGTTTGGTCGACAAAAATGGTGAAGGATTCAAACTACGTGGAGTCGTTTGGTCGTGATGCGAAGTCTCTCCACGAGCCTCGCTCGGGCCAACACCACCTTCACCAATATTGTGTGGTCCCTTATAATTCTGTAAATACACACCATGTCTTATACGTTCAATACTATCATATAAAAGAGAACATTATAAAGATTTAAATGAATTATTCTATGATTCAAGATTCCTCAACTTACTCGCAAGTTATTAGATCTATGTTCCAACAATGCAATCCTTTCTTTAATTGCACTTGTCTGTGGAACCTGGATTACTAGAGAAAGGATTTTCGTAGTATATCTATTCAACAATTTCTCTGCCATCTTTAGCAGGTGTGCGGCTTCACCAATTTTTTCGCAATCGTGAAGCACCTTTGCCACTTCAGGGTCTAACGAAAAATCTTGCGATGCTGACTCATACTGCGATTCACTAGTGGGCTACAACAAACATATATAAAGCACTATTGAGTTCTCTACTGATAGATTTTGAATTTTATATTAACGTATATAACACATCTATCATGATAGATTCGTAAAATTACAACACGGTTTACATTATCACAACGAAACCAGTATATCACACGAAAAATACATAACAAAATTAACATTATGCTACGTATTATATTGGTACAATTGAAATGAATTATACCTGCGACCTTGAGGATCACGATCCACTCATTGGATCAATGGTCATAGGCGACTTGCCCTAATCTGCTAATATCTGGGAGCTGCCCCTAACAACACCCTAATAAAAAAACATAGTGAAAGTCACCTAAATGATTCCAAAACTATTCATGAGAAAACACATCAAAAAAATTATTATTCATATTATATTTTTAATATTACAAAGATGTATACTCGTTGCGCGGACCCTGGTGTGGCCGACCTTACGGAACCAGCCTGCATCAAAAACATAGACTAGAAAATTACGTAAACGAAACCAAAATACTCATTGAAACATTAATATAATGCTAAAACATTTTGACATATTTTAATTGTACAATTCAAATCAGGTCTACCTGTTGCGCCGAGGGTGTTGTCGTCTGATCAACATTCGACAGGTGTATTTCCTGATCAACGTTCTGCATCAAATATAAATTTCATTATATAAAACAAACCAAGTTATTAATAATGGAAAAACAAAGCAAATAAAAAATCTTTTCTCTTATTATATTTTTACTATTAGAAAGATGTATACCTGCTCCATCAAGGAAGAAGTTCTCCTCCGACCATTTGTTGGCAGGGATTTATCCCGATCACTGGCCTGCGAAGTAAATATGAGAAATTTAAACTAAATAAACTAACAAAAAATACTTATGATGTTTAATTTATTACTAAAAGGTTGGGTAAAATGTTATATAGTAACCTTGTTTGTATCTACTCGGTTGGCAGGGTAATTAATAAGCAACTCGTCCCCTGCAGATATTGTTTTAATAGCAACTACAAAAACACAGTTTCCTTCACGCCCCTCAAATTCACAGTTTGGTTGCTTAATTGTAGACCCTGGTTGTGTACTATTTATAAACCCCACAATATTCCCTGTGGCCTTTGGCCTTCCGTCCATGTACAACATTCCTCCTTTATTTTTATTTTTGTCTTTCAATTGTAAATAGTTTGTTGACAATCCATAGCTACGCATACTTTTTGTATATCGGACAAGGCGCATCCAATCATTGTAGTTGTACATGGGTCCAACATACTCCATCAATTCTGTACATGTCCCGTAACCGACCAAGATGCAATCCATGGAAAACAACCCGAAACCATGTATCGACGACGGTACAATTTGATATCTCCTCTCGTTCACACAAAAATCAGTGTTCAGTGGAGGAAGATCCTTCGGTACCCATTGTTTCACTAAATGTCTGTACCTCAAGGGCACCTCTTCGTCGTCTTTTGTCTCATCACCATAGGAACATGCCCCCCCTTGACCGTGAAAAAATTCATTGCATCTATGGAATCTTCTTTTGGTTTTTTGACATCTAGTTGATACAATTCTTCTAGACCTACTGGATGTCTCACTTTCCTCTAGCCTTCATAAACTCCCCTCGCTCGAGGAAGATAGATCAGACAAATACCTGTTTGGTTCTACCTGCACCATTGGAAATTTTTTTAGATTCAACCGCAAGGCATAGCGCCTCTTAAAAGTTGACGTGTATTTCCTTTTATAATTTTAATTGATCCTCATTCCCTTTGTCAACATGTAGGCATTCAAGTGATGATCGGAAGACGACCAATTTATCTTTCTTAAGAGTAGAAAGTCATGCAATATTTATGAGTTGTTTTTTACTATTTGATTTAACGCTACATCACACACGTAACACACATGTAGCACACATGAAACACTACACATACACGTTACAAGATTTCCTATAATGCTACAAGTCCTGGCTACTTAACGAAAACTATTTACCACATATTTGATTACCTTAGTGTAGATGTTTCCTGTAATATACTCAGAAGAGTTACTTTCAGAAATGACTGTGCCTCTTAGAGGCTAGTCAACTCTAGGAACCAAGTGACCCTATGATAGGGCTAGTACAAACCAGAGAGAGAGAGATGACTGGGCTATGGTACAGTCAATCAAAGAAATTCAGTGACAGTAAAAAGGCTCAGTACAAAGACTAACCAGTAAGGTACAAGTAAAAAAAAAAAGAATGGGTATAAAGACTCACAACCCTTGGGACTAAGGGGGTGTACACTACCTCAAACGTGGACAAACTACCATAGTTATAACCACAAGACCAAAAACATAAAAGGTGGTCCAAATCAATATATGCAATATCTCCCTGTAACTACCTCATATATGCAATATCTCCCTGTAACTACCTCATATATGCAATATCTCCTTGTAACTACCTCATATATGCAATAGCTCCTTGTAACTACCTCTTGAAACTCAAATAGTACCACCAAAAGGTATGATAGCATGCAATCTTCCAAACTAAGGTCAGGAGGGTGGTACGAAGTGGGTATAAAGACACATAACAATTTGGAGAAAGTGGGTGTACCTCAAATGTGGACAAACTACCATAGTACCCACAAGACATAAAACATAAAAGGTGGTACAAATCAAATGATATCCCAATATCAGTAAAACACCAAAAAGGTAAAAGGCAAGGTACCACAAAAATATTATCGACAAAATGAAAGGACCATAAGACAATCGACCAAGGTGGGGTACAACCATTCATATCTCTCTCAAATGTACCATTGTTCCATATAACTTGAAAGACCATCATCACAATAAACGGAAAAGTCCACACGGGTGATGTGATCACGTGGTCCTCTAGACTACTCCTACGGTCAAGCGTTAGTGGCTCCATGAAGGGGTGTTCATTCCCTTCAGAAGACCATCTAACTCAACCATCTCAAAGACCTAGGAGAAGAGGACATCACACATCATCAAATAAGTATTGGTAACTACCGTGTATGAACTCAAAAACCCTAAAGAAACCGAGCGTGCAGAAGGGGAGCTATGAAAAGACAAGGCTCGCAGGACAAAAAAACAAGCTCAAAAAACTATACTGGGACCGATGTCATAGTAAGCGAGCTGAAACAAAAGTGGCCAGAATGCCAACAAGTAGCACTAAAAAGAAAAAGACCCTCTAAAAAGGTGAAAATGCAAGCAAACTTCTTAACTAGGAGCTGGAGACCTCGACAAATCGTATCCTTCGCAAGGTGATGAAATCCAAGTCGAACAATATGAAGTGAGAGACCGAATTTGAAGGATATCCCTCTACCGAAATGGATCCTGGGTAAAAGAGCCCTAGTAGAAAAGTCACTAAGCTACCTCATTCATGACACGTCAAAAAATGTTTTCAACACTTCTGCCTTATCACCCTTGTGTCACCAGTATGGTGGCCAGAGAATACAAGGAAGACAATGATCGATGTTGCCTTAGGGCTAAGTGGAGTGCGGCATTCCACATAGTCCGTTTGATTCTCGATCTCACGGCGGTTTAACCGCTGAAACAACAGGAGGCCCCTCCACAAACTGGTGTATGACCGTGTCAACAAATACTAGAGGATTTTGGTTCCCTAGAGGACAACAACTATGTCTCAGATGATAATGACAAGGGGGAATTAGTTTGATGTCTATCCCCAGTGTCCTACCTAACTACCAAATTCTTTTGATTTCCTCAAGTGAGGTTATGGTGTGTTTAGTTAGGGGGTATAAATTTTAGTGGTTGTATTACTCAATCGGGTGATGGAAGTGAAACTCGTGGTGTGATGACTGACTCAAACCATGCAAATGCATATGAATAAAATAAGCCTTTCCTTTCAATGAATGCTAGCTAAGGTAAGGAGAGAGTTCTTTCAAACTATAACTACTCTTTCAAATTAAATGAATGCAACAAGTGTTCAAGTTCATTCATGGGACCTCAAGGAGAGCTTCAGATATACTCAAGTCATGCAAATGAATTCATCACATAAAACAAAGTGATAATAAATATAAGGAATTGTACATATCCATGTTCATAATTCTCTAGGAACACTTATAACATTCTTCAATCATTCTTCACAAAAACACATGGATAGTAGAAACAATAAACTGCATATAAATCTTCATGAGCCTAATAAAAAAACAGTAACCACAACTGGGGAAGCTATACCACAACTTGTTTTTTTATGAATATAAATACAAGAGTATCCTAATCATGAGCAATACATCCTTTACTTTTACATCATGAGCAATACTAATCATTTCCCCTTTAACTTGCATTGAGTACCTTGACATGAATTCCCCCAAGCTACTATATTCTAAGTGTTAAAGCTGCTACAGTACTACCCTAGCCGAAGACTAAAATTGCCACAATCCAAGTCATGATGGTTTGATTGAAGTTTGAAGTATGATGATGCATGCTTACCTTTTATGAATTTACTAACCCTGATCAATGATACAATGGAAGCCAATTTTAAGAAGATGAAGACTTTAAAATAAACCATAATAGCCTGAAATACTTCCTAAACCAGAACAACAAAAATGGGTAAGCAAAATCAAAGTTCCGTTTTCCGTCGAGGTGGCCTTAAGTCTTGCTTTTTGCATTCACGGTTTGGTTGGTTAACTTAACATCCCTCCAATTCATAAGAAATTTTTGTGGCATTCATTTAATTTGGTGGAGGCTGAGGCATTCATTTCAAAATTGGAGATGGAGGCTTCTTCCATGCCGAGACTTGAGGAAATTTCAAAGTATGGTGATTTTAGTTTACAAAAATTACTACTTGGGGACTGCTTTGGGACTGAGGTCTGCTCAGGAGAGGCTACAGCTTGTTATATGAGTTGAAAATCGGTGTAGGTTAGGGTTTGGAGGAGAAAATTAAAAGATTTATACTTTAATGCATAAATAAATTCCTAAATCAATGCTAGAAACAAAATAGTACAGTTGTGACAAGGTAATATAAATTTAAACATAATTTTCATCTCTTTCAACTTTAACACTCCCAAAGGTCCCTGTGTTAAAGTTGAAGTAGAGAAGGACAATAAATAACAACAACATTAATAAAGTAATGAACAAGTTAAACAGAACTAACAACTAGCATCAGTAATGCCGGTTTAGACCTTCCTTATAATCAGATATATTTTTCAATAAACCCTTTCTGCAATAGCTGACAACCACCAGGGATCAACAACGTATGCCCCAGCAAGGCCCATAGGCTCAGAGTAGAGGCCAAAGACAGTTTGGATAGTCCTGTTCCTATGGATACTGATTCTGAAGATAAGCATAATGAGGGGGTTGGAACTAGTGGATTGTCTCTTGAAAATATGAGTAATGAATGCTTTCTAAAATTAATCATTTCACATGCCATGGTGTTTGTGCATTTGGCAATGGAAAATCCTGAAACTTGTAGAATATTTGTTGAGTAAAAGGGCATTGAAGCCCTTATGAGGTTCTTAACTCTTCCAAGTATTCCGCACAAGGTGCATCGATTTAGTTAACCCCAAAATACTGGAAATGTTTCTTTGCATGGTTTTACCTTCTTCCCCATTAATGAAATGCCATAGGAGCAGAAGCCCTCTAGTTCCTTCATCAAGTTGTAAAAGAAAAGGATTTCAAGAGATAACTGTGGTTCAAGATACTGGAGATTTACTAAATTGGCTATATAAATACATAACAATGTGTGCAGGGATACCTCCATGCATTATATGCATTTCCTTTGTCAAATTATCATTCAGGTTTTTCCTTTGGACCTTTGTTGCCTCTCAAAGGCTCCAAACCAAATCATTCCAACTTCCAAGCACTTGCAAAATAGAAATGATAATCTACTAAGAACATCCAATCTATATAACTCTGAAAACTTGAGCCTCAAATATTCCTTTAGAGGAACAATCAACTGTGAGCTGCTTATACCCATGTGAAACATGGTGATAACCATGCAACAATACATCCAAGCTATATAACTCAGAAAACTTGAGCCTCAAATATGCCTTTAGAGGAACAATCAACTATGAGCTGCTTAAACCCTTATGAAAAATTGTGTGATAACCATGCATCAATACATCCAATCTATATAAATCAGAAAACTTGAACCTCAAATATGCCTTTAGAGGAACAATCAACTGTGAGTTGCTTAAACCCCTGTGAAAAATTGGGTGATAACCATGTAGCAATACATCTATAAAAGATTCTCGGTTACAAAATTGTCTCTATCCCTACAAAAGCGCTGCATAATAAGATATTTATTTTGATATTGCAGCAAAAATCTCTCTCAAAAGAATTGAGTCCTAAAACAAGTGATTAGCATTCATGATCACTCTGCGTTACACTCTGGTACTAATAAATGCTTAGAAGGCATTAAAGATGGGATTTGTGAGTTCATTTCCTCATGAACATGGCCAAATAAGAAAGAAAATTGGGCCTTGGGCCATTGGCAGAGTCATTGTTTCTAGTACCCTTGATGTTGCACTTCCTACTTAAGTGGATTAGGCCTATGCATCAATAGAATGCAATTATGTTCTCTACTGATTGATACAGGAAAAATAGTTGAAAAATATGTTGATTACCTACCCACTCAAAGGTTAGTATTGTTGAATTTTCTCTATAACCCAAATCTGATTTCAACCTCCAATAAATTACTTAATCGCAGATCAGGGTCATTAGTAATAGCCCCCGCCCCCCCAATTCACCCATCAAACTAAAAAAAACAGTAGATGCAATAAGATAAAAATACCCCAATGTAGATTGAATTAGCAATGAAACCCTCTTAGAAGACAAGTGTTTTTTATGGCCAATATGTGGGTATGGAGGAGGTCATTAGCCTGTTCGCCACGACTTTAGTGGGAAAATTTAGTTATTGGGTAAATACCGATGGCTGGAACCCTAGTTTCGATACAGTAGAGAAAAGACAAGATAGCGAAAGTGGTTGGGGGGGTAAATCCCTCACGGATCGAAGGATGTGGTTAAGGATTTGTCGACATAAATTTGTCCCACACCAAGTAGAAACCCTGTAGCATATCCAGTCGATACTTAGTCAACTACCTCCATGCGACCAATATGCATGAATTTAACAAGTTTGCAGGTCCAAATTTCACAAATTAGAGCACAATATGTCCAAGAAAATAACCGGTAAAATGCCTCGAATTTTATTTTATTTTATTTATTTATTTATATATATATATATATATATATATATTTTTATTTTTTATTTTTTATTTTTTTTTATTTTTTTTCTGTTCTGTGTAGTAAATTCAAACCCCAAATGAAAATCCTTTTACTAGATTCAAACCCCAAACTCAGAGATGTTCTTAGTTTGTTTTCTACCTATACGAGGAAGGGTTTTACTTACTGATGTCATTGTGGGTCGTGGACCTCCTTTGTTGCGCCAACATCAATCTCCTTGGACAGATTGGGCCGCCAATTCACTGCGATGTCAATCTCCTTTGATGGGCTAGCGGCTAGATGGTGACGGCTTCCACCCTGGACAGGGGTCGCTTGGACAGGGGTTGCGGAGGAGACAGATTCGTGAATGAGCGCGCTATTTGGACAGGGTGAGGTTTGTTTCATTTTGTTTTTAATTTATGTTTTTAATAATAATATAATTTTTTTATTATTTATTATTTTTTATAATGTGTTATAATATTTTTTATATATATTTTAATATTTTATTTTTTATTTTTTTATATATATATGTGTTAATATTGTTTTTAATTTATATTTTTATTATAATATATTTATATATATTTTTTAATATTATAACATATTTTAATGCAATGTGTTATCATTAGGCCCTTTAAAGAAGATATTTGATCTTTGATTGGGATATAGGTGCCATTAGGAATTGTTTTGTACCAAGAATGGGTCATGGTGTCTTAACCATGGTAAGGAGAGGAAATGAAAAAAAATTAAGTTCTATATAACTCTTTTAAGGATCTATCCCATGAATGTGGTCTCAAAGAACCACATAGGCCATGATATAAAAGGTATCTTTGACCTTTGTGTGTGGTATGAAAGCCAATAGGAGGTTATAAGGAATAGATATTGGG
Organism: Larix kaempferi; assembly: GCA_027924585.1. Lineage (NCBI taxonomy): Eukaryota > Viridiplantae > Streptophyta > Pinopsida > Pinales > Pinaceae > Larix > Larix kaempferi. The sequence goes on along the minus strand of BSBM01002204.1, from coordinate 17,847,077 downwards.
TCTTGACCATGGTCGAGTAAGGAAGAAAATGGACGCATAACCTAAATATAGCTTCTAGGGCTTATGGGACAAAATGAGGTCTTGAGCCACTACATATTCCCTTTAGAGGATATCTTTAGCCACTAAGTGAGATATAGCCACCATTAGGAGATCTTGTTCACCTAGGATGGATCTTACGGTGTCAACCATGGTCATAAGGGAAGCAGTGCAAGGAATTTTTAGTGGTTCTAGGTTAATTACTTTTAAGGATTACTATTAAATGAATGTTTGAATCAATGCAATGAGTAACTATGTTGACTCTTAATATTTAAAAGTAGTTATAAATTTTACTAGTTGCAGTATAAATCATATAGCATTTAGGGATCATTAACATCTCAATAATTATGAACCTTGTGGTTGCATACCTTGAAGCTTAACACATCCAGATTGATAATTAAAGTGAACAATTATATCATTGTAATTATGTAGTCCACCACTAAGTATCAAAGAATATGCAAAAAGTATAGATGGAAACATGTTATGTAAGTATTTTGTTAAAATATAATGTAAGTGAAAATATTTAAATTTATTGGAGAAAGTATGTAATGAAATGGATCCATTGGTCATGAATTGCTTTTTTTTTAAGAAATGTTTTAAAATGAAATATTATTGTCTGATGTTCTAGTCTGAATGAAGTATTGTAAGTTAATGAGTTTTATCTTAGTATGTTCAGTCTTACCACTATTACATGAGATGGGGAAGTCATTAATTTACTAGTGAACAATTTGGTTCAATGTTATGTTGTGTCAACCCTTCACAATACAGTATGATAATAAATATAAATCCTCATGTTGAATATTACAAGCTCTTTAAAATACATTGGTTGATTACCAAAAGAAGTTGTCATCAATAGTTTTGTGTGTTTGCTTGTTTGAATTGTGGTCATTAGTCCAAATTTAAAAAAATTCAACGTTGGCCTCGGGTAGCACATTCAACGTTGGCCCCGTGTAGCACATTAATTAATCTATAGGTATGGTTTTTGATGCTCAAATGATGCTCGAATTGTTAGTTTCAGTTATGTTTGAGTCTGGAAACCCTCCCACACCATCGATGCATGTGTCTAGTCTAACCATGCCAGATTTCAGTCCAAGCAAGCAAAAATTTAAAAAATTTCAACGTTGGCCCGTGTAGCATATTAATTAAACTATATGACGATGATGACGATGACGATGATGATGAAGATGACGATGACGATGACGACGACGACGACGATGATGATGATGATGATGATATTGACGATGTTGATGATGGTGTTGATGACGATGACGATGACGATGACGATGATGACGATGACGATGATGATGGCGACGATGATGAAGACGATCGATGATGACGACGATGATGAAGATATTGTTGATGATGATGAGGAAGATGATGATAATGATGATGGTGAGGATGATGACGATGATGCTGATCACAATGATGATGATGATGGTGGTGGCCGTGACGACGATGATAAACATGATGCTGCTGCTGCTGCTGATGATGAGAATGATGAAGATCATGATGATGATGACGATGATGAAGATGATGATGATGATGAAGACGATCGATGATGATGATGATGATGACGATGATGATGAAGATGATCGATGATGACGACGATGATGGCGATGATGATGAATACGATCGATGATGACGATGATGACGACGATGATGACGATGATGACGATCGATGATGACGATGAAGATGATCGATGATGACAATGATGATGATGATGATGATGATGATGAAGATATTGCTGATGATGATGATGATGGTGAGGATGATGACGATGATGTTGATCACAATGATGATGATGATGATGGTGGCCATGACGACGACGATAAACATGATGCTGCTGATGATGATGATGATGAGAATGATGAAGATCATGATGATGATGATGACGATGATGAAGATGACGATGATGATGAATACGATCGATGATGATGACAATGATGATGAAGACGATCGATGATGATGATGATGATGATGATGATGACGACGATGATGATGATGACGATGATGACGATGAAGACGATCGATGATGATGATGATGATGACTATGATGATGAAGATGATGAAGACGATAATGATGAAGACGATGATGATGACGACGATGATGACGATGATGATGAAGATGATGATGACAACGATGATGATGAAGATGATGATGTTGATGATGATGATGACGACGATGATGAAGATGATCACGATGATGATGATGATGCTGATGATGATGATGATGTTTGAGTCTTGATAATTGTGCATTTCCTTACGAAGCTTCTCTCTGTTTCAAGAATAATTTAATATTCTCTACTAAACAGGGCCAACCACGTGAAGGTGGAAGCTCTTATGGCCCCTCCCCCTCCTCACATCACTCTCAATTCCCCATAACACGGAAAAAATATCTATGTACACTAGAAACTTTAAATGTGTTTTTTGACATACTCTAAAGCAAGCAATGTTTCTAATTATATCATATAGGAAAATGGAAACTCACTACGAAACAATTAATTTATTATTACTGCATACCTCATAAACTTCAATGGTCTTCATCATCTTCTTCATCTGGGTCATTGTCTGTACTATCATCCGATGATCCAGATTCAACATTGTAAGGATTGGCCATATCATCCTCGTCGTCGATGTCAGTTACGATCAACATGTCATCGTCGATATCATCTTCATGGACATTGTCTGATAGTACATCATCTGATTCAATAAGTTCTTTGACATTTTCTTCTAGACCATGATCATCTAACTCATGTTGATCATGATCATCTTCTACGACATCTTATTCTACGAGAATGTCTTCATTACCTTCATCAACGTTATAATTTACCGACCTTCCCCTTGGATCGTGTCTGACAGCAAATGACCAACCCGCTCTACCTGGAACCTCAGAGTAAAATACCTGTTCACATTGGGTTGGAAGAACATAGGGCTTCATTCCTAACTCAAACAACCTTGTATTTACCATGGTAAAACCATTATCATGTTCAATAATTGTTCTATAGGGATCACGTTAATTCAATCTACACCTGTACCATTTGACAACGAACAGAAATACCTTGAAGGAGTTAAAGTCACACTGAAGAATGTCTTCTAGATACCCATAGTATCGATTTTCAGATAGTTCTAGATGTCTGTCACTTCTAGAAGAAACATTGGTCACCTCAAAGATTGCAGATATCCCATAATCAGATGTTTTCTTTGTTTCATCCAACTTTTTGATGCGATATCTACATCCATTGCACCACATAGCCTTATGGTGTTTTACCTAGTACAACAAGCCATACAGGAAAAGATTACATAATGATAACACCATATTTATGATAAAGTAGGGCATGTTTATTATAATGCCATAAAAGGAAAATAACCAGCGTGACGTACAACGACAATATTTAAAGAAATAAATAAATAGTGCCGTTGATTAATATTCTTACCTGCTTATCTTTTAAACCTCTTGCTAAATCGATTTCCCTTTGTGTTACATTGGTGTCTCCATTGCGATGTGCAGCTTTAACCAATGAAGCCACACCTTCCCATGATATTCCATGGCCAGATTGTTCACATTTTTCGATCCATACCTTCATCCAGTCAAGATTGTTTGCGATGTATAAATGAATCGCATCCCACTCTCGACCAACTGTTTGATGACAATAAATTAAAATTCAATGAAAATGTATATTAGTCACTTAAAAATGTATATAATTACAATATAAAATGATGCAAAATACTAAATAAAAAAATAGAATATATATGTATGATATATAAACATAAAAATCACTAGTGAAATGTGTTATATTACCTTTCACCTTCCTCGATCTACCTTTCCCCTTCGGGTACTCCCCTTCAAAATCATTTTTGGATTCTGGATCACAAATGTGACGTAAATTGAGCTTTGACGCCAATATAGGAAGATATTAACTAATGTACAACATGTTTTGGTATACCATATATCCCTCCATCATAGAACCCTCAGCATATGCTCGTTGTCTGACCAAACCCTTCATAAATTTCAAGTGCCTCTCAACCATCCACATGGACCTTGAGTGTGTAGGTCCACACAGTTCAATCTCCTCAACTTGGTGTATGAGGTAGTGTTCCTGTGCATTGAAAAATGCTGAAGGTAGATGCTTCTGCATTTCACAAATGAGACGAGGAATTTCTCTCCTCCAATACTTTATGTCTTCTTTATGGAATTCTTTAGATGACAACCATCTATAAGTGACATGACAACTATCCAATCAAGAGATTAAAGAAAAAAATCATTATATTACGTAACATGAAGTAGAGAATGAAAATCAAATTAAGAATAAGTTCTATGTTGAATTAAACAAATAGTAAGCACATGGAAAAATCACCACTTACCTCATGTATTTCCCGAGACTATATATTATTTGCTTGACATTGTTGTCAAAGTTGTCCGGGATAGAGAGAGGTAGAACGTAGAACATACTGTAACAATAATATCCAAATAGTTTCATTATATCGAAAAAGAGTACTAGGAAAATAAAAATAATAATTATTAAATGCATACCATATTAATTATTACCTTCATGAAGACATGCCAATCATGCATTTTCACCCCCGTGAAATCACCTTTCTTTGTTATGATATTCTTCATGTTCGCACAAAATCCGGTGGGAAATTTAATTTTTCGAATGACTTCTTTTACAACATTACTTTGCTGGTCCGTTAACATCCATGGAAGTGAGTTTATATTAATTTTCTCTCCATTTCTATGAAATTGAATGACGTCTTTCATTGCATGGTTGTTATCTTGAATGTCTTTGCAAATTTTGACAATTTTTTCTTTGTCACTCCTTCCATCCAATATTCGCCATAATGTTTTAGTCACATTCTTTCCGATATGCATTGTATCAAATAGATGAGCAATTTGTAGGTGCTCATAATAGGGAAACCTACTAAATTGTCTAGGATAACTTTTCATTCCTCGTGGAAGCCCATTAATGCCTTCATGATGATCACATGAACGACAATGATGAGATTAAATATTAAATCAATGTCAATTACACTGAACAACACACAATATAATAAAATAAAATATGATCATATACAATGATTGATTATACGTACCTTGACGATTTCTATTATATTGCAACTTCCATAGCTGAGGTGTCATTCTCTTTGGTTTTAATGCAGTCTCTTGCTTGCCATTGAAAAGATGTTTTTCGGTAGTTCGATACCTGTGATTCTTGGAGAGGAAGTGCCTATACTCATCAAACACCTCCTTTCCTAATATTTTTGAACGACGAGATTTGATCTTAGGATCACAAAATGGACATGCAAATTTCCCCTTTGTCTGAAGACCTAAATAAAAAGATGGAATATCAATATTAATGTCTATTATAATTATATAAAAAATGACTGGATTATTTAGAAAAACATGCATGCGTATTATATTAACTAGTAGTTCATAAAATTAAATGCAACTAAAGTGGAACTTATAATTACATACCACATAAATGGGTTAACCCTGGGGCATCATGTATTGTCCACACAAGCATTGCATGGAATTGGAATTACCTTTGTCGTATTGGTCTAGATAAGTCATACATAGTGATGCCATTCCATAACTTTAGTAGCTCGTCAAAAAGAGGTTCGATATATACATTCATATCTTTGACTTGGTACTTACCTGATTGATTTGAACATATAAAATAAATATTCTGATTATGAGACGTACCGTTTAGATATATAAACCATATTTCACAATAGAAAAACTTTAAATATATATATATATATATAACATTATGAGACAAAAAACGACAAATGAGAATATACGACTGCAATAAAAAAAATTGCAGTGTTCGTACCTGGAATAATCATCGACAACATTATGTGCTCCCTCTTTATTGTCAACCATGGAGGAATGTTGTTGTTGATAACAAAAATAGGCCACACCGAGTAAACAGATCTCATCTCTGCAAAAGGATTGACACCATCTGCTGCCAAAGAAATCCTAAGATTATGAGGTTCATCTTTAAAGTGAGGCCATTTTTCCTCCATATCTCTAAATGCAAACCCATCTGCAGGCATCCGAATAATGTCGTCTTGACTTCTGTTCCATGCATGGTAATCCATAAACTGTGCTATGTTTTTGCACCTGAATAGTCGTTGCAAACGGGGAATAATGGTAATATAACGTAGAACCTTTCGAGGCACCTTTTTAGTTACTTGATCTGTGCGATATCTATTGATATGACATTCAAGACATTCTGTTGCAAATTCATGCTGGTTGTAATAAAGAACATGATCATCGGGGCATGCATGAATTGCTTCATACTGCATTCCAATTTATTTCATGATGGCAGATAAATATCGATATGTGCGAGGTAAAATATTTGAAGGTGGTAACAAATATTCACCTATCATGCTACAACAAATTAAAATAAAAGTTTAGTTAATATAATATAGAAATAATATTAATGAAACAAATTTCATCCGTAGTAATTTGACTTATATATGAATGAACAATAAAATACATGACAATCATATATATTTTGTGATCGAATATATTACATACCTTAACATCCGTGTGACTGATATGTTTGAAAGACCATTCATAACCTTCAAGTTCATTACCAACAATATAGCAGAGAGAAGATTTGTCTTGGAGCCATCATAAAGGGGTTCGTATGCCTTGTCAAGAAGAGGTATATCATGAATATCATCAAAATGTTCATCATTTTCATGATCATGATCATCATCCATTCCAACATTAAATGAATCATGATCAAAGTATTTGTAACATCATCTTCAACTATGTTATCAGTATGATCATCTTCTTCAATGTGATCATTAACTTGTTCTCCATTAATATTCATAGCTCCATGCTCCTCCTGTACTTGTTCTGGAAGCACTTGCTAATCCTGACGATATGCCATAGGATGTCTTTCCTTTATAATTACATGAAACAATCAATAGATAAAAGTTACAAAGAACAACGACCAATTGTACTGTTGGTCAAAAATAAGAAATATTATAATAATACATAAATTTACAAAAGCAATCAAAATAAAAACATATATAATGCAAACTTACAAATGGATGGTATTCATGTCCCCCCTCGGCGTGCCCATGCTCCCTACAATGTTTTGTGGCTGTTGTAATCAAAATTCTTCTCCTCTTAAAGCCTCTGCATTGATTACATGGACAATAGCATTTACCATCACCCCTTCTTTTAACTCCTTCCCACAATCTAGCAAGCAATTGTCGATTTTGTTCGTCTGGATCAGGAATATTCGTAGTTGACATTTTCTCATAAAGATATTAAATGAATATTATCAATCTTAGAAAATGAAGCTCCAGAGTACTTTGCTCACTTGAATAACAAAAACAACGAAAAACAGTCCGCCAAACAAAAAAAAACATCCGCAAACCGTCGCTGGTATGGCAAACATGTTGGAATGGTTTGATATTTATAAATCGTAAAAGTCAAAAAGTCAACCCTACGTCGGATATCCAACGACACTAATCTTGTGACCGTTGGGAAAACATCCGTCGGATATCCGACCTCTTCGGGTTCAAAATGACGTCGGTTATTCGACATCCAAAGCGTTGGATATCCAAATAGGCGTCGGATATTAGCATATCCGTCAGATAGCCTGCCATCCTTGTTGGATATTCAAACGGATGTCGGATATCCGACGGATATTTCTAGAGATTTAAAAAAAAATAAAAAAAAAGTAATTTTCAAAGAAAAATCTGACGACACAGTCCATTTCGTCGGAGGTCGTCGGATTTGCTCGTCGAATTTTGGGTTCAAATCTACTAGTGATTGCTAGGCCTAGAGTGATAGGATAACTTGTCTAGGACAAATCCCACCCTTGGTGTTTCTTCGATGGAGTGTGTCAAGGGGAGGGATCTTTGTGTGGGGTTGGAGGGGTGCTCTTTCTTCATGAACAACACTTTTTGGAATTCAGTTTCAATGTAGGCCGAGGTTCAAGCAATCATGCTTAACTACTAGCTCTTCGAGCACTTCTAAATCTAACACATCAAAAAGACATCACTCATCTACAAGATTTTGAAGATTCCACATTTGTTATTAAATGGATGAGGAATGAACATGGTGTTCTTGATTTAGCTCTCAAGACTTAGAATCTCAATTAAAAGAGCTCACTAGTGCTTTTACACACATCTCCTTTAAACACTTGCATGTCAAAGAAGTGCACAAAGGTACTTCTACAAAATACACATGGGATCCTTGAACACATCACACAATTTATTTATGCGTGCAATTTATTGAATAGTTTATGATAATACTTCATAGTTTATATTTAGAATTTTGAAGAAGAAAATACTGAAAATAGTGACACATATTTTCTCTCATCTTAATGGGTTTTCAACTTGACTACAATGTAATGTGTTGATGCACCTTAAAAATATATATTTTGTTTTACTATAAATATAAAATATATTGTTTTCTTAAAAATTATTAATATTATTTTTTTATTAATTAATTTGTTTATTTTATATTAATTATTTTCATCAAAATCAAAATCTACTCATCTTACTATTTATGCATGAAAAATAAATCTCACTATATATTTGTTTTCATAAAATAAAAACTCAAAATTGATCAAAATCCTAACATCTAATGCAAGTTTCTTGATATACTAAATCCCTTCGAGCATTTCTCTATCCAACAACAATCGTAGCTATCTCCAAACTCCGGGAACATTTCTGCATCCCAGTATTTGATATACTAAATCCCTTGGCCCATTTCTATATCCAACCATCATAGCTATCTCCAAACTGCGGGATCATTTCTGCATCCCAATTATTTCGCACAGTTTTCCTGCATAATATCACATATATCATCTATTTCCTAACTGCGGGATCATTTCTACATCCCAGTTATTTCATCCTTGAATAATCCCAGGTATTTCATCCAACAATCACAGCAATTTCCTGACTTTGGGATCATGTCTACATCCTAGCTATTTGGCAAAATTAGCCTGCATAATAAATAAATAAAAATGAGTTTAAAATCTTTTAAATTACTTAATTCTTAGGAATGAAATTTACTGAAAAAATGCATTGTGAATCAACTTTATTGGGAGTCATTAGAGGTTTCCTACCAGTATTCTTTTGTATATCTCAACAATAGTCTCGGAATCAGTTATCGTTTTTGCATATGCATCAATCTTATGCAATTCCTGTACTCAATCCAAAATAGCATTCAACATTTTTACAGCACAAAAATCTATTATCAAAATCCAAAACCATTCATTTTGCACTGCTGAAAATAGCAAGTGTTGCAAATAAAAGAGAAACTTTAACTTGCCTGAATCCATTTCAATAGTTTCGGCCTATTAGCAGTGATATCATAATTCTTCAATACAGGATACACAATTTGAAATCTTTCAACAAAAGGACCATATGCAATGTCAACCTACAGAAATGATATACATCTTTCAATTGTTAATTGGGAACAAAAAATACAATGTCAAATGGAAAACAAAATATAGAGATGGCGTACCAGACTAAATTCACCCAAAAGGAAAGGCCCATCAGAAAAATTTCCCAGAGCATTTTCCAAATAATCAAGAGCAGGACCTGTCATAATGGTAAGTGTATTTATATCATTATTGGACAGACCCTCTATAATCCGTTGTAGATAATAAATCTTATTAAAGAATAAGATATAACGGCTGGAAACATTGTTCTTACCAGCTTCTTGTCCTGCCTCTGGCTCTGGCTTGGTCAAACCAACGAACAAATCTTTTGAAAAAGTATCTATATACTTCAGTAACACATTTGCAGCCTCTCTTTTCTTAGAATCATGTTTAATTGCAAGAAAATAAGTTTAAGAGCATAAACTCTGAGGGTAAGCTAGACAATAACTCAAAAGGATATTACAGCTAAAGTTCCAACCCTATTCAGCTTCCTTGACAATGTCTCTAACGATTTCAAAGCTATAACTAAAATTGATAAATACCAAGTGCATGCCCATTGCAACTATGCCACTTCGATTTAGCTTATGAACTAAAATAACAATATTAAGGTAGCAACACATACCGTGGGAAAGAGTTTAGGTCCTTCAAAATTGTTCTCAAGATACTCGATTAAATCTAGACTCTCTCCTATGACTTTGCCATTATTCTCAAGAGAAGGAACCTGAAAAATGAAAACAGTCAGTTGTTTGTACCTTCTGATCTATATCTTGTAGAAATTTGGGCCCGTTATACCATTTTACATTTGGAATTTCTATTTCTTCGGCAAATTCCTTGCTTGAAAGTTAACGCCAATTTAAACAAGATCACATTTCAAACACACAAGTAGGTCATCATTGTTGACTGGGACTGTTAAAATCAATCTCAACTCTGGACTGGCTTTTCTTAATCCATGTAAAAATCATTTTACGCTCTCAAGCCACACACAGAAGTGGGTGTTTCAAAGCTTGGAATTGCATTTGAACCCTCAACTTCAAACCTCTTTTTTGTTGACCATAAACTTGAAGTTGCATCTGACCATTAAGCAACAATACATTAAATCATATACAACTTATTAGATTCAACTTACAGGTGACAAACCCTCGATTTATGCATAAAATCCAAGAGATTTCAACCTTATCATGTCCTTCACTAAGATTGCAAATAATGTGTGACAACTTATTAAACTTGAAGAAAAGAAAAAGGGCATCATAGTCTGGAGCATTGCAGCACTTTACATTATATTATGCTCTTTTAGCAAAGAAAAAGGGCATCACAATCTGACGCATATTTCAGTCAAACATTTTCCACTGGAATCATAAACTCTCATTCAAACAAATTTGGAATAAACCGTTTTTAATGTTTTAAGAGTAACTTACCATCCACCTTCAACGGAATATGAACATGCAACCACAGATCAACCTGAACTTGCCAAGGAAAACTTGACATCTTCTGCAGAAAAAAATAAAATATATGGCCATATTAAAGTGGACACTTTTTTAGTTAGACATATTGCCAATAGTTTAACTGCCTAAATGTTTTCAAGGTAGAAATTCAACACTTTCAAACAGAATTCATGGATGGCAATAAAACAAGCCTGCAAGGGTGTTCTATAGCTTCAGCAAGGTTCAAATCATCCAAAAACTTGTTTTCTCTAATGGGACATCTGGCCTGGCCTCTGCAAGAAGGTTGACTTACAACAAATAAAAATGACAAACTGAATTAGTAGCAAACTATGTATTTTGCTTTAGGACATGCAAGGCTGATACTGTTCCTCAAGGGGTAAGTTGGTAACTAATGCAGAAGATAAGAATGATCTCAAAATTCAAAATTCAAATTATGTAAGCAACAAACTTGATCTGATTGCATATGGAGCTAAATGGATCACAAACACAATTGCAGAGAAGTTATGAAAACAGAGCACAATACCAGAGATCCAATTTTGGAAATTTTACATCTACTCACTAAATCCTTCATATTGCAGGAATTAATATTGTCAGGTGACAGTTTGACAAACTACATATATCATAGAGGCTTAGGAAAAAAAGTACATTGTACATTTGTAATTCAGCTAGAGGCTTATGAATCTAAAGGCATAGAATATTCAATATGTTGTACAGCTTAATTAAAATCTATAAAACTGAAACAAATCCCCTAAGTTCTGCATGCACATTTGAAGTACAATGATTGATCATTCAATCCCAGGCCCCAAAGAAACAAGAAATCTTATATCTGGAGATGAATTGAACTGCCATGCCAGTATTTAAACAATGTTGCACCTTAAGCTAGTCTCTATCCTGAGTCTCTGCTGGAAAGAGAATTGAGTAACAGATAATAATAAAAGGCCTTAAGCAGCTAACAACCAACTTTAGACATGTAAACAATAATTGATAATAATAAAATTTCAAACTTTCAAGAGCTATTGATTACATGAATCTGTAATTGCTTGTGGTTTGAGTTATTCTCCCATTCATCTGTTTCCCATTTGTCAACTTTGTCATCAAATCATAATCTAGACATAGAAAAGCACTGCTATGAATGCATTCCAAGCATTATTTTGTTTTGTGATGGAGGTTAATTATCAAGTGGTTAGTTCCTGTACTAAAATCCATGACTACCAATGAATCTGGCATTCCATCCCAGAAAAAAAGCGCTAGAATACCGAACTATTCATGCATTTACTCAAATGTTTAAGTCAGCATAAGAGAATCAGCAATATCAGATCCTAGATGGTGAATCTGCCATTCCACCCTAGAATAAGAGAGCTAGAATACTGAACTGTTTATGTGACTATCAGAGAGATAGCAATATTAGATCCTGAAATTGTAAATGGAAGGAAACACTTCAAAACAAAAATTACATGCCCAAGAGAAAAGTCACTTTCAAATTAAGCTGCAATAGATTTTATTCACCCACAAAATATGGAAAAATATGCTGCCTAGCAGCATTTGAATGGTTCAAATTTCATGCTTCAGTACGAGAATGAATCGGGCATAAATAATAATTAAAATACAAGACATTATAGTACCCAATGCATAGAGTACATAAATCCCAGAGTCTTACTTACATCAAATAGTAGAAAATCTCATGATTCACACCACTAACTGAATTCTCAACTAAATGCAAACACTTAAATCTCATCTGAATTTGAGGGCCACTCATCCTCCTAGTTGCAGATGTGCACACAAGATCTGGATGCTTGCCTTTTCGCTGTGCGACAGGGAGTTGGGAAGCTTCACAATAGTAGAAGAGATGCAGCTGCTATAGCCACAGTAAGAGAAATAGATTGTTGGACACCTACAAATGCCCCAACTGTCAAGATGATGAACCATCACTAATCAATCCATGGTAAGTGTACCAGTCTTATCACTATAGAGTACATCCTTGGATAATACCATATGAAATAATGGAAAAAAGTTTAATAAAATGCATCTCTGATCATTGTTACATGATTGAATCATCAGTATGAAGGTTTCATGACTTTAAGATTATAGGAGATAGATAGTATCCAAATGTGTAAGAACTTTGAATGAGAAGAACTAGCACTTACATAGATCACATATTTTGTATTGCAACTAGCCTTTTCACAATATATGTGTCTATTGTGATAGCGAATACTCCTTTTTCCAGCTTGGTATTCACAATTAATGGAAAAATCTGAGGTGTAATCCCAACTGCTACTATAATACCGAAAATACAGTGTCCCTAGTCATGTGTTGTAAGATAATCCACTATCAAAATTATGGGGACAATGACAAGAATAAATCAAATGACCATATATGAGACACACTTCACACCCTTCTCAAAAGCATATGGTGGAATTTGTCTACCTAGAGCAGAAAGTATAATGTTGATATATGTTTTTTCACAAGTGGACACAACTAATCTAGTACTAGAGACAAAAAATACACTCGTTCCCTACCAAAAATAGAGAAACCCAGATGGTAATTGGGCTTCAAACTTCAAAGTTCACAAAGAGACCAATGACTTAAACAATTTTTTTTTATAGAATCCACATTACTTTTCTCTTAGAATATTACCATAAAATATATATAGCTCCAGTAGGGGAGTATTTGGTTCTTCTATTATGTTTGTTGTTTTCTGAATGATCCTAGATTCACCTGTCAATGAAGACTAACTACATCAACAAGTAGTAGGGTGAACCATGTCTTTAAAAGTCAATTTTAGTAATAGAAGAAAACCAATGGAAAAAAAAATAGAAGATTGAATATGTAAATTCTACAAAGGGAATGCTGAAAGAGTCAGTCATACCTCACAAAAAAATCCTAGGATGATAGTAACCAAACATCACAAAGGAAAAGATCCCCGTAGCTGAAAATTATGATATCTCCTGGCACAACATATTTTTGATCAACTTGAAATTACAAATCTATCTTGACAATTCCAACTCAGAAATGTAAATCAATCATACAATACAACTGTAAAATTTTAAAACATAATTTGCATTTCTTTCAACTAGGGCACTACCAATAGGTCCCGTGCCAATAAATTTAAAAAATAATTTTCATTTATTTCAACTAGGGCACTACCAATAGGTCATTGTGCCAATAATACACAATAAACTGAAAGTAAGAATGCTAGTAAATGACACGGTTATAAGTACTTACCTGGGGACGAGCCCTTCTGAGTTCTCTAATGTACTCAGATTTGCTTTCAGTTTTGCCAATAAGGCATAATAGATATTGAAACATAAATAGTCCTAGAAGGGCAACATCATACCTATGAGAGAGAGAGAGACAGGCGAATTATAGCCCATGGGAGAAATTATAGGGGTCACTAAGAAACCTTGGGCAAATTTTTAATATAAAACGAGTTTTTTTAAATTTAACATATTAGCCCCATATTTATTTAACCCATAGTGCAAAGAAATCGAATAGCCAAGGTTGCGAAATTGAAAAAATTTATATAGCCAAATAAAACAATCGTGAAATGGTGAATTCGCCCAAAATTTCGGGTAATGAAGGCCAGGAAGGGTTGGTTCGCCCACCATTTAGGGTGTCAACAATAGGTACAGTTGTGTTAGGACAAACTTCAAGCACCAGCAGACCTTCTAACGTATTTAGGAGACAACCAATGTCAACCACCAGTTAAGCTGCAATAACCAATACTGGCCCTAACAGGGCTCATAATACAATGTGAAACCTCAACAGACTCTAATAGTCTTTGATAACAGCAGCTAGAAATCCATAGGTTAACGGTAGCCTCAACAGGCCCTAACCAAAAAGTTCAACGACAGCCTGAATAGACCCAACACCAAAGTGGCAGCAGCTAACAGGAGCAACAAAAAGAATGGAGAATGGCAGCCCTAGAAGGGCTAAACAAATAATCAAATAGTAGCAGAATTAGGCGAACCTCTCAGAGGAGAAAGATGCAGCCCTAGAGGGCTTATAATGACAGCAAAAAAATAGCCCTACAGGGATCAAACTTGGACGTCAAAAACAGAAAAATGTTCCATCAACCAGCTGCCAAAAGATGCCCTAGAAGGAGTCCGGAAAAAACAGAACCCAAACTAATTCACCCCCTGATTTCATGACTCGACAAACAAAAAAGGTGACTCGACAAACAAGCAACCCAATAAGGTCAAGTACCATAAGCATGATAAACACAAGGAAAAACAAGATAGGGTGACAAGGTCTCTCTATCTAGGTATGTGTCCTCACATGTTCCATGTATCTACTGAAAGTTTTGTCATCACAGTATTGAAGGGATCATCCCGATGATGTGATCCTTTGGTCCTTAACTTCTTCCTGAGGTCAGTGTCATGTCCCAAATTTGGAATTGGGTCACAATGGCCTAATCACATTGGCCATATTCATTAGAGTTTGTAAAATTGATGTTAAAGGTCAAATAATTGCCAAGGAGGAAAATTACTAGTTTCCTAGGTTTGGGGTGGAAGCTTTGGGATTTGGAATAATGGGGATAATAAATGATGTTTGAACATTAGAGTGGCATAAATATTTAATAAAGGATCTAAATAAATATATACAATTGAAAATCAAAGTGGCATTTGATGTTAAGTTTAAACCAAATAACCAAGCAAGATCACTGAAAGAAGCATAATCACAAGATAGACACACAATATATCCTGGGAAACCCTCATGGGGTAGAAAACCCAGTAAAGCTTTCCTCACTAAGATGATCAACCAAAATACAAGATGTGCTCCTCCTTCCTTTGTCTCCTTAGCTGATCTCCCAGACAAGTGCGCACTCTTCCACAAGTGAGTGAGTGATATAATGAGGAGTTCACCTCCTCTATTTATACTTGACTCTCAACTGACTAAAAGACCTGTTGGGGCCGACCTCACCTGGAGAAGTCTAATAACCCCTAAAATATAACTACAGGGCCGACCCACACATGGTGGGTCTAATAACCCTAGTTAATATCAAACCCTGGAGGAATAAACATCTCCAGATACATAGTAGGATTACCTCGGAGGAATGAAACATCTCCGGAATAAATAATGTACAATTATAATATTCTTAGAAGTTACAATATTCAACACTCCCCCTTAACGAGAAGGATATTATAACAACATCTGTAGGAGCAAAGAGTCATTTACTACATCATCTATATATCATCGGAAGCTTTCTTCAATTCATCATCATCAGTAACTTGACTAGTTACTGGAACATCAACATCGTCATCAGTACGATCATCAGCATCGTCATCACACGATCATCAGCATCGTCATCACACGATCATCAGTATCGTCATCACATGATCATCAGCATCATCACCACACGATCATCAGCATCGTCATCACACGATCATCAGCATCGTCATCACACGATCATCAGTATCGTCATCACACGATCATCAGCATCGTCATCATACGATCATCAGCATCGTCATCACACGATCATCAACATACGATCATCGACATCGTCATCACACGATCATCAGCATCGTCATCATACGATCATCAGCATACGATCATCAGCATCGTCATCACACGATCATCAGCATCGTCATCATACGATCATCAGCATCGTCATCACACGATCATCAGCATCGTCATCACACGATCATCGTCATCGTCAAGGAATGATGTAAACCAGTCATGTACCTTTTGAACCGAAGTCCAGGGACGATCCAGTCCTATCATGTTCTTGGAGACCTCGCGCCTACGGCTCAGTTTACAGGACCAAAGTCCAAGGATGATCCAATCCTTCACCGTGCTTTTAGGACCTACGTCCAAGGATGACTTAATCCTCAACTGTCCACCAAGAACTTCATTTTCGAAGACATAAGTCTACGGCTCTTCTTTCGGACTGAAATCCAGGAATGATCCAATCCCTTCATTATCGAAGACATACGTCTACGGCTCTTCTTTCGGACTGAAGTCCAGGAATGATCCAATCCCTTCATTCTCGAAGACATACGTCTACGGCTCTTCTTTCGGACTGAAGTCCAGGAATGATCCAATCCCTACATTCTCGAAGACATACGTCTACGGCTCTTCTTTCGGACTGAAGTCCAGGAATGATCCAATCCCTTCATTCTCGAAGACATACGTCTACGGCTCTTCTTTCGGACTGAAGTCCAGGAATCATCCAATCCCTATATTCTCGAAGACATACGTCTACGGCTCTTCTTTCGGACTGAAGTCCAGGAATGATCCAATCCCCACATTCTCGAAGACATACGTCTACGGCTCTCTTTAGGACTGAAAGTCCAGGGATGATCCAATCCCCTCAACTGTCCACTAAGGACTTCATTCTCGGAGACCTCACGTCTACGGCTCTCTTTAGGACTGAAAGTCCAGGGATGATCCAATCCCCTCAACTGTCCACTAAGGACTTCATTCTCGGAGACCTCACATCTACGGCTCTCTTTAGGACTGAAAGTCCAGGGATGATCCAATCCCCTCAACTGTCCACTAAGGACTTCATTCTCGGAGACCTCAAGTCTACGGCTCTCTTTAGGACTGAAAGTCCAGGGATGATCCAATCCCCTCAACTGTCCACTAAGGACTTCATTCTCGGAGACCTCACGTCTACGGCTCTCTTTAGGACTGAAAGTCCAGGGATGATCCAATCCCCTCACATGTTCATCAAGAACATGTATCCTCATCATCATAACATGTATCACCACAACATGTATCATCAACATCAAAACATGTATAACCACAACATGTGTCATCATCATCAAATCATGTATAACCACAACATGTATCATCATCATCAAAACATGTATAACCACAACATGTATCATCATCATGTATAACCACAACATGTATCATCATCATCAAAACATGTATAACCACAACATGTATCATCATCATCAAAACATGTATAACCACAACATGTATCATCATCATCAAAACATGTATACATCTAATCATCGAAAACATCCAACATCAAAAGCATGTATACATCTATCATCAAAAGTATGTATACATCTAATCATAAGAATATAAGAGTCCTAAATCTAAATAATTCTAGGTGAGTAAGTGCAAAGAAAAATAAGTAACCTCATCATTGATGAGATAGGCTTGTCTGTCTCATACTGTGCTACTCCCCCTTTCGAGGAGGGTTCTTCTGAACTACACCAAGTTTGTCTCGGAAGTGTTCAAACTTTACTCGAGACAGAGGCTTGGTCAGGATATCAGCAATTTGATCCTCAGTGCTTATATACTCTAGCTTGATAGCTCCTTTCTGCACCATATCTCGAATATAAAAGTAACGGATCTCTATGTGTTTTGACTTATCATGAAACACAGGATTTTCAGTCATCTTGATGCAGCTTTGATTATCACACATAATCACAGTGGGTTCCATTTCTAAGTCAAACACTCCAGATAAAAGTTTCCGAAGCCATACTGCTTCACAGCTAGCAGAACAGGCAGCTATGTATCCAGCTTCAGCAGTACTGAGGGCCACACTTGATTGTTTCTTGCTGAACCATGAGATCATGGCAGATCCAAGACCATAACATCCACCTGAGGTACTTTTTCTATCTGAGACACTACCTGCCCAATCAGAATCTGAGTAACCATGTAATCTGAGTTCATGACTTCCAAGATAAAATAGGCCAAAATCTAATGTACCTTTTAGGTACCTCATTATATGCTTTGCAGCTATTAAATGAACCTTTCTAGGTTCTACTAGATACTGACTTAGGGTATTTACAGCAAAGCATATATCAGGTCTAGTATTTGTTAAATACATCAATGATCCAATGATTTGTCTATATAGAGTTATGTCCACTAGTTCTGATGAATCATTAGCTAATAACTTTAAGTTGGAGGCCATGGGAGTGGCCATGGCTTTACACTCCAACATATCAAATCTTTTGAGAATCTCCACAGTGTACTTACCTTGATTTAGAAAAATCCCTTTTGATTCTTGCCATACTTCTAGACCTAAGAAGTAGTGCATTAATCCGAGATCTTTCATCTCGAATTCTGAAGAAAGCTTCTTCTTGCTTTCAATAATCTGTTTCTCATCTCCAGTTAGGAAAAGATCATCTACATACAACAGCAATATAACTGGTTCATCATCCATCACCTTGAGATAAAGATTTGGGTCAGCTTTACTTTTGGTAAAGCCCATGCTAGTCAAGAAATTGTCAATCCTTCCGTACCAAGCCCTTGGAGCTTGTTTTAACCCATATAATGCCTTCTTTAATTTGCATACATGAGTTCTTCCATCATTAACCTCAAACCCTTGAGGTTGCTCTATGTATACTTCTTCTTCAATTACTCCATTCAGAAAAGCTGTCTTAACATCCATTTGGTGTAATTTCCACTTCATCATGGATGCAAGAGCCATAATAGTTCTAATTGAAGTATACCTGGCAACTGGTGCAAATGTTTCTTCGTAGTCAATTCCCTCCTTCTGAGAGAATCCTCTGGCTACAAATCTTTCTTTGTATTTTTCAATGCTTCCATCTGCGGCATGTTTTATTTTGAAGATCCATTTGGAAGAAACCACACTTTTATCTTTTGGCTTGGGAACTATATCCCAAACATCATTTTTCATTATTGACTGATATTCTTCTGTCATTGCTTCTACCCATTCTTTCTTCTGAGCTGCCTCTTCATAGCTAGTAGGTAGTTGATCCACAAGGTCACACATTAAGGCCATATAGTTGGATACTAGCTTTGGTTTCTTTCTTTCTCTAGTGGAGTCTTCAGGAGCTCCATATCTTTCAGCTCCTTGAATAATATCTCTAGCCCATGCTGGTCTTCTTTTCCTGGATAGTTCTGCAACAGGGGGTTCTTGAGGTTCCAGCATGTCATGATCCTCTGGTGTAGCTTCTTCAAGGATGTGAACAGTCTCTGAATTTCTGGGTGATGAATCTTCTTCATAAACTTCTTCAAGTTGACACTTTCTGGATTTCTTGAGAGCTGCTTCCTCATCAAAGGTTACATCTCTACTTATTTCTATATGATGGAAACCTGGTATGTAGATTCTGAAGACTTTGGAAGTTTCACAGTAACCAACAAACATTCCCTTCTTACCTGAGGGATCCAACTTGGTTCTCTTTTCTTTTGGAATGTGGATATACACAGGACACCCAAATATTTTAAGATGGCTTACCTCAGGCTTCTTACCTGTAAACACTTCTTCTGGAGTTTTGAATTCAAGAGCACTGTGAGATAATCTATTTTGCACATAAACTGCTGTCTTGGCTGCTTCAGCCCATAAGTACATGGGAAGATCTTGATCATGTATCATGGTCTTCACAGCTTCCATGATTGTTCTATTTTTCCTTTCAGCCACCCCATTCTGTTGGGGATTGTAGGGAGTAGTTAGTTCCCTTTTAATTCCAGCTTCTTTGCAAAAGTCCTCAAATTCCTTTGAGGTGAATTCTTCGCCATTATCTGTTCTGAGAGTTTTGATTTTCTTGTCTGATAGATTTTCTATTAGAGCCTTGAACTCTTTGAATTTTCCAAAGACTTCATTCTTACCTTTTAGGAAGTATATCCAAGTTTTCCTTGAATAGTCATCTATGAATGAAAGATAGTATTCAAACCCACTTAAGGAAGTGGTGGGCATTGGACCACATACATCTGAGTGTATAAGCTCTAAAATGTTCTTAGTCTTTGTTTCACTCTTTGGAAAGGGGTTCTTGATATTTTTCCCTTTCTTACATCCTTTACATGAGCCATCATGATCAACTTTTAAATCTGGTAATCCTATGACTACCTTGCTTACATAGGGTAAGGCTTTAAAGTTGATGTGGGATAACCTTCTATGCCATAGCTCACTGGGGCTAGAGATCTCATGTGCAAAGGCAGCTTCTGGATGACCCTTGAGTTTATAGAGACCTCCTTCTTCTTCACCAATAACAACTGCATCTTTAATTGTCTTCCCTTTGGACCACATGAGTACTTGTCCATCTATGAAGGCTACTCTGAAGCCTTTCTTATCTAGAGCTGAAATAGAGAGAAGGTTCTTCTTTAAACCTGGGACATATAAGATGTCTTTCATCTTCAAGGGTGTTCCAGAATCTAGCTTATAGCTAGCTTCACCAATTCCTTTGATAGGATATTGGTAGTCATCTCCTAGAGATACTTTCTGTGAAGAAGACTTTTCTTCAAAATTTGAGAAGGTCTTCCTTTGACCTGTCATGTGCTTGGAAGCACCACTATCAATGAGCCATGTATCTTCTCCAGGAGATACAGATCCAGAGAGTGCAGAGAATAGAACATATTCTTCTGGATCTTCTTTCTTCACCTTACATCTTTTCCTTTTGGGTTTTACCTCTACCTGTTCTTCTTCTTCATCTTCTTCCTCTTCTTCTTCTTCACTTTCATTTTCTGCCATATGTGCATGATGTCTTTTGTGGAAGACTTTCTTCTTTTGAGAAGGACAAAATCTGGAGATGTGTCCCAATTTATGACAACTGTAGCATTCTACCTTAGAAAGATCTCTTGCTGAATTGGGTCCTCTTCTCTTGTTAGATCTAGAGAAGTGTTGAGATCCTTTGTGGTCAACTCTTTTGAAATGACTCATTCTTCTTCTTTTGGTATGAGTGGCTAAGGCTTGGTCATCCTCTTTGAGAAGGGCTTCTCTATTTGCAACCCTAGCTTCTTCTTGAACACAATCCTCCCATACTACATCAAACTTCATGCTCTCTTTCCTGGCACACATGGTTTGTATAAATGACTCCCAAGATCTAGTGAGACCATTGAGGGCAGTCATCACAAGTTCATCCTCATCAAGGGTATCACCAATTGCATCTAGTTGTTCCTTGATTTGTGAAACCCTTGAGAAGTAGTATTGAATGGATTCTCCTTTGTGCATCTTGGTGCTCTTCAATTTAGACCTCAGATTCATCTTCCTATTGATGTTCTTCCCTTCATACATTCTTCCTAGGGCATCATACATTTCCTTTGGAGTCTTCTTGGAGGCCACTTGGGGAATCAAGTGGTCTTTTATGGAATCAGCTATGATTCTCTTTGCCCTAATCAAATATTTCCTATGTTTCTCTTTGGCTTCATCTCCTTCTGGTTCTGCAACTTCTTCCTTGATAAGCTGAGCAAGATCATTCTCTTCAAGAATGAGACCAATTCTGTATTTCCATGCCCGGAAATTTTCTATGCCTTCTAGCTTGTCTTCAAGCTTAGTATTTGGAGCCATCTTCTCTTGGGGGAGTCCAAGAGACAGAGTAGACTTACTTGGAAAGTTACTTTTCACTTTTCCGGAAACTGAAACAGAATTTTATCGCACT
Organism: Larix kaempferi; assembly: GCA_027924585.1. Taxonomy (NCBI): domain Eukaryota; kingdom Viridiplantae; phylum Streptophyta; class Pinopsida; order Pinales; family Pinaceae; genus Larix; species Larix kaempferi. Next base: position 17,824,885 of record BSBM01002204.1, on the reverse strand, counting down.
TTTGGTAGAATTAGGGTTTGACTTTCCCGGAGTTCTACTTAACCAAAAAGTTCGATCTATAGCTTAAAAGAATGCTCTTGATAAGGGATATCCAACCATGTAATCAGAAATCAAAAAATCCAACTTTTTTCTGAAACCAAAATCTGACGTATCACACTTTTGGTAGAATTAGGGTTTGCAATTCCCGGAGTTCTACCCAACCAAAAAGTTCGATTTAGGGCTTAAAAGAAAGGTATTGAGGAGGGCTATCCAGCCATGCAACCAAAAATCAATAATACCAACTTTGGGCTGAAACCCTAACTTCACCAAAGAGAGAGAGAAAGATAATCTTACCTTGTGAAAGATGTCCTATTCAGTCTAGCTTTGATACCATGTTAAGTTTAAACCAAATAACCAAGCAAGATCACTGAAAGAAGCATAATCACAAGATAGACACACAATATATCCTGGGAAACCCTCATGGGGTAGAAAACCCAGTAAAGCTTTCCTCAATAAGATGATCAACCAAAATACAAGATGTGCTCCTCCTTCCTTTGTCTCCTTAGCTGATCTCCCAGACAAGTGCGCACTCTTCCACAAGTGAGTGAGTGATATAATGAGGAGTTCACCTCCTCTATTTATACTTGACTCTCAACTGACTAAAAGACCTGTTGGGGCCGACCTCACCTGGAGAAGTCTAATAACCCCTAAAATATAACTACAGGGCCGACCCACACATGGTGGGTCTAATAACCCTAGTTAATATCAAACCCTGGAGGAATAAACATCTCCAGATACATAGTAGGATTACCTCGGAGGAATGAAACATCTCCGGAATAAATAATGTACAATTATAATATTCTTAGAAGTTACAATATTCAACATTTGATCATGAAGACACATGGAGGAAGTGGGACCCACATATGGCTAGATTTTCCCACTACACTTGGCATCATTCTCTCACCAATTTGAATTCAAGGTGAATGGTAACATACTTGGGGGAGTCCAAAAGGTATTATTCATGGAATGACTCATCCAAGGTCGAAATATAGAGGAAGAGTAACTCCCATGGAAGAGGAAGAGGCAATTTGGAGTTAGTGAGACACTTGGGCTAGATTCCCTAGCTCTATGACAACAATGATGAAGATGCTATGACACCTATGACACAAATCAGACCTGAAGGATGACATATGACATATATGACATGTCAGGGCTAAAAATAGACTCCGAGAGGGCGCTCAAGGGTGTTAGGGCAGCTAAGATGCTTCCACATGTGATTTGGTGGAAGTGGGAAACTAGGAATTGTTGTACAAGTGGCGTTCTTTGGAATCTCTTTCCAACTTGAGTTGGCATGAGTCTCTTGGAAGGAATTCGACCCATGGAGCACATTAGAACTTTATAAATTTCAATAAAAAAGAATGAAACCAGCTTTTGATCATTTGTAGAATTTTCAATTGCATTTGTGAAGAGGGAGAGCTAGTGGATGACTAGTTTCTTGCCTTAGCCAATTTCGAGGGTGAAAGATTCCCATCCAAGTTGGTAATTGGAAAGGCCATTCAGACATTTAATTTGGAGCTTTAATGGAGTCTTTATTTGCAGGTGTAATCTACAGGGCAACTCATGGTTTCTTCTATTGCAGCTCACTCCTTCAACCATTTCCAGTTTTGATGGCATATTCTTGATCCTTGAGGGAGGGCGTTTTTGGTGAGATATTGTACTCTTTGGGGAAGCTTTTAATGCCCCATTTATTTTTTAATATGAATTAAATACTATTTTATTCATCTGCAAAAAGTTTCAAGTCGAAATTCCAAGTAGAAATGTATAAATCTCATTTTTAATGGAAGAACAATGCCATTTCCCCACTACCTTGTTGTGAACCAATGTATTGATGATGATTTCGAATGAATGGATTATTATATGATATATTTGTTATCAATATACTTCCATGGATGTCTTCTACAAGTTTCATGTACTGTACTTGAGCATTTGAAGCATTTTTACTCAGTTTAGTTGTATTGGGAGGTGAAATAGTGCCATTTCCCCAAGGGTCGAATTGGGGGTTTTTGCTGTTGATTGTGAGAAAGTTAGAACAGTTTTAATAATCCATTAATGGTGCATATGAGAATTTAATAAAATAATTAACACATTACATACCTCTTTTCATAAATTTGAGTGGGTTTGGAGGCATTTGGGAAGCCATTTTCAGTACTTACCCCAGGGGGATTTGAACCCCAAATCACTAGTAAAATTGCATAATTGGTCCAGAATATTAAGAGAGTTTGTAGAGGTATTTTGGTGGATATATGTTATCCATAAACATCATATTCAAGTTCTAATATCATTCATACACCTTACTTGAATATTTGAAGGCATTTGGAGTCAATTTGAGACCTAGAGGCCAATACTAGTCAAAGGAAAATCACTAGTAAAGTTACCTACATTGATCAGAATTGAAATAGGATTTGCATAAGTATTTTAAATGTCCAAATACATCCCTGAAATACATATTTATGTTCTAATATCATTCATATACCTTCTCAGAAGATTTGGGATCATTTGGGGCAAATTTGGGACCTAGAGATCAAAACTAGTCAAAGGTCGAACTAGGGAAAAAAAGTGGAAAATTGCAATTTTAATAAAATTCCTAATAAGGGACATTACAGTGGTATCAGAGCATGGTCTTGGCACCTGATGTGGTAGAACATTAATGAAGACTAGGAGTCAAAGAAATAATCCACCACCCTTAGAAACTGAAACTAGATGTACTTTGGTGAAAGGGAAGAAGTAGGAGAAGAAGTGCATTCATTGGTCACCATGAGTAAGGAGGAGAAAGGAACCTTAGAGGAGAATGAGGAATTTAGAAAATTACTTAAACCATCCTTTGAAGACCAGTGGAGGCAATACTTTCAAGAGTTCAGATTGTTGCTTAGTGAAATTGGAAGCAACTCGGAAAAAATAATGAGCAATGGTTCTCTTTTCAAGGAAAAGGATGAAACAGTTTATGCCACAAAAGAGGAACCTAATGTAATTGTGGAACATGAGGTACATGTTGATATGCAGGTGCTTGAATATTCTACACTAAAACAAGAAGAAGGACAAGAACTTGTCCTTGTTCAAAGGGATTATGAGTTGCCTCATGGAGAGAGTTGCAAAGCCTTGGAAGAGGTACATGATCTCACAATAGTTGGACCAAGCAATTATGGAGAAGATGAATTAAATATTTCAATGGGTAAGAGTTGTAAAGAATTAAAGTTGGTTCATAATTCCTCACCCCACACTTCTTTTCCAACCACATCACTTTGGGATGAAAATTGGGTGAAAGGTTTTTTTCTAGTGGTGCCACATGAGGGGTATGAAACTCCTACCTCTCCTTTTGATGATGACATGAATAGAGAACCTCATTATTTAGAATTGCAGCATCATATTGCTTTACCTTATGATGATACATATCCTCATGGATGTATGGATGAGACTTCTTTGAGTCCTTTGAAGTCTCCTTGTTTTTCCTGCTCATTATTTGGTTCAGATTTTAGTGGAGATTCTTCATTCACTTCTTGGATGAAAGAATGCATGGCTGAATATTTTGATGCATATCACGTTCTTTTGGAGCAGAACTATCGGACATGGGATCCTCACCTATGACATTGGAGCAGATTTGATTGGTCACTTGAAGATTGTATGCACCTAGCAAATGGTGGTCTACTTACTTGGAGGTATAAACACTTTCATGATTCTTTGATGAAGCATCTTCTTGATGTACATTTTCATTATGTTGTTATGTACTTTGATGATATATATTTTTTACTCATGATGTTTGGAAGAATGCATACAAGAAAATGGGATCCAGGAATCCTCTTATCTGATGGTATGGGTTGGAGAGCACTTTTAATTGTTGGGGTGCAATACAAGCAATGGGACCCTGGAATAATTTTTGTCTCATTGGTTTGAATTTTTTGTTGGGAAACAAGCAGTATGGGAGATGGATTTCCCACTTAATAAAGTGAAATTTATCAGAGTAGTGCAGCAGCAAGCATGGTGGTTCCTCTCTAAAATCTTCAAGGAAACTCAAAGACTCAAGGTTGGGGAATTCAATGGCAACTTCAAAGAATTATACAGGAAGCAGGTTCTTCAACACCCATGTTTGAAATTGCTTGAGGACAAGCAATATTGGGAAGGGAGGACTTGTCATGTCCCAAATTTGGAATTGGGTCACAATGGCCTAATCACATTGGCCATATTCATTAGAGTTTGTAAAATTGATGTTAAAGGTCAAATAATTGCCAAGGAGGAAAATTACTAGTTTCCTAGGTTTGGGGTGGAAGCTTTGGGATTTGGAATAATGGGGATAATAAATGATGTTTGAACATTAGAGGCATAAATATTTAATAAAGGATCTAAATAAATATATACAAGTGAAAATCAAAGTGGCATTTGATCATGAAGACACATGGAGGAAGTGGGACCCACATATGGCTAGATTTTCCCACTACACTTGGCACCATTCTCTCACCAATTCGAATTCAAGGTGAATGGTAACATACTTGGGGGAGTCCAAAAGGTATTATTCATGGCATGAATCATCCAAGGTCGAAATATAGAGGAAGATTAACTCCCATGGAAGAGGAAGAGGCAATTTGGAGTTAGTGAGACACTTGGGCTAGATTCCCTAGCTCTATGACAACAATGATGAAGATCCTATGACACCTATGACAAAAATCAGACCTTAAGGCTGACATATGACATGTCAGGGATAAAAATAGACTCCAAGAGGGCGCTCAAGGGTGTTAGGGCAGCTAAGATGCTTCCACATGTGATTTGGTGGAAGTGGGAAACTAGGAATTGTTGTACAAGTGGCGTTCTTTGGAATCTCTTCCCAACTTGAGTTGGCATGAGTCTCTTGGAAGGAATTCGACCCATGGAGCACATTAGAACTTTATAAATGTCAATAACAAAGAATAAAACCAGCTTTTTATCATTTGTAGAATTTGCAATTGCATTTGTGAAGAAGGAGAGCTAGTGGATGACTAGTTTCTTGCCTTAGCCAATTTCGAGGGTGAAAGATTCCCATCCAAGTTGGTGATTGGAAAGGCCATTCAGACCTTTCATTTGGAGCTTTAATGGAGTCTTTATTTGCAGGTGTAAGCTATAGGGCAGCTCATGGTTTCTTCTATTGCAGCTCACTCCTTCAACCATTTCCAGTTTTGATGGCATATTCTTGATCCTTGAGGGAGGGCGTTTTTGGTGAGATATTGTACTCTTTGGGGAAGCTTTTAATGCCCCATTTATTTTTTAATATGAATTAAATACTCTTTTATTCATCTCCAAAAAGTTTCAGGTCTAAATTCCAAGTAGAAATGTATAAATCTCATTTTTAATGGAAGAACAATGCCATTTCCCCACTACCTTGTTGTGAACCAATGTATTGATGATGATTTCGAATGAATGGATGATTCTCTGATATATTTGTGATCAATATACTACCATGGATGTATTCTACAAGTTTCATGTACTGTACTTGAGCATTTGAAGCATTTTTACTCAGTTTAGTTGTATTGGGAGGTGAAATAGTGCCATTTCCCCAAGGGTCGAATTGGGGGTTTTTGTTGTTGAATGTGAGAGAGTTAGAACAGTTTTAATAATCCATTAATGGTGCATATGAGACTTTAATAAAATAATTAACACATTGCATACCTCTGTTCATAAATTTGAGTGGGTTTGGAGGCATTTGGGAAGCCATTTTCAGTACTTACCCCAGGGGGATTTGAACCCCAAATCACTAGTAAAATTGCATAATTGGTCCATAATATTAAGAGAGTTTGCAGAGGTCTTTTGGTGGATATATGTCATCCATAAACATCATATTCAAGTTCTAATATCATTCATACACCTTCCTTGAAGATTTGAAGGCATTTGGAGTCAATTTGAGACCTAGAGGCCAATACTAGTCAAAGGAAAATCACTAGTAAAGTTACCTACATTGATCAGAATTGAAAGAGGATTTGAAGAAGTATTTTAAAGGTACAAAGGCATCCCTGAAACACATATTTATGTTCTAATATCATTCATATACCTTCTCAGAAGATTTGGGATCATTTGGGGCAAATTTGGGACCTAGAGATCAAAACTAGTCAAAGGTCGAACTAGGGAAAAAAAGTGGAAAATTGCAATTTTAATAAAATTCCTAATAAGGGACATTACAGTCAGGTACCTCATCAAAGGAATCCAATCAAATGTGTGCATGGAAATGCATGCAGAAAGTTGAAACATTGCAAAAATAAAGAGTGTTGATCTTTCAAAATAGCCTTTGCAATTTCAACCACTACAACCTATTCAGTTTCAACAACTTCAATATGTGACATAACCACTGACTACAAAGGAAAATTTCCAGCAACTGCCATTAACAAATCTCAACATATTCCTCGATGGGAAGCACAGAACTTGCAGCAACATTAGCCACAACAATATATACTTCAACAACAAGCTCTAAAAGTGCTGTTACAAAAACCAGAATAGCATCTGTTGCATCATGTTTAGGATGTGCAGCAGCAATAACATTATAACCATATAATCATTGTTTCCCATATATTCTCTTTGTTACAAGAGAAAGTGAAGAAAATCCCACCCTTTTCATTCAATATTTTCCTTCTACATTATGCTTTTTCATTTAATATTTTATTTTTACAATATGCCATACTGCATTGTACCATAAAGGATGCAATGTTCTAGCGTCATGTGTAGGGCATAAACAATGTAACACCTTTCAAGATTAGTTGAGGGTATTTCCCAGGAAATTGTTGGCACAATTCAACTAACATGTGGCATTATAATGAACATTTTGGTGAAGAGAGATGAAATGCAATTTCAAGTGATGGTTCTTGACTTCCTTTGACCCATTTGACACATGATTCCAAGAATCTATGAACTTGGGAACAAGAGGTATAGTTTTCACTGAACTAATGATTTCTTCGTTCATATATGTGCTAGGCCCTTAAAAACACAGGCACTATAGTCTATCATTATATCTACTGCTGAAATATAGATGTAGAGCTACAAATATGATCTTTCCTATGCAAAATTGCAAATACTGGAAGAAAAATAGAGAATACCCACTCAAACTACTGAAATTTGAAATAGGGAGATGTCTACTGAAACATTTGCTGAAAAACCTTCTGATTTACTGCCAAACCACTGTATTTTCCATGAATCTGTCAAATTTATGCAAAGACTGATATTTATGGAAAAGACATCAGAAAAAATACAAATCTATGCCTGATCTGTCAAATTGTTGCTTAATTGGACAAATATCACTTCTATACAACCAATATCTGCAGGAAATTGACTAATTTCAATTGCTGGGCATCTATTTTCATCTACTAGCTTTCAAAATTTACTGTCGGTGCTGAGATTCAAGTGAATACTGTATTGACAGTATGTGGACATATAAAAATTATGCCAATTACATTAGAGAAATGTCGGTTTCGTGCCAATAGGTCTCCTACGATGGATGCATAGGAACCTAGTAAGCCAATGCATAGACCATTTTTCTCTTCGCTTAGCAACTCAGATCTCATAGTCAAGTATCAAGGGAATAAAAAAATATAAGCAAAATAAATGCAAACTTCCAAACTTGAAAAAATGTTCCAAATGTAAGAAAAAAACAAATAATTTATGAAATGAATCAAACTAGTACAAAGGGCTCAAACCGCAATCAATTATCAAGGGAATAAAAATATACTTAACCAAAATAAATGCAAACTTCCAAACTTGAAAAAATGCTCCAAATGTAAGAAACAAGCAAACCATTCATATTTGCCAAGATATCAAAGCTAGAAATACAAGCAATTCCATGTACTTGAGTTTTAACTTTTGAATGAGCCCATTCTTGCTTAGCGGAAGTATTGTTAAATTAATTGCTTATCCTTTAATATTAGGACATTATCTATGGATAGATAGGTCCCAACTTCATTTCCTGTCACAAATAAGAAAAGAAAAACAATGCATTAGTTAACTATCAAAACATCAAACTTAAAATAGCTTGCATCAAGGAAATGTAGCTCTAATATTACTATATTTAATACAAACTATAGACTATAGAACCTATTTTTACCTGAAAATGCAACTTCAAATTTATGTATGGTAATCTTTCTCCCATCAAGAATTTTCCTTTTCCAACTTGCTCCAAGAATAGAGGAACATTGAAGTCAAACTAAAAAAAATCACATGATCTATTAAATTCCATTCATTATTTATACACTGCCAATGTATATTGGTTTAGATTATATCTTGTGGCATATCAAATTCCCAATTCTCATGTGGCTCTTCATTTTCTACATTTTGAGCATGAACTTCTGTAGATGAAATATCATTTTGAGCCTCCAAAACATTATGTTCCATATCAAGTTCATTGGAGATATTTGTTATATTGTATTCTCCTCTTCTCTCACAATCTGATCGCCAGAGTGCCAGTGCTCTATTGAATGGAAAATTGGTAATGTCATACTTTGTTACATATAATCTTAAACATGTATCCATATTCTTATCAAGCTTGTTCCTCAACTTTGACTTCAAAAATGACAGTGCACTAAACATTCTTTCATCCTCCACTGATCCCAAAATCATGGTTTGACATAAATCGACTAATTTGAAATACTCTGATATGTTTTCTTGTAGGTATTGACTTTCATGTAAAATATTCCATAATTTTTTTATTGCACCATATTCTATAGGTTTCGACAAAGCATCATATTGATCTGACATTGTTTGAGCAAAGCAAGTGGCTTGTTGATGTAATTTTGATGAATCTAATATACCTCCAATCTCTTCTCCTACTACCTTAACATTCCTGCCAAAGTGGTGCACTAAAGTATTCAATTTTGCTAGAAAGTCAACTTTTAAAGGATCTATATCTTTTTCAGAGTTCCAATAATGAGGGTATACCACAGACATAGCTTCCAATAATTCATCTCGAGGAAATTATTCTCTTATCTCTAATGATAGTGATTGTGCAATTTGTATCAAGTTGCGTCTCACTGAAATCACAATATCATTGAATTGGCCTCTTGACACATGGCACTCTTTGGTGGTTTGTCCCATCTTACGAACATAATAAAAGGGAACCATATACCCACGCACTTCCATACATAGTCTCCCTTTTTCATCAAACTTCAAATAATTTTCACTCTTTTCTATATCAATGATAGTAGTCCAACCCGTTAAATGTTCGACCCGTAAAAGAATCTGGCATCGTATACAAATTATCCAATGCAAGGCATGCCAATTTTCTTGCATTTGTGTACTCTGCAATATACATTGTGCGACTCTGAGCCATTTTCACAAGGACATTCATTTCATGAAGCAAAGGAATAATTCCAGCCAATGTTAATAATGTCTCTATATTAGTTAGTTGAAAGAGAAGCTCTTGAGCTTTGTCTACACTAAAGCGATGTTCATACATCACCCCTACCAATGATTGGTATTCACTAAATAGTCTTTGGGCTGGTCCATTCAATGAGATCCATCTTGTATCAAGATCTTTTAATAGCTTTTTTCCATCTGTAACACCATCAACAAATTGTTGAAATTCTGTAAATCGCTTGGGACTACGACAAAAGTATGCATGAGTCTCACGTACAAGTTCTTCAACTTTTGAAACCAATGGAAACTTACTTACTATTTTAAATGAAAGATTCATCCTATGAGCCATACAATGAATACTAATCATAAATGGTGAAGCTGATACTTGTAGTTTGACACAAAGACCATTCCTTTGTCATTGCATGATTGATGCTCCATCAGCTCCGACACATACCAACCTTTTGCAATCATTAAATCATCCATACCACCAATTTCCTTCAAAGTCTTAATAACAAGTTCATAAATATTTCCAGCTATAGAACTCTTCTTCATTTTATGAATCCCAAGTAAATATGAATGCCTAATATGATCATTAACCATATAAATACTCATGTAGATCCATGAAGTATTATCAACAGCTATAACTTCATCCAAAGATATTGAAAAAAACATAGCATTTGCAATCTTCTCTTTCAAATAATATTTTTCTACTTGAGTTAGATATTTTGCCCATTCCCAACCACTCGTTATAGACCAATGAGAAGATGGAAAATTCGATACTTCAAGAAAAGATACATAGTTCTTGTAATCTGGATAATCTGTCATAGGACGACCTCTAGATAAGATGTGAAAAACAGTGCTTAATTTATGTCGTCTTGGATAACAAATTTCTCTCCATTGTCTTTCCAAATAGAGATGTGATGGTCCCCTCCACTTGCCTCGTGTTTACTCTTGCTTATTAAGTATTTATTATATTCTTCTTGATATTTGGCATGCCGACAATCCTCATAAGATTTCCATTTGGTAATAGACTTCTCCTCACCATTTTCAATTTTCTTAACATACAACTTTCTTGCATGCTTCTCTATTGTATCTAACTTCATTTGCATTGTTACTACCTTTCCAAGTTTCCAACTACATACAATGCATTTAACTTCTTGCGAAGCCTCTTTCTCATTTATTGGAGGTATTGGTTCAATAAATGGAAATCTTGAGGCCCATTCCGATTGGAATTTTCTCCCTATGTCCCATCGACCTTTTTTTCCTTTTTTTGTGATAATGAATCATTTTTGTTGCCTTCCAAGGTAAAACCTTCAACATTGTCATTGCCAATTTCTGGTTGAATTTCATTTATCCCAATTTGTTCACTAGAGGAACCCATCCTATCATATGTTATATGGCTATTAGCTGCATTCTCAGAAAAGTTGACATTTGTCTCGCTGATGGGTTGCTCAAAAGAGTTTGAATCATGAAGAGAATCTAGATTCTTGCATTGAGGCTTCTGAAAGTATGATAATACATCCCTCTGTTTTGATGCTTTCTTTCCACGATCATTGTTTGACATTTCGTTGATTATTCCACAATTATTAAGATATCAAATCAATTTAGAAACCCAAAGTGAAACTTGCATGAGAAAAATGATATAAAATTAGTACAATTTGTAAGTTATCCATGATGACATGAATTCTAGAGGCTAGAAAATTTGAACCTAGTAAGGCATACTGCTGACATGTTAGCTTGAAATCATTGTATCTTCTCGTCTAACCAGCTATTGCACTAACAAGTAGAAGGAAAAAAAACAATAAATTACAACTGGCCAAACTAAAAGGAAAAGAAGAAAAGAAAGAGAGAAAAATAGTTCACTAATCTAAAGATTCGTTATGAGTAATCAAATTTCTAGAATTATTGAAGTTCAGCCACATTGGCAAAGGCTACAATTTTATCTTTTAAGAACCATATATTATTTTTCTATTCAAATAAGATTGGTAATACAAAATGGAAAAAATACCTAAAATGCTCAATAGGCATATAGAGAAGAGGATCTAAACACATCTTCCATCTATTACCCTGAGAATAAAGCCAATTGATATTGTAGACCCTATGACCTACGTCAAGGAAACGGGTATGGTTTCTGAAAGAATCACAAGTATCAGCAAGTTCAGATTTGCAACATTGATGGCGTGGCAAGATGTGATTCCATTGGATGTATGCAGAGTCATATTGAGAAGTAAATATCTTTAGTAAAAGATGTTGTGTTCAAACTTCAGACAGGGAAAACCAATACTTCATGCATGGTGCATTCATTCGATTGATGTGAGGCACATCACTTGGGAAATATTCCTTTGCATGCATGAGCATGTGAGGCATACCATTCTTGAGGCTTTCTTATCCTGTTTGTAACCAAAACATTTATTGGTATGTAAATGAGAGGAGGGTGTACTAGTTAGATAAGAAGTAAGATGAGTTAGTGTGTAAATATTTTGCTGTGAGAGCTTGTGTGTGGGAAGCATATGGTTTATACAAGCCACTGTAATTTCTTCCATTAGACTAGATACATAAATATGTGATTGCTGCTACAGGATTTAGTATGTTGTTCTGAATTTCCAGACTTATATTTCCTAGATATACTATCTAATTAGTGTTGGATTGATGCAATCTCATGATATGTGTTGTGTCTGAGTTTTGAGTTATCGATCCTATGTTTCCGTAGTTGCAGATCTGAAGTTTTGATGTGCTGCAGCTTTAATTCACCAAAGTGCAGATTTGTGTATTTTGTGCTGGAAAGTTTTAACAACTTTTACTTCTTGATCTTATCAGCTACCTCATTCCATATTTCTTCTAGTATCCCATTTGTGAAATCCACTTTGATACATAGCCTGACATATGTTTTGATATGCCTTTTAGAGTTTTGGGGAAGTTGTGATGGAATTTTGTTAGAGTATATCAGAGGCCAATGATTGAGTCTAGAATTGAAAGGGTAGGTTGGGAGGCCTAACCTACATTTGTGTTGAAGTTAAAAGAGTTTTTTGATAGATCGAAGGTGGGGTGTGATGGTTTCATGCATAAACCAACATGCTCTTAAAACCAAGGGGCCTGATGTGAGGGATGCACTGCTTGTCCTCAGTAGAGTCAATCTTCACCATGAAAAATTTGCAAGCACATGGGTAGAGTAGGTTTCCTGTTGAAGGAAAGTGTTTGACATATGAGAAACCCAATGATGCAGGGCTAAGAGCCTATTGTAAAAGCCACTAAGGCAACATATTAGACCATAAGTGTAGTAAAAGTAATCTTGTTCGAACACCCTCTGGACAAAAGAAATCACTAGGATGGAGACAACCTTTTCAACTATGAAGCAACTAATTGGATGGCATTGAAATGCATCAAAACAATTAGTAGCTTCCTTAAAAGATCTCCCCGAGTTTGTTGGATAGGAGACTTATTGGGTCAATCCACCTGTATTAGGGGAGAATGGAGGTGCTTCAACCTTTTATGAAATCAAAGATGCCATAATATTCTTAGGTATGCATTCCCTCTAGCCAGAGGTTGTGAATCCTTAAATGGTAGTGCAACCTAGTTCTTCAAAGGAGTGACCACCACCTTGTAGGTAGAGGTGGTTGCAATTTTCATACAAGTTCAGAGTTACCCTTGTCCAGGATCTGTTGATCTTGTGATTAGCATGCTTGGGAGGGGAAGCTTCGGGACGCCGTGATAGAAAAGAGTAGAGGGGCAGGGAATATGACAACAATGACACAACTATATCCTAAGTGGAAACGCATACCCATCTCTCCTTGAATTTTGCAAGCCTTTAAAAAAAGAGTTGAAGAATTATTAAGATTTTCCTTGTGACTTATTGACTAGTAGAATATTCTTTTCCTACTTGCCGTTAACTAATATCATAAATTATACCTCATAATTTGCAAGAACAAATGAACTATCAAATAGTGTAACCTATACGAAGTCATTAAAAATCATTCTTAGTTCTATTTATTTTATCATGTTTGTTTTCCCATTGATCTTGCTCTGAAAAAAATATGAAAGATGCTTCTTGTTGTCTTCACCATCGCATCATAGAAGCTAATTGAAAACCCCCATTTTCTTATGGATAAAGTTCGAGCACTTGTGTGAATATTATTTTTCTTCTCCCCAAAAAATCAGTGGCATTTGTGGCGATCACAACAAAAAAGATAACTTAAGTTTCCAACATTTCACTAATAGAGTTGGAAAACATGCCTCAGTTGTGAGCAACAATTTTACTAAAAGATTCGAATGCTTCTTTGTTGAGAATGATATGAATGCTTCTTTGTTAAGTTTCCATTCGCTTAAAGGAGTGATATGAATTTTTCGAGGATGCCCTTGAACATTTGTCTGGATTTTATCAATTTCATGGGTGTTACTTTTGAAAAAAGAAGATGAAACAAGCCTGCACTGAAGCTTAAACAAAACCGAACATTTGTATGACGGCTACAAGACAGGTTTTTCCAATAGAGACTAAACATTCCAAAAGGGTCCTGTACAGAGTCTCTCCCCTACTTGCCTTTATTGGCTTTTCAAGAGTGCAGGAAATTGAAATGGACATGGACACCAGACCACCACAAGGGCTTCATGGTTTGTAGGCAGGTAACCTGAATTTCATATGCAATAACCTACTTTCAGAATATCATTTAAGTGAAGCATCAACCAAAATAATTCAAGCAACAGATATATCAAGTCTCTTGGAACAAAAGCTACAAGGTGTGGCAATGAGGTAGCAACAAACTCAGAATCCGGCATGGAAAAAGAAATATTTTTAATACAGGAAGATGTTAAGAGTTAAGACAGACACAGTAACTTGGTCGAAAGGGTTAAGCCATTCTCAACAAAATATATTCATCCAACGATATCGATATATAGTACATGAATGTAACCACCTCTAGATCTAGATCTCAGTCACAACTCATCAATGGAATAATGAAAACATGTCATCAGTAGATAAGGATAACAACTCATATAGAGGTGATCTTAGACTTTGGGGATCAGAACAGACCTGGTTATGCCCTCATAATAGTAGTAGGGACTGTTAGTTGAAGTCCAGTTGTATTCTAGGCATACGACAGTCACCTACAGCCATGAAGAATTTAGTTTTGAAGACAATAACAACATTAAGCCACTTCTGGGCAGTTTTTGAAGGCATATTAGCAAGAGAACTCCTTAAAGCAGCATTAAGGCCCTTCATCATAGTGCTGGGCAGAAGTAAATCACTTCTGGGTAGTTTTGAGGCTATTATGATCAATTCTTTGGGCATAAACAACCCTAAAATCAGTTTCACCAGCCTTAACTCGGCATTTTGAGCACTTCTTAGGGAAACGTTCCATTCTGGGCACTCCGGCACTAATAAAGGTCATACATTAGATCTGGGCACATCTAGGACTCTTCTGAGCATATCTCAGCCCTCAAACAGTCTTGATAGAGCACCAAACATCAATCTTTCTTCCACTGGGAAAATCTCCATATACTCTGTCTTGCGGTGATAGATATACTAGGAGAATATTGGGATAGTTTGGATTTTCTTTACACTATGTTGAGTCTATTTTTCTTATTGATTGATTAAAAAATAAGGGTAGTTCTTGATTTTTTCTCTTTGTAAGATACTAAGAAGTTATTGGAGTATCATTGAAAAATCCCACTATATTTGTTTACTTAAGTTAAGAAAGGTTGGATGGGTTTTTAAACAAAAAAGTAATTTCCTGGTTCAGAAAAACCTGCTACAACTTAGAGTGCATAATAATATTTCAAAGGTCCCTCCTTTCCATTGATATGATACTCTTGAAGACCTCTTTAAAACCTATTTTCCCAACTCACTATGTAAATATTCATGTGAGTCACCTCAAAGTTGCTATGCGATCTGTCCATAGAGTCCATCCATTATATTGCATAATTACATCAACATAATTCTTGCTATTTGTCCCATGGGATAAGATCTCACGACCCTGGTTGTATCTTTGCTTTAATCTAACCACTATCAACAGGCTTGCAAAAAAATGATAGGCGCATGAGCAAAAGTAACCCATAGAATGTTTGTATTCAAGGACCATCTTTCTCATGGTAACTTTGTAATGGTTCCTTGTTTGTTGATCTTCTTCATTCATGTGTATGGTTCAATTTACACACTGATCAATATCCTTGATGCTTTGCATTCCTTCTTTTGGGACCTTCTTAGGTCTTCCACAATTTGGCTCTGTGACTTGTGGGGGTATGCTTGTAGTCTTGTGGATGCAAATTTGAAATATGGTTTTTACAAACTTATCATGTTTTTTGCAAATGTTGATGTCGCAAGCCTCTTCAGGATTCTTGTAACCTAGTATTGCATTTATTCAAGATTTGCACAACTCGTTCTTGTGGCATCTTCCATGTCATGGCCACACTCCTTTATGGTCCTTAGTTGGACATTGAAAATCCATCTTGTTGTATTCTTGAGCTCTACAGATCATCAAAATGCTCATTGCAACTTCATACATCTTGGATCTTGTGACTAAATTAATTTCATGTGAGCTCTACACCCCTGTGAAATAAAGAGATCTAATTTAGATCAAGCCTCACTACTTTGAGCCTTAAGGTTAATGTTCCTCAGCAACTTTCAATTGTGGGGGTTTTTCACTGAAACTTGTTTCTCTTTATTGGATGTTTACTTGGATGCATCTTTAGTATTGTGCTTGACTGCTTTCAATATAACATTCTAACTAGCATTGATTAGGTGCTTCACTAATGTGACTATAATCAAAGATAAATTCTTTGTCCTTTTGTATGCATAAATTCGATAATGTTTTCCAGCCTCAGTCAGTTTATATATTGGTTTCCATGCCTTAAGAAAATTACTTCTCTGCGCCACATATAGGGAATATATACAATTATCTCACAAATGTCCACAGGCACTACATCACAATTGAGTTGATTAATAAATTGGGAAGAGCTTGCGAACTTGAAATCACACTACTTTGTGACTGTTATCTCTACTTTTTATTCAACCATACTAATGGATCCAATGTTGGATGGGCCTTAGTGTCTAACTTGAGTCTGTTATCCAATGAGTCTAATATCAAGTTCTTTTGACTTCCTGAATTGAAGATTGCAACCATAATACAAAAAATTATCCACATCTTGATAAGGGACATATTTTCCCTTTAATCCACTTTGCTTTGTAGTTGTGGCTTAGTCACTAATGCTAGTAGACGCCAACTAATGGATTCCAATTCATGTGATTTGAGAAATTCTTGTTTACTGTCTTGTAGATAGATTCCCAGAAAGCCCAGGATGATACCAACATAGACTCACTAAGTAGGCAAAACTATAATAATTATAATTATTTGAAGTGGGAAAGCACTGTTACATCGGGCGACTATTCTTCAAGGAATTTTGGAAAGAGCAAAAACAAGAACAAGGCTTTGAAATAAACAACAACTAGGGTGAAGGATTCACCTAAATAAGTGTCAATGAGTATGTTTGAGATCTACTACAGTACGACATAAAACCACGGGATTCTGATGACTTCTACGAAGCCATTCTAGAGGTGAAACACAGCAGTAGTCAGAAAAAGCCTTGAAAAATCATCATCTTGAGTCTTAAGCAGACCTGTAGTAGCCTGTGGTTAAGGAGTGGAAGTATAAAGTCTTCAATGGACAAAAGTATCCAAGCTGGGGTTCTCTGGGTGTTGCCCCTTAATCACTGGGCTGAGCCAATTTCATCTTTCTTTGTTCCAAGAATGCAGACTTGGATTTTGACACTCATGGTTGATGTTCAGCCAAATTGTCATTGATGGCTTGGGGTTTGGTGTGTGCCTTGGCTTATCACAAGATGTACAGAGTAACAAACATGAATGGCACAAACTACAATGTGCTTTCAGACAAATCGTAAGCAGTGGCAGGAAATTTAGTGTGCATATACTTGCCTGTAAACAAATTGTAGTATGGATTGTTCATTAACCTGGTTATGCCCTCATAACAGTAGTAGGGACTGTTCGTTGAAGTCCGGTTGTATTCTAGGCATATGACAGTCACCAACAGCGATGAAGAATTCAGTTTTGAAGACAATAAAAACAAAATATGATCAAGGCAGAAGTCTGGGCATAATTTAAGCCACTTCTGGGCAGTTTTTGAAGGCATATTAGCAAGAGAACTCCTTAAAGCAGCATTAAGGCCCTTCATCATAGTGTTGGGCAGAAGTAAAGCACTTCTGGGTAGGTTTGAGGCTGTTATGAACAATTCTTTGGGCATAAACAACCCTAAAATCAGTTTCACTAGCCTTAACTCAGCATTTTGAGCACTTCTTAGGGCAACATTCCATTCTGGGCACTCCAACACTAATAAAGGTCATACATCAGATCTGGGCACATCTAGGACTCTTCTAAGCATCTCTCAGCCCTCAAATAGTCTTGATAGAGAACCAAACAACAAGCTTTCCTCCATTGGGAGAATACTGAGACATATTTTAGATGTTTTCACACAGCAGCAGTCATAAAAAGCATTGAAACATCATCATCTTGAGTCTTAAGCAGACCTGTAGCAGCCTGTGGTTAAGGAGTGGAAGTATAAAGTTTTCAATGGACAAAAGTCTCCAATCTTACCTAAATACGATCTCCATCAAGCATAATATATTAATCTTTTCAATCAACTTTTTCTCATTCTCTACAAGTGCAAGCTGTGCATTGAGGGCATCCTTGTGAACATGACAAAGTTCTTGATATCAGGCTAGATCACCAGCATTAAATACGATCCAATCCAGAATGCCATCTAAAAAAGGGAAGGAACTTCAATATCATATACATTGTAAATGATAAAATATCTTGCAACAAGTTTCCATGCATAATTTTATTGCCGCAGAAATCTGGCTAGGGGGATTTTTCAAACACACACTCATTTTAAAATAAAATTAATTAATTCAAAATATCTAAAATAGACTAAAACTACACAGTACTTACCAACCAGAACAAAGATAAATATTAAATACGTATAACTTATTTGGGAAACAAAGTTTGAATTTCTAAAATTAATATATGATGGTGGATTCAAGCAGATAAGCAACTTATCCCAGGCAATGGAGTCCAAAACAATTCTATGCATTGGAAAATTTAGTATGAAGCAGCATATTAAACCTGAAAACATGCCATAAACAACAATATTTCTATCTATAGCAGTTCCATTATGTATGTGCTTCAAATTATTACATCAAAGTTGAATACATCCAGTAAAGAGACAATCTTTCATTGAATAATTAGTCCATACATTGCACAATTCAAACCTGATATTATCAAGTCTTAAGAGGACAAACAGATCACTCTTCACAGCCCTCCTATGATGGCTAATAAACACTGTAATTAATGTAACATCCCTGTTATCCAGACATCTAGTTCTATGAAATTGAAAACAAAACTAACCTCTTAGCCTCAGTGAAGACTGTAAACCCCAAGAAACTTTGAACAACTGCAGAAGCCACTGTAAAAAACTCCAGCTTTGCCGAATGCAGAGATCTAATGATTTTTCATGTGGTTTTTACTGGCTCTTTCCCCCCTTATATAGCGACTTAACATTCTGGAACCTTCATCTCACTTATGGAGTATGGACCAATTGAAGGTTAAAATAATCTTTACCCAACAAAATTTGATGGTTGAAACCTCAATTCAAACCCTCATTAACCAAAATCGACAGGAGTTGGGGCGATTTGAAAATTTGAAATGAGATTTTCATAAAAACCTCAAAGCCGGGCCGCCATTGCCGAAAACGTGGGGCGAGCTAGCTTCTCATGGGCGTCATCATAGGCGAAGTTCGAAGTCGAACCATTCAACCAAGTTACCAATCGCGGCCTCGACCCTTCAATTCCATTACCAAAATAATAAATTGCTGGGCCGCTAGCTGGGCAAACCAACTGTTTGCGGCCTCTATTACCCTAAAAGGTGGGAGAACCAACTGTATGCGGCCTCCATTACCCTAAATGGTGGGTGAACCAACCCTTCCTGGCCTCCATTACCCGAAATGTTGGGCGAATTCACCATTTCGCGATTGTTTTATTTGGATATATAATTTTTTTTCAATTTCGCAACCTTGGCTATTCGATTTCTTTGCACTATGGGTTAAATAAATATGGGGCTAATATGTTAAATTTAAAAAACTCGTTTAATATTAAAAATTCGCCCCAGGTTTCTTGGTGACCCCTATAATTTCGCCCATGGGCTATAATTCGCCCCTAAAATTTTCCATGATTTGTATATTTTGAAAACTTCTACAAATTGATGTAAATTTTTTTTCTATATTTATCTTGGATAGTTCTTATGTTATTTATGGACATCGTATCATGTATCTAGTGATGTGTTTCAAAAATCGCAGAACATGCAAGCAATATACTTAGAAACATTGAAACACAATATTTTATTGACTGGGTTGTGTGAGTTGTTTTTTGTTTGCATATACTAGAAGATTTGTTAGTAGTAAACCATTGATTATTTGTTATTTCAATGGAGTTTTGTTACACGCAATTCATAAAAAAAATGAAATTTAGATTGCCACGAACCTCGGATATCGAATCAACCATAAAGTATTATTTTATATGTCTAGGATTTAGGGAATTTTTTGAAAAATGCTTTAGTATATTTGAAGTTGTGGTATGGACATCTGCACAACAAAAAAACAAAAAACTTTGATGAGTTTTTTCCAACATTATTAGAAAGAACAAGATTAGAAAGGGAACAATTTAGAGTAATTTTAACACAAGAACATTGTTCTTGCATAGCTAGAGAGGTTTATCATGGTGATGGAAATCCTTATGTATTTCTCAAGCCTTTAAACAAAGTTTGAGACATTTTGATCCATGGTTGGGATGCTACAAATACAGTGATTGTAGATGAATCAAAAGAAAAACATGTTTGTAACGAGGAAGGGAACTGTATTATAACAAAAACATATACTTGCCAAGATGTCAATGACACATTCTTGTTAGATCAATTATGGCCTTGCTTGCTGCACCTAAATGGAGTGAGTGATGTGAGTCCAATTGTGAATAAAATGAAAGTATTTTGTTAAATAATACACTTGAATGTTTGTTTATACTAGTATGTTCAATTGCACTGTGATTATAATACTTGTAAAGTGTCAAGTTTGGTTTTTGAAAGTGCAAAATCAGAGCTTGAAAGTGCCAAAATCAATTTTCAAAATTGCAAATTTAAGTATTGGAAGTGTCAAAATTAGCCTTCCAAAAGGGAAAAATCAGGTTCTAAAAGTGCCATTATCATATTTATCATATTGGAAAAGCACAAAAACCAATTTCAAAAGTGGCAATATCAAAAGAAAAAGTATGATTTTGGAACCTGGATTTGGCACTTTTGGAACCAGATTTTGCACTTTAGAAACCTTGATTTTGGGGTTCAGAAAGACTGTTTTGACCCGTCTTCAAAGTGACTTGGACTAGAATATGACCAAGTTTAATGAAATAGGTGTTTTAACATACCCATTAACATTAATTTTTTTTTTGAGTGTGATATTATCTATACAATAGTTTGCTTGTTGTGCCCAACCTCTTTGAATCGACCTTAACATTAACACTACTACTAGCTACAAATTTATTTTTGGATTGATATTATCCAAATAGTTTTGCTAATGCAAGAAAACCGCTTATTTGTGCCCAACCACTTCAATAATGATTCTCATCCAGTTTAAATGAAAATAATTGATAAAAGAAAATAAATCTAGAAATGCCACTAAACAAGCCCTTGGTATTTTTAAAATTAGATGCACTCCCTGATACAATGGCTAAATAAGTCTTGACCTCCCTGAAACCCATTTAAAATTATTAAAAAAAAAGGTAAGTTAAGCCTGGCCTACTAAACAAATAAGTTAAGCATGCTTTCCTTCATATGCAACAAAAATAAATAAATAAAAACAAAAAACAAAAACAAGTAGATAAAAAAGAACTGCATACTTGAGTAAGTTGTTTTCTGCATCAAATTGAAATTGAAGCCCGAGTTTCCACTCCTTCTCACTCATATAATTGCCATGGAAATCACAAATATTAATTGAATTTCTCAGGTATAAATGCGGGTTTGAAATTGAAGCTAAATTTAAGTTTCTTTGTGATTCTTGTTTGAAACAGATGAAAAATTGTGGAATTTTTGTGTGCGACTCACCTGCCAAAGTTGGTGAACGCGGTGGAACTTTCATTTTTTGATAAAAAAAAGTAGAGGCTATTGGGCCCTTGCACGAAGTTGAAAGACCCTTTTGGTGCAATCGCGCAGTCACAAAATGCGTGAGAATTGTGTAAATCATAAACACGCGAGCGTTACTTAAAACTAGGCATGGGCGGACTTCGACCCTACCATGTCAATTGACATGTAAGATAGGATTCCAAAACGCGTGCGCGTTATAGTGATACAAAACACATGCGCGTTTTGGTTAATATAAACAAAAAAATAAATAATCCGCACACCGTGGCATTGTTTTACCCACTGTTTTCTCAAAACGTGAACGCTCGAGTGATTTCGTCTTGCCAAAATGCATTGGAGAATATCAACGAGGGAGATTTCATCTTGCACGGAGGATTGGAAAGGGAAGCATCCAAATCCTTGCCTCATTTCATCATTAAAAATATAAATTTTGATGTTGCCCTAAACTAGAAATCTTTGTAAATGAAATACCAAAACTAAAAATTGTAAAATTTGTTATTTAACATCTCTTAATTCCTCCCTACTATCAATCCCTTAATGAATTTTACATCCACCCTGTTAGACACAATGGCTCACTTCAATATCATATTCATCCATTAACTAGGTACCA
The DNA here is from genome assembly GCA_027924585.1 of Larix kaempferi. Taxonomy (NCBI): domain Eukaryota; kingdom Viridiplantae; phylum Streptophyta; class Pinopsida; order Pinales; family Pinaceae; genus Larix; species Larix kaempferi. Next base: position 17,802,761 of record BSBM01002204.1, on the reverse strand, counting down.
ATCACATGCCATTCATCAAGTAAACACATCAACATATTGCACAAGAGACACAAGATATAACTTTGTAATTTTGTAATTTTGTAATTTTGTCTTCATAATTTCCTCATCAAATAGGAAGCGGACTTGTCAATATTAAATCAAATTTTAATTTAATTTCCATAAACACCTCATAATTTATAAATATATATATGTATATATTTATTTAGACTTTATTTTTCCCACCTAAACGTGGTCTTCATACCCACATCATCACCATTTTATTTTGCTTCCAGCATGCCCACACTAGCTTGTAACTCATGCCCGCAAGGGCCATATTTATGCCTTTGAACATGCCTGCAACTAGACCTTCTTCAATTTCCCGCATGGGGGTCTTTGGCATGCCTCCAGGATGCCTACAGCTTCCACAAACATGCCCGCATATGCATCTTCAAGATGCCTGCATGTCACCTTGTCCACATGCCCGCATGTCCATCAACTTCATTCCTAGATGCCTGTAGATGCCATAAGGGATGCCCCCAATCTCTTTGCCAAGTGTCAACTTCCATCTTCTTTGTTCATGTCACTTGTTATCTCCAAGTCATCCTTGTCTAGGGTATTAGGATCAACTCCAAATGACCACAGTATGGGTCATTTGGCTCATTAGGTGTGCCAATGCCCATCACCTTGTCTTTTGTCTTGTCTTGCCCATCCTTAACCAATAAAAATACATATCTTTGCCACATCATCATGGTTGTTATGCCCGCATGGTCTCCACCCTATTCCCACAAGGACCCATAATTTATTCTTGCAATGGTCATATGAAATGATATTTATGTTTGTAATGTATGCTTGAGATGATATTTATGTTTGCAATGTATTTGTTCTTGCACAAAGTTTGTACATTTTTCATTTTTGAGAGATGTCATTATAGCACATGTATACATTTCTAATGATTTTTTTTTTTTAATTTTTTTATTGCAGTGACGACCATGGATGCACACTCAGACACCCAAAGAGAAATTCAGAGGCTCAGAGAAATTCAATCCTCAATTACTATTGTTGATGATAGACATCTTATGATTTGGATGCAATGATAGAGACCTTTAGTAGGTTTGATGGTGCACTAGAAGATATTGCCACATTTAGAGAAAGAAAGAGGCAACAATATCAGGATGGACTTAGCTACAAAGAAGTCAAGAAGTTGAAAATCTCAAAAAAACATATATTTTCCCTCTTTAGAGATCCATGGTCGGGTGAAATCCTGAATGCAAACAAAATGCACATTTCTATCGAGTGGTGTACATATCAACCATTCAGAGATAACTGGATCGACCGATGGTACATGGTGTTTGATGCACCACCACACAACAACAGGGAAATGTCCCTATATTTTTTGAGAAAGATGTACGCAGAATTTGTGATGGGGAAGCATGTTAAATATTTTGATATCATGGAGTACCAGGGCGTTGGGATGGGGATGCCTCAGCAACGTCCTAATGCGAGGCACATAGATCCCAATCTCCCAGTAGCTCCACCTCATAGGCATGTACCCAGGCCATATGTGCTTCCTGCACATCAGTTGGTCCCAGAGACACGGGAGTCCTTCCTCCTGTTGGCACAGGCGGTTGTTCACCATAGCACGTATCTTCAAGGTACGTACCAGGTGGGTCCATCAGAGCCACCATCTATGGGTGGAGTAGAGCTGCCACCTGTCGGTGGGGTAGAACCACCACCTCCCGGTGGGGTAGAGCCACCACCTTCCAGTGGTGTAGGAGCATCTAGTAGTGGCCCTAGACCTTTACATCATGAGCACAACCGAGAGTCGCACCCATGCACAGTATGTGGCCATCCTTGCTTTGGTACTGTCCAAACAGATGATACCTTTATTGGATACTTTACACATGTAAGTAAGTGGTTAACAATTTAGTGTCATTTGTAAATTATTTTTCCTTACTATACACATATATATAGATTGCTAATATTTTTGATGATTTAAAACTTGTAGTTGCTACAAGAAGGGCACGGGGTTGAAGACCTTTGCACCGATGATGCAGAGCATAGTCCACAATCTCATGCACCAGCACCAGAAGTGCCTGAGGGGCAAGAGGGGAAAGAGGCTCATGCAGCAACACTGCTCGATGACGATGATGTTGTCATACTTTCAGCGACAACATCTCACACTGAGGTAACTATTTCAACATGACATTATTTTAATACATGAGTAAATCCAATTAACAATTTAGTGTCATTTGTAAATTATTTTTCCTTACTATGTACATATATAGATTGCTAATATTTTTAATGATTTTAAAACTTGTAGTTGCTACTAGAAGGGCATGAGGGGCAAGAGGCTCATGCAGCAGAACCTTCTAAGTTACAAGATGTTGTCATACCTTCAACGATAACATCTCACGCTGAGGTAACTATTTCAATATGAAATTATTTTAATAAATGTTAGTTTGTTATCACATGTTACTTAATTAATGCTACACAATCTAATATTTACAATTTTCTAAATTGTAGGTTGTAGATCCCCATCAGAGGGAAATGATTTCATCTAGTGATGTCCCCCCTAGTGGGGAGACAAGCGCTACACATCCCATAGGCGATCAACAAGTGGCATAACGTTTCTTAGAATTGATTGATGTATACAGTACGTCGGTATGTATTTCATCATTGTCATTTTGTTAATACATGGTATTTCATTGACCAATGCATTTCTAACTATGTCAGTATTGGTGATTGTAGCCACCAGCCTCTATACTTCATAGACTGTCAACAGCTAGATCTCCTTGTAGTCCAAATGTGCAAAAGGCACAAGTGTATAAGAGAGGCTCCAATCCTAGAAAGGGTGTGGATGTCCTCTATAGAAGACACACGAGAGATTCATCTACCCCTCACCTAACAAGGGTCATTGATGCTGTAGTTAGTGCCGCATCTGCAATAGGCACAAGTCATACAGAGGTAACTGTTTCAACAATCATAATGCATAGTATTTAACCATGTTACTATATTGTTTATTCATGCATGTCTAACTATTTCCCCATTTGGTGATTGCAACCATTAGCGACAGAAGTGCCCAACTCCTCTGCTCAATCCATGGTTCTGACCGGGTCACCTCTTGTGGTGAGATGTTCATTAATGACCAAGCTTTTTTATTCAATTTACCTAAACATGTTGATCAATGTTGAATTGTTGAATTAATTGAGATAAGATATTTTATTTGCAAAGCACAACTATAGAGAGGCCTTCCATGAGCACACCGCTCACATCTATATCCCATGAGGATTTGGTGAGTGTTTGTCATAAATAATTTGGCCATAAGTTAATTTTTTAAGTTTGTTAATGGTAGGGTATTAGTGTAGTTATTTGATAAAAAAAATGATGTTTTTTTTCAGACTCTTGAGATGTAGAGCGATCCCAGGTAGATGGTCGATAGAGGAAAGTCGGGGAAAAACAAGTGAAAGATTGATTTTTGATGTTGCATAGTCTTATATATATGTATTTTGACATGTACATGTACACATTGTTGTACTTAGGGATACATGTACATTGACAGGCCATTTGAGGTCCAACTACTTTGCCATATTTTGTATTACAAACATTCGACTATCAATGCGTGATACAATATATTCCATATTTTATCTTGAGTTTCCACTTGTGCTTGTGATGATTTATCTCTTCCACAAATTGATAAATTATGCTATTGAAATTTATATAGTTACATTTTAAGCAATATTTATTCTCTTACATTTATTGCATTGATGAAGTAACATCTCACCATTGTGTTATGAAAACATTATCTTAATGGAAAAAACTAATAATATCTTTCAACAGTTCAATGAACTTAGCACATGCATGCTAATTTGATATCTAATTTAAAATTGTGTTTTTTGTCAACTCCAAGGGTTCATCTTTGGATTATTCATCTTGATACAATCAACACCTACAACCATCAGCGTATGTGTGTGTGCATCCTCATGTTATTGGATTATTCATCTTGCTTTTTGTGGAGGCTTTTTACCTTTTATGGATTTTCAACAAAGATAAACAACTCAAAAATTTATATAAACAGTAAACATCTTCATATTTTTGCAAGTAAGCAGTGTTTCTCCCAAGAATTGGCAATTCAATATTTGACTTAGGGAAAGGTTAAGAAATTCTATGTTGAATTAGCACTTGACCTAATTAGGGATAATATAATTCCAAGACCCAAATAAGAGAGATCCTTCAAGATAAATGTCTCACCAAACAAGGGAAAACTATCATGCATAAAACCCTAAGTTTCTCTTATCATTTCACCTTAGAATAGCCTTAGAAACCTCAAGCATCAATATTTGATCCTTTGAAACCCTAGAAGAGCCAAGAAGAGAGTTGTACACACCACTTAGTTTCTCTTGTACACAAGTAAGAATAAAATTCATATTTGATCTCATGATCTTGCTTACAAATTAAAGGAGGACACCTCATAACTAAAGTGTAATAAAATTCATTGGGCCTTCATGTACATATGGTAAAATATATGTAACAAATATACCCTAGTTTGTTCCAATATGCTAACCAATAGCTGGTTGTGAATTCACTCTCATAAAATCGTTGAAGATATAAACCCTATCCTTACCAAACCCTAGTATGTAAGACCCTGGTTTTTGCTTTACCTCTTCCATATGTCCATTTTCCACTTGTCATAATGCAAAAGTAATCATACTAAATCCATGGAAAATGAAATACCTAACTAGTATAATGATATTCCTTGATAATGTTGTTTTGATGAAGGAAAATAAGATGTTCATGGTCCTATGTTTGTAAAAAGGATGGATTATCCTCATATAAAAATGTATTTAAAATTGAATGTTCTTGATTGATACAAACAATGATGTAATGGTTGTTCATTGTGATTTGGCAAGTATTCCCCCATAGCTTGATGGAAAATTTTCATGGTGACTTTGATCTAACAAAGCTAGCAAGGATCAGAGGGATATCATCGATGAAACATTGCCTCCATTTTTTATATAAAACTTTGAATTCTTAAAAATGACATTAGTTACTCAAAATCCCAATATAGTGGAGTAGTAAGGAGTTGTTAAATGACATGGCACACTAAGGACATATAAATATAACAAGGGTGCAGTGTGGTAGGTTTGATTTCCACTCTTTGAATGTCTAGTTATAGAATCAAAATAAAAAAATTTCAAAGTTGACCCCCATGTGCAAAAATTGCACACTCCCTTACTGAAGAAAACCCTAGTTTGCAAAATGGACCTACAAGATGACACTTGGGCCATGGGACCGGAAGAGAGGGGCACCCCTAGCACTATCCCGATGTATTGAATCCAAGGGAGTCGACGGTTTGTCGATCCGAGCCACGGTTGTCAATCTATGGCTCATTTTGTCTCACATCCAAAAGGCCTTCAGGGACACCTACTGGATGCCTACCGAGGGCATAGAATGATGACTGTGCAACAAAAATGGGTTATGGGGAGTCTTGCAAGTGTGTCTAGGAAGGTTCCAGCTGGGAATGCTAGCCATAAGTGCCCCATGGATGATTTTGCAAAGTTGACCCCCATGTGCAAAAATTGCACACTCCCTTACTTAAGAAAACCCTAGTTTGCAAAATCGACCTACAAGATGACACCTGGGCCATGGGACTGATGGAGAGGGGCACCCCTAGCAATATCCCGATGTCCTGAATCCAACGGAGTCGACGGTTTATCGATCCGAGCCACGGTCGTCAATCTATGGCTCATTCCATCTCGCATCCAAAAGGCCTTCAGGGACACCGGATGGATACCTATCGGGGGCATAGAATGACGACCGTGCAACAAAATCGGGTTCCGGGGACTCCTGCAAGTGTGTCTAGGAAGGTTCCAGCTGCGAATGCTAGCCATAAGTGCCCGGTGGATGATTTTTCAAAGTTGACCCCCGTGCAAAAATTGCACACTCCCTTACTGAGCAAAATCCTAGTTTGCAAAATGGACCTACAAGGTTACACCTGGGCTATGGGACTAGAGGCGAGGGGCACCCCTAGCACTATCTAGATGTCCTGAATCCAATGGAGTCAACGGTTTGTTGATCTGAGCCATGGTCTTCATTCTATGGCTCATTCTGTCTCGCATCCAAAAGGCCTTCAGGGACATCGGCTGGATACCTACCAGGGGCATAGAACTCTGACTGTGAAACAAAACCAGGTTTTGGGGAGTCCTGCAAGTGTGTATAGGAAGGTTCTGGCTGGGAACGCTAGCCATAAGTTCCCGGTGGATGATTTTGCAAATTTGACCCCCATGTGCAAAAATTGCACACTCCCTTACTAAGCAAAACCCTAGTTTGCAAAATGGACCTACAAGGTGACACTTGGGCCATGGGACTGGAGGAGAGGGGTACCCCTAGAACTATCCTGATCTCCTAAATCCAATGGATTCAATGTTTTGTCGATCCAAGCGATGGTCTTCATTCTATGGCTTGTTCCGTCTCGCATCCAAAAGGCCTTCAGGGACATCGGCTGGATACCTACCAGGGGCATAGAATGACGACTGTGCAACAAAACTGAGTTTTGGGGATTCCTGTAAGTCTGTCTAGGAAGGTTCTGGCTGGGAACGCTAGCCATAAGTTCCTGATGGATGATTTTGCAAAGTTGACCCCCGTGTGCAAAAATTGCACACTCCCTTATTGAGCAAAACCCTAGTTTGCAAAATGGACCTACAAGATGACACCTGGGCCAAGAGACCAGAGGGGAGGGGCACCCCTAGCACTATTCCGATGTCCTGAATCCAATGGAGTCGATGGTTTGTTGATCCGAGCCACGGTTGTCAATCTATGGCTTGTTCTGTCTTGCATCCAAAAGGCCTTCAGGGACACCAAATGGATACCTACCGGGGGCATAGAATGACGACCGTGCAACAAAACCGGGTTCTGGGGAGTCCTGTAAGTGTGTCTAGGAAGGTTCCAGCTAGGAACGCTAGCCATAAGTGCCCGGTGGATGATTTTGTAAAGTTTACCCCCATGTGCAAAACTTGCACACTCCCTTACTGAGCAAAACCCTATTTTGCAAAATGGACCTACAAGATGACACTTGGGCCATGGGATCGGCAGAGAGGGAAACCCCTAGCACTATCCCGATGTCCTGAATCCAATGGAGTCAACGGTTTTTCAATCCGAGCCACGGTCGTCATTCTATGGCTCGTTTCTCCTCTGTTGTTATGGTTGGCCTCAAATTCATGAAATGCCTAAGGATAAGGCCATACTTATCTTATAGTGTGATAAGTATGCCCCCGATAGGTATCCAACAAGTGTCCCTGAAGGCCTTTTGGATGCGAGACTGATCGAGCCTCAGATTGATGACCGTGGCTCGGATCAAAAAACCGTCGACTCCGTTGGACTCAGGACATCGGGATAGTGCTAGGGGTGCCCCTCTCCGCGAGTCCCATGGCCTAGGTGTCATCTTGTAGGTCCATTTTGCAAACTAGGGTTTTGCTCAGTAAGGGAGTGTGCAATTTTTGCACACAGAGGTCAACTTTGCAAAATCATACACCGGGCACTTATGGCTAGTGTTCCCAGCTGGAACCTTCCTAGACACACTTGCAGGGCTCCCCAGAACTCGATTTTGTTGCACGGTCGTCATTCTATGCCCCTGGTAGGTATCCATCCGGTGTCTCTGAAGGCCTTTTGGATATGAGACGGAATGAGCCATAGAAAGACGGTCGTAGCTCATATTGACAAAACGTCAACTCCATTGGATTCAGGACATCGGGATAGTGCTAGGGGTGCCCCTCTCCTCCAGCCCCATGGCCCAGGTGTCATCTTTTAAGTCCATTTTTCAAACTAGGGTTTTGCTTAGTAAGAGAGTGTGCAATTTTTGCACACGGGGGTAAACTTTGCAAAATCATCCACCGGGAACTTATGGCTAGCGTTCCCAGCAGGAACCTTCCTAGACACACTTGCAGGACTCCCTGAAGCCTGGTTTTGTTGCACGGTCGTCATTCTATGCCCCTGGTAGGTATCCATCCGGTGTCCTTGAAGGCCTTTTGTATGCGAGATGGAACAAGCCGTAGATTGACGACCATGGCTCAGATCGACAATCCGTCGACTCCATTGGATTTGGGACATCAGGATAGTGCTAGGGGTGCCCCTCTCCATCGGTCCCATGGCCCAGGTGTCACCTTGTAGGTCCATTTTGAAAACTAGGGTTTTGCTTAGTAAGGGAGTGTGCAATTTTTGCACATGGGGGTCAACTTTGCAAAATCATCCACCGGGCACTTATGGCTAGTGTTTCCCTTCTAAATCTATGCAAACACTCTTGTTAAAGCAATAGAGTCTTACTAAACGTCATCAGAGCTAGGCATTAATTCAATGCACAATTTTCATTTCGTTATGGAATAGATGTATTGCAACTAATGACATGTCCTTTGAATGGACAATTTTCATTTCGTGCCTCCAATTTCATTTAGGTCAAGTGTCAAAATGAGAGATGGAAAATTCATCCTTGGGCATAATAACCAAACCAAGCAACAAAATTGAATGTTGTAATTTTTGGAAAGTGTGTTTGGGATAGATCGACATGAGCGCATTGTCCATAAACTCTCATGTAAACACCATGACAATGGATTTAATTCCAAACTTAACATTCTTGAGCTCAAACACCATGAAAGAATCCCTCTCATAGGAGTATTTGGAATTCAAGTTGAATATGGACACCATGATCAAGTCTTGGGTGTCTAGGTTTCTAGGTTTCTGGGTGATGAAATTAGGTATCTAACAGTTATATTGTGTGAATGATGGTTGAGAATCTTATGGTGAAAAATGGGATGGTGATGGTGACAACATGGGTAGGAAGAGCACAATGGTGATGTTCACGGTGGCATGGTGATCGCGACAATGACCACGGGGATACTGATAATGAGCATGAAGATGGTGATGGTGCTAGTGAGCATGAAAATGAGCATGAGGATGCAGATTTTATGGTTTACTTAGATGGGAGAAAATAACAAAGAAAACAAATCCACGACGAAACTTGTGCTATTTATCAAGTTGTACCAAGTCTATGCAATTTATCAATCTATCAAGCTATCAACGTATGGCTGCAATAGTCAAAATATTAATGTCAATACTCAATGAGACCACGAAACAAAATCATAGCATACATGTACACCACATACCTATAACAAAGTACTTGATAAAACATGCAAACCAAATACCAGATTACCTACCTATGGTCAGTCGACTAGACCATCAAGATCACCTCGAATACCAATGGTTTCCTTTAACCTCTCGTGCTCGGAATAAGGCAATAAGTATCGTTCCTTTGATGAGTTCTTACTTGGAATTGTTTGCAGCTGGAAGTTTGTGCCAATAACTAAGTTTGTATAATGGTATACAATCTCACCTGGTCTATAATATTCATATGTATACCCTTTTCTATTTGTAGAGTGGGAAACCTGGTTCAAATATTCTCCCTTTATAACCATTGACCCAATTGGAAAATCATTGGCCTCAGAGTCCTGCAATGGGACAATTAGGGTTTGCTTCCCCTCTAAGCAACGTGCCAGCCAATAGTCAGTGCACCATGCATTGCGTCTCGGGGAAACCACTGCATATATGTTCCCTAGAGAAAATATAGTTCCAACATTTCAGTCAACTAATTAGACACAACTAGTAGTCAAAAATATCAAAAATATACACAGCTAATTAGACACAACTAGTTGTCAAAAACATACAAATATTAATCGAACCTGGTTGTATGAGATTTGATATGTGGTAATAGTCTGGTGAAATACTTGATTGTTCCTCCTCCAACTGGGATAATTCTGTAGTTATCCATCGACCAATGGGGAGTGATACATGGTCCCATCTATCAACCCAATCCATGGATTCACATTCGTCCCATTTCACCACTACTGCATGGAGAACAAAAACATGACAGTTTCCTTGTCCACATTTCAAGTATATCATTGTCCGACGTTCTAACTGAATGAAATGCACGAGTTCCTTGGATGGTTTTGCACTCATAGAATTGTGAATGATCTACATCCACCACCTCCCAAAAATATCTATGTACATGTGCTTTCCTGGTTGAGTGATCTTCCTGCCTTCTTGCTGTTAATGTATATGTAACTTCAGAATGTATTTCATCTATGTATTTTATTGTACTCCTATAGAGATGTATTATTCCTCTATACAGAAGTGTTGTCATTTGTATTGACAAGTGTCGCAAGTGTCGTAACTTGCCGATGGGTTATTAGACCACCATGTGTGGGGTCGGCCCTGATTAAATTAACTGGGGGTTATTAGGCTGAGTTAGAAAAGTCGGCCCCATAGGTTTATTAGGCTGCTCAGAACAAGTATAAATAGAGAGCAGGATCTCTCTATTTGATCACTTCAGAACTCACACTTCCTTCACTCAGAAAGTGGCACACATGTGAGGAGGAGGATCAAATGCTAGGAAGAGTCTATCTCTGTGTACTTGGGTTGTACTTTGGTTGTGCTATTGCTCTATCTATCTTTGAGGAAGTTGTGGGGTTTTTCACCTTAGGGTTTTCCCCACGGAAACTTTGTGTGTCTATTGTCTCTTATGATTGCATCTTGTGATGATTGATATGCATTGATATATTGTACATGTTATTCTCTCAATAAAGATCCTAGAGTATTGTGAATTAATGCTCAAAATTTAACATGGTATCAGAGCTAACCTGAGAAGAAGACACTGTGCAGTTGCGGAAGCTAGGGCTTCTTGTTTTTGGGTTTCTCTCCACATATTTTGGAAAAGCATAATGATAGATTGACTCTCCTCAGCAAGGTGAATCTATATGTCCAATCAGAATTAAGTTCTGAGCACTTTCAATTTTGGCCCTAAAAATTAGGGTTTCCACAAAAATAGGAATTTCTGCAATCCGAAGACATAGCTGGAAGCTCCTTGGAAAAATAGAAGTTTAGAGCTTTGGATCGAGATTTTTGGCTGGATAATTCTCCGGGAAACTCAAACCCTAATTCAGGGTCCTCCCTAGTGAACCCGAGAAGACTAAAAGGCATTTCTGAAGGGTGAAGCTTTGCAGATCTCAAATTCTGAATACACCAGGCTGATCAGCTCATCAAGGTGCATCTTTCTATCCTTTCAGAAAGTTGAAATTCACATTTTGAATTTTTAGGGTTTCTTTGACAAACCCTAATCCGGGACCAGATCCAGTTTTCAACAAATCAAGTGGTAAGACCTAAATATTTTCTATTTCCATTTTAAGTACTCTTTAAGATGTCTCACCACACCAAGCTTGAGGATAAGCTTGAAGGGGCTGATAACTTCCAAGCCTGGAAGTATAGGATTGGGTTAATCCTGGAAGAAAATGAATTGGATACTTACATAAGGGAAGAGGTCCATGTCCCAGAGGGAGAAGAGGCTAAATCCCTCCACAAGAAGAACTTGGTCAAGGAAAAGAGAATCATTGCTGATTCTATCAAGGACCATCTCATCCCCCATGTGTCATCTCTGAAGACACCCAAAGAGATGTTTGATTCCCTATCCAAGCTATTTGAAGGGAAGAACATAAATCAGAAGATGACTCTGTGGAACCAATTGAAAGGGGTAAAGCTTCAGAATGGAGAATCCATTCAATCTTATTTTTCTAGGGTCTCTCAGATCAAGGAACAACTAGAAGCAGTGGATGAAATGGTGGAGAATGGTGAAGTTGTCATGACCACTCTGAATGGCCTACCCAGGTCATGGGATTTCTTTATCCAAGGAATCTGTGCAAGAAAGAAGTTGGTATCCTTTAGCAGACTGGGGGAAGAATGCTCACAAGAAGAAGCAAGGCTTGTGCCATGAGAAGAAAATATGGGGAATGAAGATCAAGCTCTCACAGCTCACACCAAGGGAAGCAAGTTTAAGAGGGAGAAATCTCATAGCAAGAAACATTCTCACTCTCATCACAAGACAAAAGATCTTTCTCATGTTCGATGTTACGAATGTAATGAAATGGGACACTTTGCCTCAAATTGCCCCAAGAAGAAGAAAGACAACAACTTCAAGAAGAAGAAGAAGAATAACAAAAGAAGATATCATGCTCATGCTGTTGAAGATGATGAACCTCCCAGAAAGAAAGCTAGAGCAGAAAGTGATGATGATGACTCATCAAATGAAGAAGAGTGTGTTCTAATCTCTGCTCTCACAGGTACTATTTCTCATGGTTGTAATGATTGGTTAATTGACAGTGGGGCTTCTAAACACATGACTGGGTTTAAAGAATCTTTTGTAAATCTGTCTAAACATGAATCACGCCATAAAGTGAAACTTGGGGATGATTATCAATACCCTATCAAAGGAAGTGGGGAAGCCTCCTACAACCTAGAATCTGGAAAATACTTGAAAATGAAAGATGTGTTATTTGTACTTGGACTCAAGAAGAACTTACTCTCCATTTCTGCATTGGATGCAAAAATCATGAAGGTGTTTGCAAAGGATGTGCAAAAGGAAAGAACATAAAGAAGGCATTTCCAAGCAGTGAAAGCAAGGCAAAAGGTATCTTGGAAATTATCCACTCCAATGTATGTGGTCCGATGTCATCCAGTTCTCTGAGTGGGTATTCTTACTATGTCTCTTTCATTGATGACTTCTCTAGGAAGACTTGGGTTTACTTCTTGAAGAACAAAGATGAAGTGTTTGATAAGTTCAAGGAATTCAAAACCTTGATGGAGAACCAAACTGATAAGAAGATCAAAACATTCAGATCATATAATGGCGGAGAATTCACTTTAGGTGACTTCAAGAAGTTATGCAGTGATTTAGGGATTAAGAGGGAGTTGACTTCTCCTTACAATCCACAACAGAATGGAGTTGTAGAAAGAAAGAATAGAACAATCATGGAAGCAGCAAGGGCAATGCTGCATGACCAGGATCTACCTATGCATCTATGGGCAGAAAGCAGCTAGGACAACTGTATATGTGCAGAACAAAACACCACACCAGATATTGGACAACAAGACACCAGAACAGGTCTTTTATGGTAAGAAACCCGAAGTCAGCCATCTCAGAATATTTGGTTTTCCAGTATACACACATGTCCCAAAGGAAAAGAGGACCAATCTAGATCCTTCAGGAAAGAAGGGTATCTTTGTGGGTTACAATGAAAGCTCAAAGGCTTACATAATATACTTTCTAGGGTTAAAGAAGATTGATGTCAGTAGGGATGTGACATTTGAAGAAAACTCAGTATTCATCAAATCAAGGAAGACACCTGTTGAAGATTATGAAGAACCTAAGGAAACTAGATTTCAAGACACTACTATGACTGAAGCAATTCCAGATGCAGTTCGTGAAATTGAAGATCCGCAAGAACTTGTAAATCCACCCCGTGAGAATAACTCTCACAAGAGGAAACCTGCATGGGCTACAGAGCTCATTCAAGATGCAGAAAGATATGGCATTCAAGAAGAAGAACACAGAGCAAAGAAGAGAACTAGATCTCATACCAGCTATGTTGCTTTATTCTGTGATATCATGAACAAAGAACCTTCCAATTATGAAGAAGCAGCGGAAAAGAAAGAATGGAAGGATGCCATGGTCGAAGAATACCAATCAATAATAAAGAATGATGTTTGGGATGTTGTCCCAAGAGTTGAAGGGAAGTCTGTTGTGACTTCCAAATGGATCTTCAAGATCAAGCATGCTGCAGATGGCAGCATAGAGAAATACAAGGGAAGTTTTGTAGCTCGTGGTTTCTCTCAGAAAGAGGGAATAGACTATGAAGAGACTTTTTCTCCTGTAGCCATGTACACTTCCATCAGATCAGTACTTTCCCTAGCTGCAGTGATGAAATGGAAGATACACCAGATGGATGTCAAGACAGCCTTCTTGAATGGTGTAGTCGAGGAGGAAGTGTATGTGGAGCAACCACTTGGTTTTGAGACACATGACAAGGAGTCATATGTGTGCAGACTGAAGAAAGCCTTGTATGGATTGAAGCAAGCTCCTAGGACTTGGTATGGTAGGATGGACGGTTTCCTATCTAGTTTGGGATTTACCAAGAGTAAAGCAGATTCCAACCTTTATTACAAGGTTGAGGAAGGCAATCTAGTGATACTACTTCTGTATGTGGATGAACTGTTTGTAACAGGTAATGATAGTTTGATTGCCGATACCAAGAGGAATCTTGTAGCCGAGTTTGAGATGAAGGACTTGGGGTTGATGCACTATTTTCTAGGCATGGAGGTGTGGCAGAGTGCATATGGTATCTTCCTTGGACAAGGGAAGTATGAAGTAGAGATCCTAAAGAGGTTCGGGATGATGGACTGCAAGGCCATGGCCACACCTATGGCATCGAACCTGAAGCTTCTGTGTGATGCTTCATCTGAGCCGGTTGATGTCATTATGTATCGTCAGATGATTGGGTCTTTGATGTACCTGACAAACACTAGACCAGATATTTGCTTTGCGGTAAACACATTGAGCCAGTTCCTGATGGATCCTAGAGGTGTTCACCTAGTTGTTGTAAAGCATATTCTGAGGTACCTGAAGGGTACAGTTGACTATGGGCTCAAGTATGATGCGAATCAAAAGTTTAACCTGCAGGGTTATGTTGATTTAGATTGGGCAGGCAATGCTGCAGATAGGAAGAGCACATCTGGGTGCTGCTTCGGTATGGGATCAGGTGTGACCTCTTGGTTTAGCAGGAAGCAATCCTGCGTAGCACTGAGTACAGCCGAAGCAGAGTATGTTGCAGCATGTTTGGCTAGTTGTGAGGCAGTATGGCTCCGAAAGCTACTGTCTGAGTTATTTGATCTCCCGTTGGAGGCTACTGGTATCTTTTGTGACAACCAGAGTTGTGTGAAGCTGTTTGAGAACCCGGTGTTCCACGATAGGTCGAAACACATAGAGATCAAATATCACTATATTAGGGATATGGTGCAGAGAGGAGAAGTGAAGCTCCTGTATGTTGCGACAGATGAGCAGATTGCAGATGTGCTGATGAAGCCACTAGCCAGAGTGAAGTTCGACTACTTCAGAGAGAGGCTTTGTGTCTTTCAGATCGATGACACTTCGAGGAAGAAGTGTTGGACACATCTGCTGAAGCCATTCCAAGCATGGTGAGAGGAGGATACTTCCCATGGCTGTGGATCTAAGCATTGGATGATGAGCATCAGGATGATGCTCCAGTTATTGCTTTGTATATGCATCAATTGGATGCTCTGATAAGTTTGATCATATATTTGTATGTACGCATCATGTTGGATGTTGGATATGATCAGTTGGATAATTTATATGTATATGTATGTACGCATCATGTTGGATGCTGAATATGATCAGTTGGATCATTTATATGTATGTACGCATCATGTTGGATGCTTTAATCAGTGTGATCATATGGATGCTTGATATGATCAGTTGGATCATGGATTTGTATCAGGTGGATACTTGTATGATTAGTGTGATCATGTACTTATGTATGTATAAGGTGGATACTTGTATGATTAGTGTGATCATGTACTTATGTATGTATTAGGTGGATACTTGTATGATCAATATGATCATGTACTTATGTATGTATCAGGAGGATGCATTAAGTATATCAGGTGGATGCATTATATGATTAGGTAGATCATGTATGATGATATGTATCAGGTAGATACTCTGTATGCATCAAATGGATATATTGTTTGATCAAGATGATCACAGATGGCGAGCTTCAGGATGTTGCTCTAGATGATATGCATCAGGTTGATGCTATGATGAAGATCGGGATGATCACAGATGATGAGGTTCAGGATGTTGCTCCAGATGATATGCATCAGGTTGATGCTATGATGATGATCAGGATGATCACAGATGATGAGCTTTAGGATGTTGCTCCAGATGATATGCATCAGGTTGATGCTATGATGATGATCAGGATGATCACAGATGACGAGCTTCAAGATGTTGCTCCAGATGATATGCATTAGGTTGATGCTATGATGATGATCAGGTTGATCATGTGATGATGTACATTAGGATGATGTATGGAGAGTATCGGTTTGATACTCTGTGGCCGTGGACAGGTTGTGCAGGTAGCATAGAAAAGATCCTTTAAAAACCGGACAGGTAGAGCGGTGTGCTCATAACAGCCTGGGTTGCTCTATCGAGATCTAGACAGGTAGAGCGGTGTGCTCGTAACATCCTGGGATGCTCTGAGTAGGTTTTGCTATAGTTTCGCATAGAAAAGATCCTTTAAAAACTGGGTAGGTAGAGCGGTGTGCTCGTAACAGCCTGGGTTGCTCTATCCAGATCCGGATAGGTAGAGTGGTGTGCTCGTAACATCCTGGGATGCTCTGAGTAGGTTTTGCGAAAGTTCACATAGAAAAGATCCTTTAAAATCCGGACAGGTAGAGCGGTGTGCTCGTAACAGCCTGGGATGCTCTATCGCGATCCAGACAGGTAGAGCAGTTTGCTCGTAACATCTTGGGATGCTCTGAGTAGATTTTGTGAAGGTCAACATGTAAAAGATCCTTGGAGATCCGATAGGTTGAGCAGTGTGCTCGTAATCAGTCCTGGGATTCTCTTTAGAGGTTTTGTTGAGGCACGTAATTAGTCCTGAGTATTCCATAGTATGGCCAGTGATGATGAAGACCTACATGTGGTGGGCCTACATCCAGTATGAAAAAGGACTGACTCTGTAGAACTTCCTATGACGAGTAGATCAGAGATTGATTGAGATAGTAGCAGCAGTGATGATGACGATGATTCGAGGACGATGATTCGTTGATGATGATCCAGAGAAGAAGACTTGTGTTAGCAGATCCATGTCGAGAAATACCTTCCTAGTTAAGAGGGAGTGTTGATGTATATGTAACTTCAGAATGTATTTATCTATGTATTTAAGTTTTTTCCTATAGAGATGTATTATTCCTCTATACGGAAGTGTCGTCATTTGTATTGACAAGTGTTGCAAGTGTCGTAACTTGTCGATGGGTTATTAGACCACCATGTGTGGGTTCAGCCCTGATTAAATTAACCTGGGGTTATTAGGATGAGTTAGACAAGTCGGCCCCATAGGTTTATTAGGTTGCTCATAACAAGTATAAATAGAGAGCGGGATCTCTCTATTTGATCACTTCAGAACTCACACTTCCTTCACTCAGAAAGTGGCACACATGTGAGGAGGAGGATCAGCTGCTAGGAAGAGTCTATCTCTGTGTACTTGGGTTGTACTTTGGTTGTGCTATTTCTCTATCTATCTTTGAGGAAGTTGTGGGGTTTTTCACCTTAGGGTTTTCCCCACGGAAACTCTGTGTGTCTATTGTCTCTTATGATTGCATCTTGTGATGATTGATATGCTTACTATGATTGATATGCATTGATATACTGTACATGTTATTATCTCAGTAAAGATCCTAGAGTATTGTGAATTAATGCTAAAAATTTAACACTTGATCCCTTCCCCATGACTGAAGCACACCATTCAACGATGGTTTTTGCATCTCGGATAATAGGTCCATCTGTGAACTTCATTTCTTGCCTGTGTAATGCAGTCTTTATGCACGCACCTGCTCCATCATGTTCACCTTTTCCATGTCCGGTCTCAAAATAGTTCCAAATATGTGGCACCTTGTGCCTTTTGTGGAGCATACACAACCATTGGAAGACATGGGCATTTTTTAATTTCCCTGCACAACCGTTAGACCAAATTCAATGTTGTTCCATCTGTATACTGCTATCCTTCAAGTGATTTTAGAACATTTGAAAGCTGTGTTGTGCAAAAGCCAAGTCGTGACACTTGTCATCACTTATGTAGAAGTGATACTCCTTCAATATAACCCTGTTGTCTTCAGTACTATCTGACCCATGTCTATAGGTGATATGGATCAGTAGGCTGACCTGGTCTGAGTGATAGTATTGAATCTGAATCTCATTTTTCGGTTGAAGAGTGTAGTTTTCCGCAAAATCGACCACTGACAGGATAGTCCCAATAGGAAATGTATCCCTACACGTTCTAAACTGCTCATCTTGCCAATGAGCCACATGCACATGCTTTACATAATGTTGTGTCTTTTCAAAGAATTCCTCCATGAAGTCGCAAACCCATACCTGGTAGATCAATAATAAAGACATTATATCAATAGATTGTTACATATGAAATTGCAATCTGAAGAAAAAATAGTATCCAATAGCTCATTACCAACCTACGAAGTGACCAATTGTATTTTTTTTCTTTCGTTCCCTCCATCAATATCATATGTGACATATTTAAATGACTGCAAGTTCACCTCCTTCCTCCCAAGTTCATGCTCATCAGTCACATGTATGCATTTTTCCAATAATGCGAATCCACCACACCCTGGGCATGTCCCATCTATGGAAGTTTTTTGATAAAATGTGCAATCGTTTGGCCTGCTACACAAAATGCTATGAATAAAGTCTCTAGATGGCATCGGTGGTAATGTAGCTGAGCATTCCTGCACAAGAGTGTTATGCAATACACGAAAAATATATGTATATGTGTCATAATAGTAACCATACTCAATGTGGTACCGACAACAACATGTGTTACGAATTGTGTTTTATTTTAACATACCATGGTTTGCATTTTTCAAAGGATGTTTGGTCCAAGTCAAGTTCGTTATGTTCATTCCTAAATCTCTCATATAATTATGTTTGTGTCATATCAAGAAAATGTTTAATGTGTGGTTCACGATCCTTCGAACCCCTTCTCAATTTTAATACATCTTTTTGGTTGGAAGAAGGTATAGTGTTGTCATGCCAAAAAGATTGCACTAATCCCTTTACCGCATCAATGAGCTTCATATCAGAGTGTGGCAACCTGCCAATGAAGGCCCAAACATCTGTTTCACCGGTATCAAGTTGTTCTCTTCTAACACAATACCTACGAAGTGTCTTCACATTCAAATTAATAATTTTGGATGTAGGTTTAAGAAAACGATGCACGCTAGTGTTTTTGTTCATGACTGATTGTGACAACACACGACGAGCCGCATTGCGATCCTTTGAGCGAGATTTCTTTCTAATTGTACTAAATGCATCTACTAAACTTTTAACAATATGAGAACTTGGTTCTAACTTTTTGTTCATCTTTATCTTTAACGTTCTTCTAAAAACAACCATAGACCTAGATTTTAACAATGATAAAAATATTTTGCACTTGTACCCATCACATTTAGAATAAAAAAACTTATCAAGTATTTGTCAAGTTTGATAAGCAATAGCACGTTTAGACAACGTACATTCAAGTGAACTAATGAGAGTTTCATCAACCTGTATACGTTTCGGAGTTCTTCGGCGTGTAGTTGCTAATGGAGGTAAGGGTGTTGGAACTGGAGCATGTACAACATCAACAGGACACTCCGGCGTTTCAATAGGAGCCTCTTGTCTTTCATTCTCTTGGATGGTCTCCATAACATTTGCTTCTTCCGTTGTAAATCCTCCACTCAATGCCTCTTTAACTTCATCGCTTGTATAACCACTACCCAACAAGTCATTCACTACCATATTCTGAGGTTGACTTGATGTGGGAATTGAAATGTTGGGTGCTTGTTCATCAAATGTTGTTGAAATTGAGGGCCCCTCTAGTGATTTTCTTCGTTTTTCTTGAGGTGGATGGGTAGGAACGACCATGGCATCATCTACAGTTGGAATTGGATGAGTTTCCATGGAATGCCTTCGATTCCACATGTCCAATCTTTTCTTTTCTCTAACTTCTTCCATGGTTTCTTGAAGCTTCTCTTTCCTTGCCGATTTCCTTTTTCAATTGTGTGAATTCCCCATGACCACAATGAGCAATACTAAGAAAATAAATTCTAGAGGTGTGGTCAACTATTCAAATATTCAAATTATTTCTCAATTGTGAATATAGGTTCTTCAAGCTTGCTTAATTGTCAATATAGATACTTCCTCAATTGTGAATATAGATTCATCAATCTAGCTCAAATGTGAAAGTAAAGTTTCTACCTCACTTGTGAATATAGAAAATTCTTCATTTGTGAATATAGATTCTTCAAGCTTGCTCAATAGTGAATGTAGATTCTTTTTCAATTGTGTTCATATATATTCATCAAGCTTGCTTGACATTGTGAATGTAGAATCCCCTTGGAGCTTGAAATTGTGAATGTAGAATCCTCTTGAAGCTTGCTAATTGTGAATGTGGAATCCTCAATTCCAAATGCTACTTGTAGAATCCTCTTCAAGATTGTTGATTGTGAACATAGAGTGTCTTGAGCTTCCTCAATTGCCTTGAACCATGATTGTGAAGTATCTTGTTGTATGGGAGATGGCCAGATGGGAAGAGAAAACGTGAGATTTCGGGTATAAA